>CM038794.1:8670682-8733896 GCA_021764765.1 Vicia sativa
TGACAGTTAGAGAACTCAATGGGTGTGTGTGTCAGCAACATGACGAGTCCGGTCGAAAAGAGCATGCAATATACTACCTTAAAAAGTTTACCGATCAGGAAACAAGATACTCACAACCGAGAAAACTTGCAACGCTTTGGCTTGGGTTGTCACGACTAAGACAGATATGTTGACCCACACTACCTTGTTGATTTCCAAGATGGATCCGATAAAATACATATTTGAGAAACCGCCTTCTCCGAAGAATAGCAAGATGGCAAATGATCTTGACCGAATATGATATCCAAAGACACTTCGTAAAGCGATCAAAGGAAGTGTAGTAGCCATCATTTGGCTCACTGCCGTAGATGACTATCACCTATGCAGCTCAAGCCGCACGAAGATGTTTTACTAGTTATCGATCAGAAGAACTGTGACCGACGAAGGACCCGAACAAGGATCCCGATGGACCATGGTCTTTGATGGCCTCAAACGACTTGGCAATGGCATTGGCGCCATCATCACATCCCCGCAGCTGACATACGCCTTTCACCGCCAGATTATGTTTCACTTGCACCAACAATATGGTCAATACGGCTGCATCATGGGTATTAAAGTCGCTATTGATTTAAGAATCAAGTTCTTGCAAGTGTATGGAGACTCACCTTTAGTGATCACCGACATAAGGGCAGTGGGACACGAACATCCAATCTCATTCCGATCGAGAGCATGTTCTAGTTTGATCCCCTACTAAGAGATTACTTTTGATCACATTCCACGAGAAGAGAATCAATCGCGTATCGCTACTACTATGTCATCTATGTTCAAGGTTAGGGACAACGGGCTCCCCTGCATCATCATTGAGGTTTGACGAACCCGATTGTTATGAGCTTGACACGTAAGAGAAACCTTGGTACTACGACGTGAAGAGGTATCTTGAGACTCGTGAATATTCCAGGGGCATCCGTCAATGATAAGAAATTCATGAGAAGGTTTGCATCCAAATTCTTCTCAAAGAACGGCATCTTGTACAAGCTAATCACGACTTGTGCTTACTACCACCGTAGATCGGAGAACAAATGGAACGATCATGGAAGAGTTACACGTATAAGCATTCGGTACCCATTCGCTGGGCATACTATGGCTAAGAAGATTCGAGAACAAAGTTACTATTGGTCCACCATGGAAGTTTGTCACCGCTATGCTCGATCTTGTCACAAGTGCGACTACGCGACAAAGTGCACGCATTCTCCAAGACCTCTGAATGTTTTAACTGGCCCTGGCCTTTTGCAATGTGGGCATTGACATGATTGAGAAATCAAGCCCACGCCTCCAACGGACATCGCTTCATCCTTGTGGCAATTGACTATTTCACCAAGTGGGTGGCATGTTTCATTCGTGATTCTGTTACCAAGAATGTCAGGGCTCGATTCATCAAACATAATCTTATCCGTCGATATGGCACTCCGAAAGGATTATCACGATAACGCTCTAATCTCAACAACAAGATGATCACCAACTCTCGCACGCATCAAGATCAAGCATCACAACTCTTCTCCTTATCGGCCTAAGATGAATGGCGCAGAAGCCGCCAACAAGAACATTAAGAAGATTATACGTAAGATGACAAGACTTATAAAGATTGGCATGAGATGTTACCATTTGCTCTTCATGGTTATCGCACTACGGACGGACATCCACAGGGCAACCCCTTCTCTCGTGGTACGGTATGAAAGCCGCCCACCCATCGAGGCAGTATACACTCAACCGTAGTCCTCCAGACGCAGAGTTAGCGAAGACGACGGGTCCGCATCGCCTTGACTAGATTAACTTGATTGATGAGAACGATTGCTCCATCCGCCATGGACGATTTATCGGGTTTAATGATCGAGCATTTAACAAGAAGGTCACACAGTTTACCAAGTCGGTGATTTAGTAGTCAAGCATCATTCTTCCACAAGGTGATCCCAGGCAAGTGGACTCCCACCCATGAGGGACCATTTGTAGTCAAGACAAGATTAAAGTGAGCTATGATACTTTAGCACCATGGACGGTGAAGACTTCCCACCCCGTGTGAACGCAGCATAGTAAAAAATACTACGATAAAGAGACCCGCTAGGTCGACTAACCTAGGAAAAATAGGGCATCCTGGCGAACCAAAAGGGTTCTGCAAAAGTTAAGGATATATATAAAACATGTACACCCTAAGAAGTCGAAACCCCGAAAAGGCGGCTTGGGCAAAAAAGGGTATCCTAGACCGAAACCCAAAGGGCGTGTCTAGGCAAAGTTAGGATTTAAGCGCACGACCGGTCTCGTCCCCATCACCTACCCATGCACTACTACAATCAAAGATTCAAGATTCAAATGGCTAAGATCAATTCATTCACTTTCTATCGACCAGAGGAGATGAGATAGTTGAAATAGTACTAGCATAGTTGGAACTTAACGAGATTGTTTCCACATAGCTTTTACCTTTCTTTGTAAATAAACCACATGGCCACATTTTGAATAAATATGAATTTTTTCTCTTTACTTTCATCGTTGTTATTTGCATAAAGTCCAACGTTTGCTTTGAATGATTATATGCATTTGACAATAAGAACTTGTTCGCAAACATACGAAAAGTGAACATACAAGAGTACTTACTACAGGCTTCAGGAATTGAGATGGCGACGCAGTCACCCAAAGCTTTCCACGTAACACAATCTCCAAGAGTGTCACTCACCACAAGCCTCAAATGAGTATGTGTCACCACCAGCAATAATTCCACTCAACTAGAATCATGTTACATCGCCTCCAGCAAGAATACTTCATCCCCAGATCTCTATTCCAAAGAATATCTCTCAAGATTCCCCTCGCTTTTCTCCCAGCAAAGAAGAGATCTGCACTGGAACCCGTCGATAGTGCATCGGAGGAAACTCACCTCTTATACCTCACCCAGATTACAACGCGCCCTAGATCCTTCTAACCCGGCCTCCCAAGAAGCTATCAAATGCTCTCCCACAAGATTTACACTTAAACCTCAAAGAGCGCCTCACTTTTCCACAACAGGATCTACACACAAGATCCCCAACAGATCCTCCCTGATCTCCTTTCAACAATATCAAGGCCCAAGATTTGGCCGGATAGTGCATCTGAGGAATCAAAGTTCTTCTTTCTCGTGGTCTCATCCCCAAACAAAGACGTAAATCCCTAACGTACATCTATCTTCTTCAAGATGGATATGTTTTGAATACCACAACATCCATCATTCATACATGCCTCATAATATATGCATATGTCATTCATACACATCATCATGCATCATACTCACATAAAACTAACAATATTCTATCAAAGTTTCTCTTGTTTTTTTCCAAAACAGTAAAGTCATTTCGACGCAAACAAAGTTCGTGGATTAAGACCCGAATCCAGACGGAAAACTATCCAAGAACCACCCTTGTCGTTCTCCAACAGCGGATCCGTGATTAAATTCAAGCTAGACGGAAACCTTATCCGAACGATCACAAAGTTATCCTCCGATAACAAAAGGATCAACACCGATGCACAATGTGGAAATATCCACTTTGTCAACTATTATCCTCTCGAGTAATCAACACGAAGAACTATTCTGACCTCTCTTACTATCAAAGAATCTACGTAGTCTAGCGCATTTACTCGTTGCTTGATGGCATCTTAAGCCCATCTCCGACTATGTCAACATTTCACCCTCAAATGTCGCATATTTGGTTAAAAACCAATACAAACCAATAACTTCATTCAAAGATGAGCACAAAGTCTAACGTACGACCTCTCCTGATGGCATCTTAAGCCCATCTCCGCTCCACTTTCGTAAACATCCACAGCCCATGCACGGCTCGCCTCCCCAAGATCGACCTTCCTGGATGGCATCTTAAGCCCATCTCCGCAGCTTCCCCATCTATACAACAATCTTGAGTCTAGCATACGGCTCATTCCCAAATAATTCTCCAACTTCTCAAATGGCATCATAAGCCCATTCCCGTGATCATCAATCAACCAATGAAAGTGCAAATTTTCGTGTATTTGAGTGTTCAATCATCTTCTACCTCCGTGTCACGAAGGCAAAGCATGCCAATCTAACCCTTCCAAGACAAGAAGATTGAACAGGGCAGCTGTCATACCCAAAATTTGCCCTCCAATCTCTCAAGATATCCCATACATCCATACTCAAAGATTCCTCGATAAACTCTCTCCTAGACAATCAACCCAAACTAGGGTTTGGCATTTCTCGCATCCGATGGACTTCAACACCTCCAATGGTTTTCATGCCTCATATGTTTCAAAGATTCTCCATGTCAAGTTTCAAGCCTCACAAGTCAAGTTTCCTCGACAATTGTTCGATGGTCGAAAATCACCAGATGGTCACAAAGTCAATCAGGTCAAACATACAACAAACTTCCCGATTTTTGGTCAACATCCTCATTTTGAAGACATTCATCATTTGATCAAGGGTTGATCATGATTCATCAAGAAAACTCAAGATTTGCTCAAAAGTCAAACTTTCTAAATTAGGGTTTGCAGGTGAAAAGTCAACTGAACTTTGACTGATCATAATTTTCTTATACTTTCTCAGAAATTTTTCCACCACCTCTTGTTTTGAAGGAAATTCAATTCTCTACAACTTCATGTCTCACAAGAATGTCCAAAAAATGCTTCATTTGAGAGGTATGGCTCAAAACATTACAGGTCCTTTTCAAAGTCAACAAAAAGTCAACTTTTTGTTTTAAGGATATATTGAGCATGGTAACTCCAATTGAGATTAAACCAAAGACATTGTTTAGAGGACCTTAGAGCTTTCCAAAAAGTCCAAGAACTCTCAAAAATGTGGAAAATTGAGCAAGTTACACCATTCACAAGTTGGGGAATTTTGGAAGAATGCACAAAGAGAGATGCTTCTAAAAATCAAATTTTTTGCAAATGGGCTTACCTTTTCTTCATCCAAACTTGTTCCTTATACAATTAGGAATATCCAAGCCCAATGCCACGATTTTTATTGTATTTTTCTATTTAATTTGAATTTATTCATTTAAATACAAATTAAATTCAAAAATAAAGTATAAAATCAAAATTAATTGCAAAATTGATTTTTATTCCTTCCTTAAGATCCAAGTAACTCACAAAGGCCAACAAATTTCGAAATTTGATCAATATGGCTAGATTGGATTGAAAATTAATCAAATTTTGAAAATTTGATTTTGTACAAAAATCAAATTTGATTTGCATTGAATATTGATTGATTCTTACCAAAAACCATGCCAAATCCATCTAGTATAAATACATGATGCATACCTATCAAGAAAAGGCAGAAAAATTGGCTCAAGAACCCTAACCTAAAGTCAAAAATTTCGTGCACTTGAAGAAACTAGCCATTGATCCAAATTAAGCTTCAAACGATTTTGAGGATTCAAACATATTCCTTGACATCTCGTGAAGCATCCTGCACTTTTACTTTACAAAACATCAAGAATCGTGAAAACTGAAATTGGTTTGTTCTTGAAATTTCAAAATTGTGATTCTTCATCATGCATTATTAATTGATTTGTGTTTGTTTTTGTGATTGATGTGTTTGTGCTTTCTCGGTGCTTTAATCGAATTTCCATGGCCAGAACGCATATCACCATTGCTAGGGTTTCGAGATCGATTTAGGTTTTCATAAATAGGAAAAATTGGACCATGAGACCTATACCAATGCATTCGGAATGATCTCAGGAATCGAACCATGGCTTTAGAATTCATTTATATTACGTGTGCTTGCTTTTTGATTTTGCCAGGACCTGTAGCGTCGAGCAAGAGCCGACGCTATCTTCAAAAATTCAAGGTCAAGACGAACCGGGCGCGAGAACGAGCAACCGTAAGGCAACGGTGTTTTCTCCACTCACTTCGCTTTTCAAACACGATGCAACGTGGCCTAGTGGTTGAAGCCACCGTTCTCGGATCCTCTCCCGTGTCCCGAGTTCGATCCCTGGGCACTTGCTTTGCATTTCCTTTTTCAAAACTTGCATTATTTTTCTATTTTCATATTTTAATATTTTCATGTTATTTTAATTATTTTCATAATTTTATTTCTGCATTAAAAAATCATCAAAATAATTTTTTCTTTTTACACTATTTTCATAAAATCTTTATTTAATTTATAAAATTAAAAAACTTAATTTTGCATGCATATTTATTTTTATTCATAATTTTGCATTTAACTCACATTTAATTAGTTTTTAATTATTAAATTGCATCCAAAAAATCCCAAAAAATTATTTTAGCATATTTATATTATTTCCAGCATGTCATATTTTTCCCAATTAAAAAATTGCATTTTTCTAACATTTTTCCTCTTATTCGATTTCCTCGTATTTTCCGATTTCTCATTCTATTACAGGTTGATCCGATTCAGACGATTTTTCTTTTATCGTTTTCCTTTTCCAATAATGTAATTGTTCATGGATGTAATAGTTAATTAGGCTTTTATTTTCCGCATCTTTCAATTATGTATCTCGCCCAAAGCCATGTAATAGCGAGACATTTATCTTTCGCATCTTTACATTCCGCAATTTAATTTCCGCACCTATAAACTCGCTAGTAATTAGTGTATGGCAAGATAAATTGAACATAGCCCACTAATTTTCAAGATAACATATATTGAAATCAACACACTCTTTCACACATGCACCCCTTAGGTAATTCTCTCTCTGCCTTACGAATTCAAATGGTCAAGTCCTCGAACGAGGTATTCTAGCACCGCTGCCTTCAAAACAAATCATCATAGTCCCTTCGATACAAAGATCATAGACCCACGATGTCGCCTCCGAATACATGATCTTGACCTCGATTGTCGCCACGAAAATGATGATAGTCCTTCGAATGTGCTAGGATACTTCCTACAAGTTGCCTTCTATGACCATACGATGTCCCTTCGATGTCCCGCTTACATCCAACGAATGGGTTACCTATCAACTAATGGTATGGATAGCTATTCTAAAGGAACGTAAAACAACACGAAACGACCGCTCGAGTAGGTAATAAGACTTTAGTTGCTTGCTCCATCAAACATCTTTTCACACCTCACACTTTTTCAAAGTTTAAACTCTTTTCAAACGAACATTTCCGAACACTTTGTATACATTCCTACATGAATCATTACAAAGTCAAAGCGAAATGCCTTTTCAAAACATTTTTCAAACACCCGAAAGCACAATTTTAAAAGTGATCTAGAAAGCAACTAAGAGCCCTGAGATAACTACGGATGGAAAGTGGTGCTAATACCTTCCTTTTCATAACCTTCCCTTACTTAATCTAACGAAGGTCTTTTTCTGTACTTTTACCTTCCTTAATTGATAAAATAAAAGTCGGTGGCGACTCTTGCTATCCGCACATTTGCGATACAAAAACACTAAAAGTCACCACCGTGATCACAGTGTGTCATCGACTAACTCAACTTTAGAACCCTAATTGACCCATCTTGGCCATTGAAGGTAGTGAGATGGCCGCTTCAAAGTAAACTGAGGTTGGTTGATACCCGATGCTACGCCATTAAGATTCACTTTCAGATGTTTCACGACCACTTGGTAGTCGTATTGAAATAAAGCTATGAGAAAGATCAATGATACGAGATTCCTAGAACCCTAAGCATTATTATAGATGTGGTGAACCCACTTAAACTCGGGTAGGTAGACACCTATACCTCATGCAAGGCTTAAACCTAGGGCTATTGTGTGAATTGCTTGTGCTTGCTACTTGTTTTAAACATGACATCATGATACCATAACATCATAACATCATATCATTTCTAACTATTTCAAGTACCTAGGATTTATCTTTGCTCTATTTGTAGGAGTTATACTTCCGTGAAGACTATCCGATCAACTTCATGGGTATACCTTCTCAACTCAAAGAATTAGTTTGAAGTTCCCGATCATGCTCGTGCATGGTTATCTACTTGACTTGGTTATCTCCCTTTTGAAGAAGATATGATGCACGTCAGATTCCAGCTTCGATCCAAACATCACTTTACATTCGTGATAATCATTGGTGCCTACATTAGAAGAGTTCTCTAAGCTACTTGGGATACCTATCCTTGATTAGATAATATTCATCGGTTCGAAAAGATCCGAATACGAAGACATCGCATCGTTACATCTAAAGCGATCAGCATTGAAGCTAATTGGGAAAAGAAGCGAGTTAGGGCTGCTTGCTAAGTTTCGATAAAGAAAGATCGAGAGTTCCTAAAGGCTATGAGTTTCCATGCATTCGAAGACATTTTGGCCTTGCTAATCTATGGCTTAGTGCTATTTACTAATCTCGATCAGTCAGAGATGTAAACACCATCAAGATATTCCTCACTGTAATCTTGTGCCTACCTTACTGGGGATATTCTCATTCTCTCCACACTCGTGACTACCAAAAGAAAAGAAACTCTTATGTGTTGCATCACTTTCCGGTGGTTTATTTCGCACCTTCCTCAATCACTAATGAAGAACGAGCAAAGATTGAAGTGGTCTCAAAGGCTACAATCACTCTCATTCAAATACTTGTTGGTGTCTTTTTTCTCAAAAGGACTTCACTTTCATTGAGCTGCTGGGGAATTCTAATATACCACCCTTGGTATAAGGGAGGTATCACTTACAACCCTTCTAGCTCTACGTCAGTTTGGTTATGCTCGAAGAAATGTTCCTCATGATATATTTCTCCAAGACATTGTGTTTGACTACGAAAACGATCTCCAGAACTACCGTCGAAGAGTTATGCACGCTTAGGGCATGGTGAAGAAGACTGATACCAAGACTTTGGGCACAAAAGTTCTATTCCTTGGGAACCTTACCTCAAATGGGTTCGAGCTCGAGCTCAAAACCTTATGATGTCGTTTACAATCGTTTCATCGCTGGTTATGGAACCCAAGGTCAAGGTGACGAACCCTATACCATTCTCCATCCGTACATGCCTACTAATTTCAAGACTGAAGAGATCCTAGATTCCACTTAAAGAAGAAAGGGATACTCAAGCTCAATACCATGCAAGCAAAAAAGGTATTAGAGTTGACGGTTACTTCACGAGGAGCAAGCATCAATACCTACTTCAACACAAAGAGGAAGTCCATGGGAGACCTAAGCTCTAGGAATTTTCTTTATTTGTTTAAACTTTCAAATTTGCACTTTCTAAAAAGTAAACTAATAAAAGTTTGTTCATGCTTGTTTAACAAATTTAAATTCTAAGGTCCTGAAAACATTGCATTGCATAACATCGCATATTGAGATGTTCACCATTTTGCCTAAAGGCCGTAAAGATCAAGCTCATCACCGTAAAGAAGAAGACCATTGGTATTCTCAACAGGAAGAAATCACAAAGGACCAGCCAAGGTGATCGTACACCGAATTCTCAAACAAGAGCGTTAAATTGAAGGAAGTATCAAAACAATGAAGGAAGCCATCATGAGTCTCGAAAATGTAGAAGAAGACTATATGAGTGAGTAGTATCCCGATGACGAAAAATACAAGCAACTTGAAGACCGTCAATGTCAGGAAAATTTGAAAATGTCAGTCTTAACTTTGATGATCTGAAGTCTTGCTCGTGTGGTAATTCCTCGAAGTTCAAAGTTCCTACCTTTTCCAAGTATGATGGCATCTCTGCTCGGCTACATCTAAAGTCCTATGTTCGTAAGATCAATCCTCATACTAAAGATGGAAATTATGGATCCATTTCTTTAAGAGAGTTTATCCTAACTCAATTGGAGTGGTATTATCACCAGAGCGTATCCACATTCATACCGGAATGACTTAGCATATGCTTTTACAAGTAGTACTAGTACAATGTCAATTGGAACCTACCCGCATGAAACTACAAAGCATGTCTATGGGTCGTGACAAGAAGTTCAAAGAGTATGCCCAGAAATGGAGAGATTTAGCATGTAGAATTCAACCACCCTTATCTAATAGGGAATTGATTGATATGTTCATGGGAACACTGACAGGCCTATTCTTCAATCATCTAATTGACAACTCTTCACCGATTCACCGGAGCATCGACTGTGCGATACGAAGCGGTGAATCAAGAGTCGAAAATACAAGTAGAGTCATCTTCAAACACCGCGAAAAGGCCTTTTGGTGGTAAGAAAGAAGTCAATGTTGTGTATGGTCAGAAGAGCCGTGATAAAACTGATCGCACTCAATCGGTGGGGGCAGTCCTGATCTCCAATCCCACGCAAGCGCAACCTGAACAAAACAATGCGCGTAGCCAGAATACGCCAAGAAGAAAATTTACAAAGATTAACATGAAGTTATCTCAAGCACTACAACACATGTTGAAAGTAGAGCTCATTACTTGAGGGATCCTCTCAACACGCCAACACTTCTCTCCAAAGTATAAGCCTAATGCAAGTGCATACCACTCCAACATCCTGTAAGCACGACACCAACAACTGTTGGCCTTGAAGAACAAGATTCAAGACATGATTGAAGCAAGGGAAATTGATTTCGACCTCCCGCTGAAACCCGAATGTGATCAACGCATCAATTCCCCACCATCGTAAAAGTGCCAATGCTATTGATAATGACTTCTATGTTTATGATGTGAACGAGCCGACTATTCCTCCTGAGGACTGCCAAGAAAGATTTGCTATAAGTTGGTGTATCTCCGTGGTGCCCAGACGACTATCGTTGGTGTGCAATTGAATCGACGGATGTGCTGTTGAAGAGGCGATTCAACGATGATGGACAACCGAGAAGCGCTATTTCTAAAACTCCATGTGGAGAATCGTGAAGATGTTAAAAAATCAAAATTGAAGACGCAAGCAAAGCCATACCAAGTCCGGGATACCTTGGGGCGCAAGTTGAAAGTTTCATTTCATGGTTAAATATACCGCCCCGAAAGTTACAAGATTCCAATCAAGACATCAAGGCAACCAGATGGGGAGACGATACCCGTAAGAGTATGCTAACATGAACACAATAAGGATCACCTATGTCGATCCCGCGCCAGAGTGGCATCCCGATTATTTCCTCCCTGCACTAATACCATATTCCTCCAACAAAGCTACACCTTGGAATTATGGAGTCAAGTTTACTATCATGGCGCCAAGCAAGAACCTTTGACCATTGAAGACATTGCAGCTGAAGCTACCAATCCCGACATCGACAACATCATCGGATCAAGCAAGGTAACAGAACCGGAAGAGTATTTTCACCATAGATCTATCCTCCGAAAGACACTCTTTGCGGTGAAAAACCTCATGTAAGATTTTAAGGGATTCGGAGGCTCATACAGGATGAATGGCCTCCAAGCTATGGGTCTAGCTTACCCCGCAGCTGGGAGCCCTTAGAGTTAAAGTATTTGATCCCTCTGAGCGTGTGGCTAAGAGAGGTAATGAGAGAATGATCTCTTCATGGCCTTGAGGCCTTTTTATAACATAGCTGCCACTAATGATCATAATGGCGTAACTGCCCATTAATACTTGAAACCGCCACTTAATAAATCGTAACGTCCAGAATCGATCCATGAATAGCATAACGGAAACCGATCCGACACCCTAGCCCGGATAGACGTCCTGATCATATCCCGGCCGACTCTAGTTTCCTATCCCAATTCCGGAATCATACCGGATAAGGGTCTCATATCTCATCCCGAGATCCATCCTGCATGTTCGAAACCCTCTCCTGGCCTTATATCTCTGGGGAATTTATGCATGATCATAAGCCCGAGCATATGGTTTCTAGACACCGAAGCCTTATGCTCGATTTGAACATAAACTTCACCCGTGCCGGACCTCCAATATCCACTGTGCCTTTAGTGCGAATTTGCACACGCTGGTTTACCATCGCTTTTTTGAGGTTTTAACGAGCTCACGTCACCGGAATCGACACCAAATTTAATCCAAACGTAACGCTGCTTTTAGTCCGGATCCCGTGACGGGCCGGATAAAAATTCTTCCCTCTCACATCTCGCTCTGAGTAGTAAGATATATGATGCACTAGCCCCGAGTATCTTGAGTCAAAGCTTTGTGAAATGTTTTGACGGAATCCAATTAAGGTCCTTCGCCTATATGTCCGGTATGCATGAGTTTTTAAGGTTGCTCGTGAACAATTTTTATGTTATGTTACAGCCCCTGCCATAGGGTGTAGCAAACAACCACCGATGGCTTGGACGAGTACGTAACAATTTGTTCACAACGCCAATGTATTCCTATCCTCGTCACGAATCGATACTCCGCTTAACCTGAACATAACGCCGTTTTAGTCCGAGCCGGGCTCGTAACTTTATCGAGCTATTGGTAGTAAGACTTTAGCTTAACTAGACCACCCGAGTCACATGATGCATCAAGGTGCTATACCGGCTTTCCAAGCACATAACAACTGCTCATGACACCACTTCTTTTACCGCTTTTTAACGCTGTTAGATACAGAGCCCCCAGCTGGGTTGGTTGAATTTAGAGGTTCAACGCCACTAAGCCGATCCGAGATAGACCATAGCTCGCAGACGAACCCGGTTGGAGACATCATTGCCGCTAAGAGTTAATCCGAGACGGAATCGTAGCTTTGGTAGCTCACCCGAGGCTTCAACGCCACTAGAGTTGATCCGAGATGGACCGTAGCCCGTGACTTGCCGGAAATTATAGGCATAACCGCCACTAGGAGTTGATCCGAGATGTAATCAGTCCCAAAGTAGGTGACTGTGAGGTTGTTCCGAGTAGGAACAAAGCTTTTGAGGTTCGTGAGCTCTATAGGATGATCCGAGATTTGATTCGAGCCCAACCGAGGTTGACTCAAGGTTGTTCCATAGAACAGAGCCCTTGAGTTCGTGAGCTCTATAGGGATGATCCGAGACGGATTCGAGCCCAACCGAGGTTGACCAGGTTGTTCCGCAGAGAACATAGCCTCAAGGTTGTTCCGAGTAGGAATGAGCCTTGAAGGTTCGTGAGCCTCTATTGGGGTGATCCGATTTGATCTGTGAGCTCAACCGAGGTTGACCAAGGTTGTTCCGCGAGGGAACAGAGCCTCAAGGTTGTTCGAGTAGAACAGAGCCTTGAAGGTTCAGAGCTCTATAGGGTGATCCGAGACGATTCGAGCCCAACCGAGGTTGACTCAAGGTTGTTCTGTAGGAACAGAGCCTTGAAGGTTCTGAGCTCTATAGGGGTGATCCGGAGACGGATCGAGCCCAACCGAGGTTGACTCAGGTTGTTCCGGCAGTAGGAACAGAGCCTCAAGGTTCGTGAGCCTCATAGGGGTGATCCGAGACGGATTCAGAGCCCAACCGAGGTTGACCCAAGGTCTGAGCTCCTCAGCGAGGTTGACCTAAGGGTTCTGAGCCTCATCCGAGGTTGACCAAAGGGTTCTGAGCCTCATCCGAGGTTGACCGAGGGGTTCGAGCCTCCGCCGAGGTTGACCAGGTTCGTGAGCCTCGCCGAGGTTGACCAGGTTCAGAGCCTGCCGAGGTTGACCGTAGGTTGTTCCGCAGAAATAAAGTCTTTTCGAAGAGGGTTTTACCGTGATCGAGAGACGATCCGAGACCGAGCTCAAGAAGACGCTTAGCCTTTGATTCCCGCCATATCTCGAGTCTTGAGGTGCGAGCACTTTATTCTACATCCTATTTTGGTCTTTACAAACTATAATTTATTCCAAGATGCCTCTTCGCCCATGGCTGTGAGAGTAAGACGACACCTTATACAATGGTGGTTTTTACACAATATTGTAATCTTTTACAAAATTTCAACAATTCAATCTACCCGGCTACTGCCTTCTTCTACCATTCTTGATCGGATGGTTATATGAGCCCCCAAGCGTGAGGTTTGTAGGAACAAAGTGAAGCGCTTTGACACCAAGCCTTCCCGATCAAAGGACTCCATTTCCAGCAATGCTCTTTAGCTGGGACCACCGCCATAACAATACCGTCCCCACAGTATACATTTGTTTTTCGCCACTTTTCCAACTTGCAACCGCCTCTACGCCTAACCGATGTCCTATGTATGGCCCCGCAAGCGTAAGCTTGTTACCTTGATGATGCTTCATTGACTAATAATTTAAGCGATCAATTTCTCCGGTGCCAACCTCGTTGCTAAAATAGATGGCGAATCATAATCAAAACATTAGTTTAGCTTGTGAGATTGATACATAGAAAACGTCAACCGTAATAGGATATCATCTTGATGCATCCTTGATTTAAAAATCATTGGTAACAAAGATGGATTATTGTTCCAATTTTTCTTCATAAAAATAATCCTTAGGTGCTCTAACTCCTTATATATGCAATTTTGACCATAAGTCAAATAAACATCCATGGCATGGACTTTACCAAACGATAATTGCATTTTAACCACGACAAGTTATAATTTCCACCGATCGAAAGCTCATTTTGCATGGTTAATAAAACCATAATAAAAACAATGGTCATTTCACGAGCCTCCCGAGCTGTTTGGTCTTTCCTCACCGCTTTCATCTTCCTGCCTTATCAACAATTTAGAATTGTCTTACACTCACAAAGAATGCAAATTTGTAAATGACATGTAATGCATTAATATAACCAAAGCATACATCAATTGTTGCTCGGATAATCATGATGTTTATAGTTAAACACATTCTTAATGCTTATAATTTGATTAGCAAAGAAAACTAAGATTCCTCTACTACATCAGAACCTTTGGCGTGATTGCATGACAATCACACCAACTCGAGAAGTGCTTTTCCATGGCCGAGAACTAGTGATGTATGGTTACACCAAGAACGCCTTACTGGAGTTTCTTTACTCCAAAAGCAAGACCGTGACCTTGTTATGCTTAACAGGATTCATCACCGCTAAAGTTTTAGTAAAGATTGCATATAATTTCATAGTGTTTTCACCTTCAAGGAATATGTCATTTAAACATGACCATGTTTCAAATTAAAACTCAGATAACAATACAATACATATAATACAGTAGTTGTTAACGGAGAATTCGGATGCCTTTGTCACATAAGACAATCCCACCCAACGCCGTGAATGAGCATGTCAAATTCATAAACCTTTCAAAGGATGGTGGCATGGATTATCTTTCTTCCCAACCTTTTGGTAATAAACCAGATCTCTTCAAACTTACTACCATATTCCATCTCTATCGCAGACATATGAGATAATATAAGGAACAATTGATGTTAATTTCCCAAAAGATAGCTTACAATAGCATTGAACAACTTCCCATGGACGGTTATGAATATTAAAACCAATTTTGTATGATTTTCTATTATTGGTAATCGTTGTTACAATATAGAAGCGTATAAATTGGCAATTCAAGCATTTTATATCCATGAAACTAAAAGGACAATGAACTTATCTTTTTATGTTCGGTCAGTTGTCCAATGTCGCCACCCAAAGGTGTTGAGCAAAGAGTGTATGTATCGACTTCAATATCAACGAAGGTTCCTGTGAGGCGGAAGTATCACAACACGGGGTCTGTCCTCCAAGATGTATCTCGAACATAACACATTATAGATGGAGTATTCCATGAGATAGATGCAGTCGGAACCGTCCGAGCACCCATCGCACTTTTGCATCAATTTCCATCGGTAATGATAAGATTCCAACACCGCATTTTATTTGAGAATCCGGACCAAGCTCCATCGAATCCCGACTTCATATCTCCTCGTTTATTCAAAGATTTCTTATCTCTCACACATGCCGCATGATGTTTTGGTAATAGCATTATGGACATGTATAAGCTTAAACCAATACATACTGAAGCGACATATATCATGTACAACAAAGTTTTGACAGATAATAAATATCAACACTAAATAATATAAAGTTTCGAGTCCACAATTCAATTCTATATACTTTTCATCAATATAGATGTAAACAAGCATGAATTCAATTGTTTGATGAATCTAATTTCACATGTACATGTCAATTTACACATGTAAGGAGGTTGAAATAGACTTATCTCTTAATCCATTTACATCGGCGACGCCAGACGATGGTTTGTGACCCTTCTTGATTTGTGTTAGCTCTCCTACACAGTAAATCCTCATCTAATTCTTGCATCCTTCTAGAGGACTGAGTCGATGTAATCCTCCACCAACTTGGAGAATGGGGTCCCATGAAGGCGCTTGTCGAGAATACCATGGTGCACAAAGAACACAGCTGTGAATCCTATCTTCCAGTGGCGGTCGACTCTGATAACCCAAGCCATTCAAAATAACATGCTCAAACCTCGCAATAACGCAGTTAATTCTACACTGACCTTTAGCCAAACATCTAGCCTTCAACAAGAAACAAGCCACGTGAGATAAACTAAGAGAACCGAGACATGCTCACAACACATAACATGAAATGCAAGTTGTCTTTTTACCCCGTAGTACTCGACAATGAAGTGTTTCATTTATTTAAAATGGCATCTCAATGATACTAATGGTATGCATATGATAGCAACTAACTCATAAATGCAAATCATTTGATAAAATTGAGACATTAGTCGCTAACGTTTGAACTAGTAAAAGTTATCGCTTTATGGCCATCACCTTATTCCGTAACATTATTTTCCATTATTATGAGCTTTTAATTTGCGAATCGCTTAGGCCATCGAAATGCTTGACATATTGTTACGTGGTTATCAATTAAGTAATAATTATGAACAGCTTACTTATCTTTCAATGGTGAGGTCGACAAGATCAAGATAGAGGCTCGCTATCGATTTCGGTTGGGGCTCTTTGAAAGTCGATCTACTCGTCTGTATCGCTAAATATTACGAAATCCTTTTCCAACGGCATCGTGGCTTCATCTTTGAGAATGGCTTTATCCGGATGCGAGATTATAAACAATGTCGACATGAGATAGACAGAACTTTTAAACCGAAACCGTCAACATTCGATTTAATTGGAAACATGACTTGCATTATCCCTAACTTGATAACCGAGATAACTATGTCGTAAAAACTAGCGTAATGCATGAGAGTTGTAGTTATCAAATGATAGAACAAGTTTATGTGACTTATCTTTAACGCGACCAGAGGAAAAATGTGTTCCAAGTCTTATGAGACATTAACCACATGTTATAGCTTTCTTCTCCTGGTTCGACTTCCGCCATGATGCTTGTCCAAGATCATTTGAATCTTTCATAGTACTGAGTCGGGTGATCTAAAGGCGAATATAATTGCTTTGACCGTGTACTTGATCCAATGCCTTCCTTGTTGAACTTTTACGTCAGTAACACCTAAACCAAACCAAGTACATTCGAATTCATAATTGCAAACTAAAGCGTGATTAGCAATAAGGGCATAGTCACAAAACAAATGTAAACCCATTAATGCCAAGTTCATAAATCTGATGTGTATTACTTATCTTTTCGGATAGATCAATCGATTGCACATGAGTTGCAATTTCGCCGCAATGGACTGCTCACCTTCGCACGTATGTTGTCCCCTTCGACTTGGAGAATCTCGAGGCACTAATGGCCGCCCGCCACAACCTCACCGCATAAACATCACCATAGCGCCATTAATCCTTCATGCGCTCACATCGATGGTTACCAGAGCGATGACTTTGATCACTTATCCGTCATTGCTTAAACGACGACCACCGATCCTCCAAATACACCTCCCGCCACCCTTGTGTCGTCATCGTAAAGGATACGGCACGTTATCACCAATGTTTTGACGGCGGTAATCCCCGGATCGAATTTGCATGTCAAGAGTAATGTTGAACACTTGTGATACGACATTCTAATGCGCACGTGAGTGAAGTTTCACCAATAAGGTTTTGAACATCAAATGAGATCACAACAATGGATTATGAGCCGATGGATAAAGTGATCATCCTTGAATTAGAATGAATCTTGAGGCCCGGGAAAGTTTTACCGGGGCCCCACGGTGGGCTTCAATGTTCTTGCAGAAAAACCTCATGTAAGATTTTAATGATCTGGAGGCTCACACAGGATGAATGGCCTCCAAGCTATGGGTCTAGCTTACCGCATTGGGAGCCCTTAGAGTTAAAGTATTTGATCCTCTTATGTGGCTAAGAGAGGTAATGAGAGAATGATTCTTCTCATGGCCTTGAGGCCTCTTTTATAACATAGTGCCACTAATGATCATAATGGCGCAACTGTCCATTAATACTTGAAACCGCCACTTAATGAATCAGAATTCAGAATCGATCCATGAATAGCATAACGGAAACCGATCCGACACCCTAGCCCGGATAGACCGGATCATATCCGGCTGACTGGTTTCCTATCCCACCTGGGAATCATACCGATAAGGGTCTCATATCTCATCCGAGATCCATCCCGGATGCCTGAAAACCCCCCTCCGGTCTTATATCTCGGTTGGGGAATTTATGCATGATCAGACACTACTACACCAATTCGCATTCCTGCTATCGAACCAATTCCCGAAGCTAGAGGGAAATAAAAAGTAACTCATCCTGCTCAGACAGAAGTACCAAAGGAAGTTGCTGAGGATACCTCCAAGCAAGAAATGGAGGAAATTCTGAAGATCATCAAGAAGAGCGACTACAATGTTGTGGAATAGTTGGGACAAACTCCGTCCAAGATATCCATGCTAGCTCTGCTATTGTGCTATGAGGCTCATGCTAAAGCCTTAGTAAAGTTTCTGAAGAATGCTCACATACCGCAAGACACTACTACTGATCAATTCGAAGGTTGTATTGCTAGCCTGACCGCCAACAATGGTTTAGGTTTCTCCGATGCCGATTTAACTCCTATCGAAGGAACACAATAAAGCCTTGCACATCTCCATTGAATGCAAGGGCACACATTGTCTCACGATTGGTGGATACTGGTTCTACTCAATAATTCGCAAGAGCTCTCGACCGACTTAATGATGAAGAAGTGGTCATGAAGCCCAATGACA
Organism: Vicia sativa; assembly: GCA_021764765.1. Taxonomy (NCBI): domain Eukaryota; kingdom Viridiplantae; phylum Streptophyta; class Magnoliopsida; order Fabales; family Fabaceae; genus Vicia; species Vicia sativa. The sequence continues at coordinate 8,689,500 of CM038794.1, forward strand.
TAATCGTAAGAGCTTTTGATGGTTTGAAAAGAACAGTACTTGGAGAGCTCAACTTGTCAGTTAAAGCCGGTTCCCAGACTTTTGACTCTACTTTCTTTTTCATGGACATTCGTCCAACTTATTCTTGCTTATCCGCTTGTTTTAAAAACTTGTTTATATATTGCTTTCACACTCCTTTGTATATATCCAAGTATACTAGCTTTATTTTCTTGTTTTAAACACTTGTTTATATGTTTCCTTCATAAACTCTTATGAATGCACACACACACTTTGTCATATATATACTTGTTCATGTTTATTTATGTCATTACAACTAGTATAACAACTAGGTTCCTCATAGCCTCCTCTTGGGCTTCGTACAAAAGAACTCACCTAAGTTATCCTTCTCCTAGGCTTGCATAAAGAACTCCTTATTGAGTTAGCATCCTCTTGGGCTTCCTACAAAAGAACCCCTCATTGAGTTTAGCCTTCTCTTGGGCCTCATACAAGAAAGAGACCTAAAAATCTTAACAGACTCCTATTGGGCTTCCAATACAAAGAATCACCTTCTAGGATAGAACCCTAAGAGTATGGTTTCCCGGTGATATCACTCTTAAATCCAAGCCAGCCATACCCTATATCCTCCTCTTGGGCTCCCAATACAAGGACCCTCGATGTCCCTCGGAAAGCCTCCTCTTGGGCTCACAATACAAGGACCCTCGATGTCCTCGGATAGCCTCCTTGGGCTTATAATACAAGGACCCACGAGCTTCTTAAAAGCATCCCCTAATCAATAACAAAATATTTCTCCTCGAGATAAGACATGAATCATCTCTATGGAAGAAGTATCTCATCTATAGCATCACATACAAATCAAACATTTTTTTTTCAAATCAAACACTTTTTCAAACAAAACAAAACATCTTTCTTAACAGTAAGTGGCAACGCTTGTACACTCAAGCAAAACGCCCAATGCTTACAATGAAAGATTCAACGTCTTTTGAAACATTTTTCTTAACTTGTAAGTGGTAATGCTTGTACACTCAAGAAAACACCCAATGCTTACAATGAAAGATTTAAACAATCAACTTTTCAAAAATGTGATGAAATAGATTAGATACATTTCTCATTAAGATTACACTTGTCATTGTCTCTTAAAATCTTTGCTTCCACTAGCACATAAGGGAACTACGATTGCTTCGACTTTCTCAACCTCCTTTAGAGAATACGTGGGCACAAGGTCTCACCCTCAAGTAGCATACTTTCTCCTTAAACCAAACAAACCTTAGTTCCCTTAGATCGTGCTACATATGCCTGTCCTTAGATATGTATGCAAAATCCCAATGATCTTTGCAAGCATAATTATAATAAAAAACTTAGGTTCGCCTAACCTACCCTTCTTAAATCCCAAAGGAGAAACTTTCCCAAAATAGCATAGCAAATAAAACAAATGTACAAAAGGTTCCTATAGAATACTATACATATATAGGGTGCTAATACCTACCCTTTATATAACCAAACCTCTTACTAAGGTCACTCCCTCATGCGCTGCATTTAGCTCACATTCGCATTGCATATCAATTTTAGGGTATTTAAGCTTTCCTTTCCTTTACTTTCTTGTTTGGAAACAATGAAGCTTGGTGCTCGGGTCATCTTTTAAACAAAAAATCAAAGAGTAAATTTTTTTGAGCCAGAGATTCAAATTCCGATTCGATTCCCTCGTTCTTCACTTTTTACCGCGAATAAAAAAATGGCGATTCGATCATGAAAAAGATTAGGTTGAAAATCAAGAAGAAAATATTTTTTCTGAAAGTATTTAAAACACTTAAAAAACTTCTATTTTAAACCTAATAAAAATATATTATATGAAAATATTTTTTGGAATTTTTTTACATAATCATAAAATAGATATATTAAATGACAAGTGTGCAAAAAATCATCTCAAAATGAGAAGTTTTGATTCGTTTTTGAAAATATTGAAGTTTCATAAAAAGTGAAGAAAACAAGTAATAAATATTTGATTTTGGTTCTAAGGAGTGTTGAACTCAGGACCTGAAGCTCGAAGGTGAAAAAGTTAGCCACTGGGTTACACACGTGGCTTGTTAAAACAAGGCTTTGATTTGATTATATTTGAAAATAAGTTTGGAAAATAATTTTTGAAAATAGTCTAAAAATAGAAAGGAAGTGAAATGTTCGAAAATTAAAAGGTCTCATGGGGATTCGAACACCGTATTCCATGGCATGGCAAAGACTTAAGAGCGCCGCCCATCGGGTGGTTGTTTCATCCGTTATGAAACATCAACTAATAAATATAAAATAAACTAAGTTTTAAAAATTTGAAAATGGAGCCAAAGTCCATCTTATTCCTTGTGAAACAACAACGACAACATCAATGGCAAAACCTGTATTTCCTTGATTTCTCATCAAATTGAGAAATGTAAAATACCAAATTGTTCAGAATTTTATCACGATTTTAACCTTGTGACTTATTAAAGCTAACAATCAAAGTTAATTACGAATTTTGAGAATCCCAAATCAAACCCTAACTGAATAAATCAATGATTCCATGAACATAGTTAATTTCAATTTAAATTGAGAACCCGGGTAGCTTTAGCAACCTGATATCTACATTTCTAACTATTAAAATGATGCCAAAGATGCTTATATAAGAGAATCAGAATTCGAAAAACTTACCTCTTGAAGCAAATTTGCAGAACTAGTATGAGTTCTTCCAGATGCGAATTGATGATACTGCTAGCTTCCTTGGACCTCACTGAGTCTATTCTAACCTTTAGTTTTCTTTGAAACTGGTTGAATCCTTCTACCCGACTCAAACTGCAAGTGATTGGTTTTTAGTGGAGGATGATGATGGAGGTGTTACAGAAGTGGATCAAGGGTTTGGATCACTTCTATATGATGTATGGAAGGTGTTTGAATGATTAAAAGAGGAAACACATGAGTGGATTTCAAGTTTGCAAGTTAAGGCTCAAATCTTGCACAAATGCCAGATATATGCAGACAAAGTGCACGTACCTCCAGTGCCGCTGAATGTTTTAACCGCTCCTTGGTCTTTCTCAATGTGGGGCATTGACATGATCGGAGAAATCAAACCTACTGCCTCAAACGGACATCGTTTCATCCTTGTGGCAATCGACTATTTCACCAAGTGGGTAGAAGCAGCTTCGTTCGCATCTGTTACCAAGAATGTTGTGGCTCGATTCATCAAGCATAATCTTATCCGCGGTATGGCACTCCGAAAGGATTATCACGATAATGGTTCTAATCTCAACAACAAAATGATCACCGAACTCGCACGCAGCTCAAGATCAAGCATCACAACTCTTCTCCATATCGGCCTAAGATGAATGGCGAAGCCGCCAACAAGAATATCAAGAGGATTATACAGAAGATGACAGTGACTTACAAGGATTGGCATGAGATGTTGCCATTTGCTCTCCATGGTTATCGTGACTAAAGACGAACATCCACAGGGCAACCCCTTCTCCTCAGATACGGTATGGAAGCAACCTACCAATCGAGGTCGTGATACCTCAACTGAGTCCTCAGACGCAGAATTAGGCGAAGACGAATGGATCCAGATTCGCCTTGACCAGATCAACTTGATCGATGAGAAAAGACTCACGTCCATCTTCCATGGACAGATCTACCAGAAGCGAATGATCAGAGCGTTCAACAAGAAAGTCAAACACCGAGCCTACCAAGTCGGTGATCTAGTAGTCAAGCGCATCATCCTTCCACAAGGTGATCCCAGGGGCAAATGGACTTCCATATATGAGGGACCGTTATTAGTCAAAACAGTATTTTCAGGCGGAGCTATGATACTTAGCACCATGGATGGCGAAGACTTCCCACACCCTGTGAACGCGGACATAGTCAAAAAATACTACGATAAACGAGACCCGCTAGGTCAACCGCCTAGGCAAAATAAGATCCTCTGGGAACCAAAAGGTTCGGGCAAAAGTTAAGGATATACAAAACATGTACACCAAAGAAGTCGAAAACCCGCAGCACGGCTTGGGCAAAAAGGTATCCCCGCAGAGTGAAAACCCGAAAGGGCGGTCTAGGCAAAATTTAGGGATTTAAGCGATACTATGTCTCGTCCAGATCACCTACCCACAGCTACTATCAAGATTCAAGATTCAAATGGCGAAAATCAATCCACTCACTTTCTACTAACAAAGAAGAGATGAGATAGTCGAAATATATGAGCACTAGCATAGTTGAAACCCGATTTAGATTGTTTCCGTGATAGCTTTTACTTTCATTGTATAAACTTCTTGGCCATACGCCACCTTTCCAAATTAATACAAGCTCTTTCTTTTACAATGTTCGCTATTGTTGTTTTTTGCATAAAGTCCAATGATTGCTTTGAATAATTATATGCATTTGACAATAAATATCTGCTTTTACAAACATGGGCGAACATACAAAAGTGACAATAAATATCCCGAGTTACTTACAAGAGTATAATCCTCGCAGAGCTATCGCTCACAAACCTTCTCCGACTTAAGTACAAATTTCTTTCCACGTTGTTCCAACACTCCAGGCTTCATCACGTTAGTCCCTAAGCAAGGATCCCAATCACTAACCTCAGTTACGTCACCCCAAGCAAGAATGATTCATCTCCACAGAGGTATTTATCCCAGCGAATATCTCTCGACGATTATCATCTCCCACAGCTATATCCAGATTCTAAAACTTGGCCGATAGAGCATCGGAGGAAACCTATATCTTTATTATTCCCGGCACGAGGTTTCAACAAACTCCAGAATCTTTGAACCTCGACTCCCGAATATTCAGATGTCTCAAACTAGATCTACGCACAAGATCCCCAAAGATAGTGTCCCCAATTATTATCCTCAGAAGATCTACGCACAAGATCCCCAACGGAGTATCTCCCAGCTTTTATTATTCCCAATAGCATTAACATCTAGACTCGAAACATGGTCAGATAGTGCATCGGAGGAATCAGAGGCACCTCTTCTTCTCCTAAGTCAGGTTTTTCAACGATTTCATCCCCAAGCAGAAGTTAGAAATCTCCAGCAGGGCATTCACATCTTCTTCAAGATTGATATGTTTTGAAATACCACAACATCTACATTCATACATTATTCATAATAAAAACATGACATGTGCATATATCATTCATGTACATTATCATATGCATGCATCATAATCTGCATAAGTCTAACTATATCCTGTCAAAGTTTCTTTTGTTTTTCCCCAACAGGTAAAAATCGCTTCTAAATGAAAGGTCAAAGATTAATACCCGAAACAAGACGGGAAACCTATCTGAACGACTGTGACAACAGGTCCAGGTGATTAATACCAAGCAAGACGAGAAACCCTATCCGAAAGACCATACAAATCATCTCCAAATGGAAGGTCCAAGATTAATACTCAGCAAGATCGGAAACCTATCCGAACGACACCCCAAGTTGTCTTCCGACAACAGCACTAGATTAACACCGAAGCAAGACGAAAAACTATCCACATTCTCGCCAAATATTGTTCCCCGAGTATCCAAGACGAAGGTTATTCGATTCTCTTATTATCAACAAGAACTACGTAGTCTCAGCGACGACTCGCTTGCTCGGATGGCATCTTAAGCCCATCTCTACTACTTGTCGACTCTCTCCACTTTTAGAATGTTGTATATTTGGTTAAAGACAATACAAACTAATAACTTCATTCAAAGACGAGCGAAGTCTAACGTGACTCTCTCTCGATGGCATCTTAAGCCCATCTCCGTGCTCCCTCTACTTTCAACATCCGCAAAGCCTAGCGTACGACTCATTCCCCAACACGGCCTCTCCGATGGCATCTTAAGCCCATCTCCGACGATTCTCCTACTCGACGACGTTCTTGAGTCTAGCGACGACTCATTCCCCAAGAAATCTCCAGCTTCTCCAAATGGCATATGTAAGCCCATTCCAAGGCATCATCAATCAAATAGTGCAAATTTGTAGATTAGTGTTCAATCATCTTCTACCTCCAGTCACGAAGGCAAGAATGCCAATCTAACTCTTCCAAGACAAGAAGATTGAAGGGGCAGTCATCATCTTCATACCCCAATTTTTGACCTAATATACCATCTTACATTTGCATCATTGCATCACTAACGCTCGTAATAGAATTAATCGGGCATTCACGGATCAAAATTAGGGTTTCATCAAATTTTCATCCGATTCAAGAGGCAATCAATCAAGGTTTGAGTTTCATTCACATCATTTGATCTATCTTGATCAATCATCAACCTCCTGATCCTCGATATCCAACTTTTCTCATTGATCTATCAAGGATCGACCAATTGGTTTTGATCGAGGATGTGCAATCTCTGATTTTCTGATCAATGAACAACTTTTTTGGTTAAAGATTGATCTTCATATCTTAGATACAACATCTTTACCTAATTTCTGGATTCAAAACATCAAAGAAGTTCACAGACTTCATCAGTCAATTTCTGAAGCATCTGATGAAATTTCATCTGCACAGAAAAGTCAAACTTTGACTTTTTGTCAACTTTTTCAAGACAAAACTTTTTCAATCATCAAAATACTTAAAATGATCCATCATGATCATAAAAAATCAAAGAATTTGAAAAAGTCAACAAAAAGTCAAAATTTTCAACACTTTTAAAAAATTTTAAGTGTTAAAATTTTGTACTTTTTCCAAACTTCATGGCATTTTTTCACATAGTTACATTTGTATTTGGAAAAAACTCAAAACATGAAAGTTGTAGCTCTTGAAACAAGCTTTCCAAAATGTCCAAGAACTCTCAAATCCATGGAGTCTAGCTATACTTTTGAAATTGAAACATAAGGCTCCATAACCATGGTTTTCAAAGTTCAAAACTTCAAATTATAGGTCATTTTTTGATTTCTTCTTCTAGAACACATTCCACCTTGCCAAATTGGGATAAGAACTGATAAAAATCAGTGAGAAGTAATTATGACAAGTTTGGATCAAATGGAATATTTTCACACATGGTTAAAAAAGGAAGTTTCCTTTTCCTTTGCAAAATGTCTTTCGCCCTAAGGCAACTTTGAATTACAAATGCCATGTACTTGTGCCTAAAATTTCAGAACTCTTGGCCTATAAATAGAGGCATCCTTTTCAAGTTCAAACACACCAAAGCCATGCAAGTACATGCTTTCACTCTTTATCTTTGAAAATTCAAGAATCATAGTTCAATTTGCCACAACTTGCAATTTTGAAAACTAAGGAAAAACCTTGAGTAATTTGGTGTCTAATATGTCTTAATGTCCATATGAAACTTGTTTGAACACTAAAATCAACATAGACAAGGCTAGAATTCGAATCACATCTCATGTCATCTTGCTTGCCAAACCGCCTTAATTTTCGAATTCATGGCTTGGCTTGAGTAACTTGAGTTCTAAGCATCTAAACATCATCTATGAACATCATATGAATGATCCGCACCTTAACTTCCATCTCGTAACAATTCTAACATCAAAATCCAGTTTCCATTTTGAGCTTATGCAGTGGACTTGGGTAGCATGATCCAAAGTTGATTCGGGAGAGCACCATCATCATACCTTCCACATAAGCTGGTGCTATAGCAATCATAAAATCGCCTGAAACGCTCCAACGCCATCTTCGATCTCTGCTTGAACAGGTGAGAACTCGAAACTCAATCTCATGATTCCTTGCATTTAAACGAAAAAACTCTTGGCCATTTGTTTTTTGCACCTCTCGCGAACATTAACCCTCAACCAATTGACAAAATCATCAAGCATACATCATTTCAATTAGAATTTCCAGTTCTAGGGTTCTTCACGTTTTCCAGAAATTCAACCATGATTAACTAAAAATAAATGAAATTAACAACTATCATCATGTTCCTTGTCAAAATTCGAGCAACTTTCATGTTTATAACTTTCAAAATCATTGAGAAACAAGAAAGTTACAAAATCAGAGGATTGAAGAAGAAGAAGAACAATTCGCGCGTGTTCTTGGTATTTTTCAAATTAAAATTTCCAATATAATGTTAACACGTGGTTTTGATTCAAATACACAAAACCACTCTTGCCCCAGCGGTTGCCAGCTCGCTCGTAGATCACTTTGCCACGTATGCCACCCACAGGTCCTGGGTTCAAGCCTCTCATGGACCATTTTTTTTAAACTTTTCATATTTTCTTCATATTTTTTACAAACTTTCACATTTTTTTAACCAATCAAAACTCCTCATTTTGAGGTGATTTTTTGTACACTTGTCAATAAATGTATCTATTTTATGATAGTGCAAACATTTTCAGAAAAAACTTTCATTCGATTATGTTTTAATCGAGCCGAAAACGACACTTTGAGCACTTTTCAAAACCACTTTAAACGGTGAATTTTTCAAACTTTCGAAGCCCGATTCTTTTCAAAACTTCTCATAAATGAACTTCACATTTCAAAAACACTTTCAAAATCATTTCTTCAAAACTTTTTCATCAAAACTTGCATCTTTTACCATGATCGATCCGATTTAAACGATAAAACCGAACTCGTTTTCTCTCGTTTCTCTTAACCGATCATGGGCCTCCCTTACGGTGTAAGTCCCAATCCTTTTATGTACATATCTAATTTTCCTTGTACATATTCAAAACATCTTTATTGATATTCAAACAGACTTCGTTTGTTTTCATTCGCTTGTTTATACATCGAATCCATTGGTTCTAAGAGAAGAATTATTCCCGATGAAACTTTTCTGAAACCAATGGGCCTCCCTTACGGTGTAAGTCCCAAACCAACATTCTTTATGTACATACATACTTTTCCTTGTACATATCAAATTCTTTTCATACAAAACTTTAACTGTATATACTACAGATACTTTTTTGAATACCTAAACACGATAAACTTCGATCGCTCGCTTCGCTTCATCTCAGATACACCGAATACCATTGGTATTGAGCATTATTCTGTGAAATCGCTTAAGCCAATGGGCCACCCTTATGGTGTAAGTCCCAACCTCCATTGTACATCCATCCTTCTCTGTACATAAATACTTGTTCGTGTACATATTTACTTCCTTGTACACAATTCAAACTTGTAAATAATTAGGTTATTGCTTTTAAAACGTTCGTTTACGGACACTTGTTTATATTTCTTTCATAAACTTTTGTAAATAAACATCATGCATTGTTTATATTTCCTTCATAAACTCCCCGAATAATCGCATATACTTGTCCATAACAATGTTATAACATAACAACTAGTCTAACCAATAGGCCCCCACGAGTTTAGCCTCCGCTTTCAGATACAAGATAACTCTTCATAGTTCAGCCTCCTCTTAGGCTTCATATAAGAAAACTTCATCCAGTTTAGCCTCCGCTAGGCTTCATATAAGGCAACACCGCCGAGTCACCCCTCCTCTGGCTTCGCTCAAAAGAACTCCTCTTTGAGTTTAGCCTTCTCTTGGGCATCATACAATGAAAGAGACCAGAAATCTCTTAACACCTCCTATTGGGCTTCCAATAAAAGAATCACCCGCTAAGATAGAACCCCGAGTATAATTCCTGGTGAAATTGCTCTAAATTCAAAAGGATGGTTTCTATGAAACCTTTTAAAGCCAAAACCAGCCAAACCCTATAGCTTCCTCTTGAGCTTCATACAAGGACCCTCGATGACCCTCGAATGCCTTCTCTTGGGCTTACAACAAGGACCCATGGGCTTCTTAAAAGCAATCCCCCAACCAATCCTTTTCCTCGAGATTTAGACATCTATCATCTCTATGGAAGAAGTATCTCATCTATCACATCACATACAACAATCTTTTTCAAACTCTTTTCAAACAGAAACATCTCTTAATTGTAAGTGGTAACGCTTGTACACTCAAGCAAAACACCCAATGCTTACGGTTAAAAGATTCAATCATCTTTTTCAAACATCTTTCTTAAACATGTAAGTGGTAACGCTTGTATACTCGAGCAAAACACCTATAACTTACGATGAAAGATTTCAAACAAAATTTTCAAAAATGTATGTGATGAAATAGATTAGATACATTTTTCATTAAGATGACATTTGTCTGTCTCTTACTAACATCCCGTTGCTTCCACTAGCATAAGTGGGAACTACGATTGCTCCGACTTTCTCAACATCCTTTTGAGAATACGAGGCACAAGGTCTCATCCTTGCCGAGCAAATTTCTCTCCCTCGGACCAAATAAACCATAGATCCCTTTAGATCCGAGCTACAAATGCTCTGATTCCCACTAGGGGATATGTATGCAGAAGATCCAAAGATCTTTGCGAGCACAATAATAATAAACACTAGGATCCCACATAATCTATCATTATTAAAATCCCAAAGGAGAAACTTTCCCAATCATAGAAATAGCAATTAAAACACACAAACATATCAAACATATTCATATATAAAGCTATGGATAACCATATATATTTAGGTGCTCCATCTATTCCCTTTATATAACAAACCCTTACCCGGAATACTCCCAATGCGTTGCGTCTAGTTTGCGCTTAGTCGTTACGCATAACAAAATCAATTGAGGGTATTGCAGCTTTCCCTTTTCATAATCATTAAATCATCTTTCTTGTGTTGAAAATAATAAAGCTTGATGCTCATGCATCTTTATAAACAAATCAAAAGAAATCGCTCGAGCGAGCATTCGAATTGATTCGATCCCCTAATACGCACTTTTTAACGCGAACACATACCCCAAAATTTTCCCTCCTACTTCTCAAGACATTTCTCATATCCATGCTCAAGGATTTCACAAGGGTTGACCAGACAAACCCTCTCCTATGCAATCAACCCAAACTAGGGTTTGGCTATCCTCAAGTCCAGGTGAGCCTCCAACACTTCCAGTGGTCATCATGCCTCATAATATGCTTCAAAGAATCTCCATGTCAAGTTTCAAGCCTTACAAGTCAAGTTTCCTCAAAAAGTTGCTCGGATGGTTGAAAATCAATCAGATTGGACAAAAGTCGTGGTCAACATATGATCAAACTTCATAATTTTTGGTCAACATCCATTTTGAAGTTAAATTCATCATTTGATCAAAGTTTGATCATGATTCATCAAGGAAACTCAAGATTTGATTAAAAGTCAAAGTTTCTAAATTTGGCTTTCTCAAACAAAGTCAATAACTTTGACCAGCATAACTTTCGATACTTTGTCGAAATTTTTCCACCACCTCTCATTTTGAAGAGAATTCAATTCTCTAACTTCATGTCTCACAAGCTTGGGAAAATGCTTCATTTGGAAGGTATGAATCAAAACACAGGTCCTTTTCAAAGTCAACAAAAGTCAACTTTTGTAAATAAGTGTAATTGAGCATGGAAACTTCAATTGAGATGAAACAAAATATGTTGTTTAGAGGACATCTAGAGCGTTCTAAAAAGTCCAAGAACACCCAAAAATGTTAAAAATTGAGCAAGATACACCTTGCACAAGTTGGGCATTTTTGAAGAAGTGTACAAAGAGAAATACTTGACAAATGCAAATTTTTTCCAAATGGGCTTATAATTTTATGATCCAAACTAGATAATAATGTTATCCATGACCTCTTTGCACCTTGCCACGACCTTTTCCTATTTTTTTAATTTATCTTTGAATTTAAAATCATTTAATTCAATTTTAAATTAAATAAAATATGAAAACAAGGTATAAAACAAGTTGGGTTTGATTTCTATCAATCTTGAGGACCAAGGAAGCCCACAATACATGCCAAATTGAAAGATCATACAAGGAAGAGAAAATCAAATTTTGGAAAGATTTGATGAAATTAACAAGAAAATATTTTTGCATTCAAAGCCATATCTTTTTCATTCTTTTGATCAAATCTCTTGCTCTATAAATACCTAACACATCACAAGACCGGAGGATGAAACCCTAGCCTCATGAGCCAACCCTAAAAATCACAAATTTCTCTCAAAGTTGCAAATCGAAATCCTTGTTCCAGTCGTTTTCAGTCCATTTCATGCACTCCATTGTGTTCCTGAGGTATTGTTGAGTAAGTCCAGGCCAAGAACTATAACCAACCATGCCTGAATCATGCCAACATGAACATACATTTACATATCTTTTTGAATTTCGTTTTTTAATATTTGTTGTGTTTTGTATGAAACTAACCATTGTAATGTGTTCCTGAGACATTATAGAACTGATCTGGATGGTTACATGAAGTTTCTAACGATCAGAGCATGATTTGCCATTGTTAGGGCAAAACTGTTGAGAGCTTCGAAGCTCAGTGTACAGGGGTTTTCAGGGCAAACCGATACCACCATTGAACTCGCAGGGGTCGATTTAGGGGGGGTAGCCTTGATATCTTGTTCAAACTCTTTCTATTTTGCAGGTTTCCAAAATCATCTCGCCGGAGAAGATGACCGGAGGTCCGATCTGGGCTTTTCTGGTTTGAATCAGAAGAGAAGCTTGCATATCTATTAATCCATGTAACTTAACTCATGGATGTATCTCCGCCCAACAAGGTTAAACTTATGCCAAGACTAAGTCACTTGTTCCAAAAGCATGGGTTCGAACCACCTTTGCCATTATTTTTCATCTTATTTTGCTATATTTCAGGTTTCTCCAAAAGGCTTGCCCAGAAATCACACTTTCTGGACCTTCATGCCACGCTCTAGGCCCAAGCTCCACCAGGTGTGCTTCCCAAAATCCCGTAAGGCGTACTCGGGCATCTCCAAGCCGTAAGCTCCGAAACCCAAGGTTCGGACGCTCATGAAGAATTCCCAGAATATGCACTTCTGGGCACGGTCAGCCAAGGATCTCTTAGAATCTCCAGCTTCTGGGAGAATCCTATCTAGAAGCCCTCTGACCCCTTTTTCTTATTTTCTCATATTTTCTTATTTTTTCTCATTTAATTTTATTTCTTTTCAAATAATTTTCTCATGCATTAAAAATCACCAAAATATTTTCCTCTTGCATTTTAATCAAAAAATGTTTATTTAATTTTTGACATTAAAATTAATATTTTTGCATGCATATTTTAATTAATTGTTAATTAACCATAAAATTGACTTTTAATTACTTTTTCTCATTAAAACCAATCCAGAAAATTCCCAAAAAATTATTCTATCATCTAATTAGGATTACTAACCTAAAGACCTTTTTCTACTAATTTTCCAAAACATTTTGCTAACATTTTCTTATTATTCCAATTATCTATTTCTTATTCCGCATTTACAATTCTAGAAAGGATGTATAGGTCACAAAGTTTTATCATGTAATAGCGTGAGATTTACATTTTCGCCTTTACTTTCCGCCTCCTATATTATGTAAGCGCCCAAAGCCATGTAATAGCGTAGGACATTTACTTTTTCGCACTTACTTTCCGCATTTACTTTCGGCCCCTATAAACCGCTAGTAATTAGGCGTGTATGGCAAGACTAAAAGCGAACATAGATCACTTTTAACTCCAAGATAACTTATTTGAATTTAACACACTCTTTTCACACATGCACCCTTAGGGCTATTCTCTCTGCCTTTCGAATAAGTGGTCAAGTCCCTCGAGCGTGAGGTATCCTAGCATCGTTGCCTACAAACATATCATCATAGTCCCTTCGATACAAAGATCATAGACCCACGATGTCGCTCACGAATACATGATCTCGCCCTCGATTGTTGCCTACGAAAAGTGATGATCGCCCTTCGAATGTGCTAGGATACTCCTACAAGTTTGCTTCTATGATCATCCAATGTCCCTTCAATGTCCCTTCTACATCCAACGAATAGGGTTACCTACCAACTAATGGTACGGATAGCACTGTTCTAAAGGAACGTAAAATAACATGAAAACGACCATTCTGAGTAGGTAATAAGACTTTTAGTTGCTTGCTCTATCAAATTACTTTTTTACACCTCACACTTTTGTCAAAGTTCAAACTCTTTTCAAAATGAAACATTTCCACTTTGTATACATTCCAACGTGAATCATTACAAAGTCAAAGCGAAATGCCTTTTCAAAAACATTTTTCAAACACACACATAAAGCAATTTTTTTAAGTGAGCTAAAAGCAACTAAGAGCCCAGATAACTACGGATGGAAAGGGTGCTAATACCTTCCCTTTTCATAACCTTCTCCCTTACTCATAATCTAACAAAGGTCTTTTTCTGTTCTTTTCACCTTCCCTTAATTGAATAAAAGAAAAGTCGGTGGCGACTCTTGCTATCCGCAACATTTACGATAAAAAGCAAAACAAATCTCAAAGTCAGTTCTCCCAATCAGACATAGCGGCATCTCTTGAATAGCTTTAACCTTGGCGGGGTCAACTTCAATACTTTATCACGACAACAAACCCTAAGAGCTACCGGATCCGACCAAAGGTGCACTTGTGGGATTAAGTCTTAGCTTCGTACTCGCCTATCAAACATTTTTTGTAAATGATCGAGATGTTCTTCTTCAGTCTGTGATCGAGCTATCATGTCATCGACGTAGACCTCTATCTCGTGATGAATCATGTCATGAAATAATGCCATCATGGCACGTTGATAAGTGGCGCCAGCGTTCTTCAGTCCGAACGGCATGACCTTGTAGCAGAATGTTCCCCGCTGTGTAACGAAAGTAGTCTTCTCCATGTCTTTAGGAGCCATTTTGATCTGATTGTAACCGGAGAAACCGTCCATGAAGGAGAAAACCTTATGTTGAGCGGTGTTGTCGACTAGAACATCAATATGAGGAAGTGAAAAATCGTCTTTCAGACTTGCTCTGTTCAAATCTCTGTAATCCACACACATTCGTACTTTACCATCTTTCTTAGGCACGGGCACCATGTTTGCAACCCACTGTGGATAAGAAGTAACGGCTAAGAAACCGGCATTGAACTGTTTCATGACTTCAGCTTTGATTTTCTCTGATATCTCGTGGACGACACGACGGACCTTCGCTTTCACCGAGAAAACTCATTTTCGGTAATCGTGTACCAAAATGTCAATGTCTAGACCTTCGTATGACTACAAAACCTCGACATAGTCTCGTAGATCTGACCAATCTTTCGACAATCGCTCAAGACCGCTCCTATCTTGATTTCTTTTCTGCCTTCGTCACACTCTATATTCACAACCTCTATTGCTCTTCGTGGATGTATAACCCGCTTCTTGCTGTAGCAGTCTCGACAAGTTCTCCGCACATCACAATCTTCCTCACTTCGCCTTCATCTTGGTAGATCGGATTATCAAGTCATATTTAGTATAGAAAGCTGTTATCAACGAGATTCGGAGAATCTGCAGTGTATCACGTGGGTGTATGTAAGAACACATAGCTTTTGAAGGTAGTAAAAGAAAAGAACGAAAACAAACACTTGAATGCAAAAGTCCAATGATTTTATTGAATGAAAATATGCAAATGACTGATGATAACCCTCACAAACGAACCTTGATGCCCCGGGCAAGGCATTAGGCTTTAAAGTTTATTGTTCAAAGCGTAGAAAACGAAAAGCATAACAGAAAACAAAAGCAATTACTCCTGTCTAGGAGATTGTGACGTCTTGGCCTTCTAATTGCCGAATGTCGTCGAGTTGGAAGATCTACTTGCCGATGTCGAAGTCATCGTTGTCGTCTTATGGCATGGACTCCATTCTGCTGATGCGGAAAGGTTGGCCGACACGTCGCGCGTATCATCTTCCGACCTTTGGTGGTGAAGCCTAAACCAGTCTTGTCAGATTTGAAAGGAAGATCGGGGAGCTGACCCCAAATAGTATTACCTCCTTCTTCAACTGCAGCCTTGAGCATCCTTAGTGAGGCCATCCTAGGCGGAACTTGAGTAATCAGAGGAGGAGAGTCACAGCATGACTTGGAACTGTTTCAAAAGCTTGACAGGGAGTTTCGAAGAATTCACCTTCCATTTTGAGGTATCGGAATGACTGCAGATGGCTTACCATGTACTCCTCTTCACCGCATACTGTAACAACCTTCCCCTTCACTGGGTACTTCAGCTTCTGATTCAAGGTAGAGGTAACAGTGCCTGCCCCATGTATCCAAGGGCGTCCAAGTAGGCAAGAGTAGGCTGGACGGATGTCCATGACAAAGAAAGTGGAGTCAAAAGTATGGGAACTGACTTTAACTGGTAGAATGAGCTCTCCAAGTACTGTTTGTTTAGAACCATCAAAATCCCTTACAATTATGTCACTGGGCTTTAAGACCAATCCTTCAAAATCAAGTCGGTCGAAAGCACTCTTCGGTAGGATATTCAAAGCAGAACCAGTATCTACCAAAACATGAGACAATGTACTGCCCTTGCATTCAATAGAGATATGCAAGGCTTTGTTGTGTTTCCTTCTAGCAGAAGTCAAATCAACATCAGAGAAGCCTAGACCGTTGTTGGCATCCAAGCTAGCAATACAAACTTCAAACTGATCAGTAGTAGTGTCTTGCGGTATGTGAGCATTCTTCAAAAACTTCACTAAGGCTTTAGCATAAGCCTCAGAGCACAATAACAGAGCTAACATGGAGATCTTGGACTGAGTCTGCCCTAACTGCTCCACAACATTGTAGTCACTCTTCTTGATTATCTTCAGAATTTCCTCCATTTCTTGTTTGAGGTGTCTTCAGCAACTTCCTTTGGTACTTTTGTCTGAGCAGGATGAGTTACTGGTTCTTTCCCTCGCGCTTCGAGAATTGGTTCGATAGCTGGAATACGAGCTAGAGTCGTAGTGTCTTTTGGAGGAGAGATCTCTGGAGAAAATACTCTTCCAGTTCTGGTTACTTTGTTTGATCCGGTGATATTGTCGACGTCGGGAATGGAAGCTTCAACTGTAAGATCCTCAATGGTCAGAGGGTCTTGCTTGACGCCATGATAGTAAACTTCAGCTCCATAGTTCCACGGTATAGCTTTGTTAGAGGAGTATGGAAATGGTCTGGGAGAAGTAATGATGAGAGGTGCCACTCTAGGCACAGGATCGGTAGAGGAGATTCTTATTGCATTTACATCAGCATAGTCTTCGGGAAATCGCCTCCCATCCTCGTTGCCTTCACATCTTCAATAGGAATTTTGTAACTTGTGAAATGGTATACTTCACCATGTAATCAAACTTTCCACTTGGCTGCCCCAAGGTATCCCAAACTTCTGGTAGGGTTTCGCTCACATCTTCAATCTTCAGATTCTTAGACATGTCTTCACGTATTCTCCATGTGAAGGTTTCGAAATAGCACCCGCGGTTATCCATCATGCACCGATACGTCTTCTCAACACATCCACAAAAAGTAGATGGGCACCAACGACAATTTTCTAGGCATCCTGGGTTGACACCGCTTGCAGCAAATTGTGCTGCATACCATCGAGGAATAGTCAAGTCGTTCACGCCGAAAACATAAGAGTTCTTGTCAATAGCATTGGAACTTTTGTCGTGGTTAGCATTGTGCGTTGATCACATCTCGAGTCTCAACAGGAGGATCAAACTCAATTTCCTTAGCTTCAATCATGTCTTGATCTTGTTCTTCGTGAGCCCACAGCTTCGTGTGTCGTGCCTTGCTGTTGGAGTGATAAGCACACTTTGCATTAGGATTGTATCTCGAGAGGAAGTGTTGATGTTTTCAAGGATCCCCAAGGTAATCGACTATGCTTTCAACATGTGTTGCAATGTTTGCGACAATGGCATTTGATCTTCGTAACTGTCTTCGTGGCGATTCGGTTACACACATTGTCTCACTGAGGTTACGCTTGTGTAGGATTGGAGATCACAACCGCCTACGCATTGAGCACGATCGCCTTTGACACGGCTTTTCCGACCATACAGAGATTGGCTTCTTTTCTTACCACCAAAAGATCTTTTCAGCATTTGAAGATGACTCTACCAGAATCTTTCCGTTTTGATTCCAGCTTGATGCATTCTCCTGTCAATATCAACTCGATGAATCCGGTGAAGAGTTTCCAATCGATGATTGAAGAATGGGCTGTCGGTGTTCCCATAAACATATCAACCAACTCCTATTGGACAATGGTGGTTAAACTCGCCTACTAGATCTCCATTCATGGCATACTTTTGAATTCTCATCACGACCCATAGACATGCTTTGTAGTTGCATGCAGTGGGTGTCAATTCGAAGATTGTAATCGCATCGCTTGTAGAAAGCATCTGCTAAGTCATTCCGTGTATGAATATGGGTACTCTAGTCGATAATACCACCTAACCGAGCTCGGATAAACTCTCTTGGAAATAATGGATCTAAATAGCGAGAAAATGAGAAAACCAATCTTCATGTACCTGTTATGCAATGTTATGCTATGCTATGCAATGTTTATGTAATGCAATGCAATGTTTTCAAGGACCTTTAGATTTAAATTTGTTAAACAAGCAATGAAAAAAAATATTAGTTCTCTTTTTATTCTTTTTCTTTTAAGCACAAAAGATAGTTCAAAACAATAATAAAACATATAAATCTTGAAGCTTCTAGGTCCCCATGGGCGCTCTCTTGGTGCCGAGTAGCGTTGATGTTTGCCTCCTCGTGAAGTAGAGTCAACTCTAGCACTTTCTTCTCGCCACGTAGCATCGAGCTTCAAAGGTATCCCTCTTCAGTGAATCCAGGATCTCTTCAAGTCTTCGAAATCAGTAGGCATGTCGATGGAGAACAGTATAGGTATGTCACCTATAGCAGGTTCCATAATTATTGTAAACAAAGTGAATGGCATCATGAGGTTTTGAGCTCGAGCTCGCACCCATTTGAGGTAAGGTCCCAAGGAATGGAGTTCGGTGCCCCAAAGTCTTGGTATCGCTTCTTTACCATGCCCCAAGCGTATGCACCTTCGCCGATAATTGAGATCGTGGTAGTCGAACACAATGTCTGGAGAAGCATATCATGAGGACCATCTTCGAGCAAAACCAAATTGACGTAGAGCTAGAGAAGGGTTGTAAGTAATACTCCCCTTATACCAAGGAGTGGTACATTAGGGAATTCTACAACGCTCAATGAAGGTGAAGTCCTTTGAGAGAAAAGACTCCAACGGATATCCGAATGAGAGAGTGACATTAACCTTGAGACCACTTCATCCTTTGCTCGTTCTTCAAAACGATGGAGGAAGGTGCGAATAAACCACCGAAAGTAACGGTATACAACACATGAGAGTTCCTTGTCTTTAGTAGTAATGAGTGTGAGAGAATGTAGAATGTCTCCAAGTAGGTAACCGGATTGCGGGCAAGGAATAGCTTGATGGCGCTGACATCTATGAATTGATCCGAGTAGGGAATAGAACCAAACCATAAATTAGCAAGGCCACAATGTCTTCAAATGCATGGAAACTCATAACTTTGAGGAACTCTCGCTTTCTTAATCAAGAACTTGGCAAGTAAACCCTTAACTCCACTTCTAGTTTCCCAATTGGCTTCAATGTCCGAGCGCTGATGTAAGGTCGATGTGTCTTCATACCTAGGAACCTTTTCTAAACCGTGAATGGCATTTGGTCAAGAATATCCCAAGTAGCTTAGAGAACTCTTCCAAGGTAGGAACTAACTGATAGTCTGGGAATGTAAAGCAATGGTGTTTCGGATCAAAGAACTGGAATAGGACGCATCATATCTTCTTCAAAACCGGAGATAACCAAGTCAAGTAGATAACCATGTCTTTTGACAAACCGATATGATCGGGAATTTCAAACCAATTTTGAGTTGAGAAGGTATACCCATGAAGTTGATTCGATAGTCCTTCTAGAAGCCATAACACCTACAAAACAGCAAAGATAAATCCCTAGGTCCTTGAAATAGTTAGAAATGATATGCAATGCGAGATGATGTCATGATGTCATGCTTAGCACACACAAAATCACACAATGAGCCTAGGTTTAAGGCTTGCATGAGGTCTAGGTGATTACCCACCAAAAGTTTGAGTTGGTTCATCCGTCCTATAATAGTAACCGGGTTCTAGGAATCTCACATCATTGATCTTTATCAGATGCTTATTTCCATACGACTACCAAGTGGTCGATGAAAATATCCCAAAGTCCGATCTCAATGAGCGTAGCATCAGTATCGCCAACCTTAGTCTGACCAAAGCCGCAATCTCACTACCTTCTAATGGCCAAGATGGGTCAATTAAGGTTCAAAAGTTTAGTTAGTGCTTGATGACACCACGAAGCCAAATACTATCCTCAACTTGGAAGTGAAGAGTATCAGACATCCAAAGTGTCACACTAACGTAGCCATCATGTTGACCGTTTCGATATACGCCTAACGGTCGCACGATTTATTACTACTTACCTAAAAGGAAACCGGATCCGGGTGTAGGATACCCCAACAATATAATACCCAAGCAACCCTTAAAGTAAAGCAAATGTAAAGCGTAAATGTGATCTATAAATCCTTAAGGCATTCTCTTTAGGTGTCTCCGCAGAGTCGCCAGCCTGTAATACGGTGAACCGACTTTGTAGGTTTTGTATCGCAAATGTGCGGATAGCAAGAGTCGCCACCAACTTTTATTTTTATCCAATTAAGGGGTAAAAGAAAAAGACTTCGTTAGATTCTCGAGTAAGGGAGAAGGTTATGAAAAGGGAAGGTATTAGCACCCTTTCCATCCGTAGTTATCTACGGCTCTTAGTTGTTTAGATCATTTTGAAATTGTGCTTTCTGTGTTTGACAAAAATTTGAAAAGCATTGCTTTGACTTTGTAATGATTCAGTAGAATGTATACAAAGTGTTCGAAATGTTTTGTTTTGAAAAAGAGTTTGAACTTTGACAAAAGTGTGGGTGTAAAAGTATTTTGATAGAGCAAGCAACTAAAAGTCTTATTACCTACTGGTGGTCGTTGTGTTGTTTACGTTCCTTTAGAATAGTGATATCCATACCATTAGTTGGTAGGTAATCCATCGTTGGATGAAGGGACATCTGAAGGGACATCGGATGGTCATAGAAAGCACTTTAGGAAGTATCCTAGCACATTCGAGGACTATCATCATTTTCGTAGGCAACAATCGAGGGTCAAGATCATGTATTCAGAGGCGACATTGTGGGTCTATGATCTTTGTATCGAAGGGACTATGATGATTTGTTTTGAAGGCACCGTGTTAGGATACCTCACGTTCGAGGACATGACCATTTATTCAAGGCAACAGAGAGAATTACCCAAGGGTGCATGTGTGAAAAGAGTGTGTTGATTCAGATATTTTTATCTTGCGTTAAAGTGAGCTATGTTGAATTTATTCATATACGCCTAATTATTACTAGCATTTATAGGTGCGGAAATTAAAATGCGGAAATGTAAAGATGCGGAAAGATAAATCCTACGCTATTACATGGCTTTGGGGCAGATACATAATTTAAAATGCGGAAAGTAAAAGCCTAATTAAACTATTACATCCCATGAACAGTTACATTATTGGAAAAAGGAAAACGATAAAAGAAATCGTCTGAAACGGGATAACCTGTGAAAAGATGAGAAATCAAATACGAGGAAATCGAATAAGAGAAAATGTTAGGAAAAATGCAAATTTTAAATGAGAAAAATATACATGGAAATAACATGAATATGCTAAAATAATTTTTTGGGATTTTTTGGATGCAATTTAATAATTAAAAACTAATTAAAAGTGATTTAAATGAGAAATTATGAATAAAATTAAATATGCATGCAAAATAATATTTTGTAATTTTATAAATTAAATAAAGATTTTCTGAAAATAATGCAAAAAGGAAAATATTTTTTGATGATTTTTAATGCATGAGAAAAATTCTGGAAATTAATTAAAATTGATGCAAAATATTAAAATAAAAAGAAAATATGGAAAAGTATGAAAAAGTTTGAGTTTGTAAAGAAAGCAAAACCGTCCAAGGAGGTTCGAATCGAGACCATGGAGAGTATCTGTGAACAGAAGCGCCTTAACCACTTGAGCCAAGTGTCATCTGGTGTTAGAAAAGCTGAAATCAATGGCCTATATGTGATGACGCGTCCTGGTTATGTTTGAAAATCAAAGTCGCACGCGCGGGGTCCATTGACTTATGAAGGAGCGAATCGAACGCGCCATCGCACGCCACCATGTCGAGTCCAAGGAGAACGACGCCGGAGCCCTAGCTCCGCCGTCTTCTCCGGCGACCCGATCCTCGAAAACTCGTGAAACAGCAGAATAAAAGCAAAGGACCACCCTTCCCACCTAATTGATGGCTGCGAGTCCAATGGCACCATTATTTCGATGGAAAATGCTTGTACAAGCCTCAAGCTCCACAGTTTTGGAAACCCTAACATGGCAAAACACGATTTCGACGTTCAATCTCTCAAACGATTGCCAGGATCACCCAGCATCTCATGAACACATTGAGCATTAGAATCGATTAACAAGCAGAATAATCGAATGCAAAATCAAGAAAAATTGAATATGTATGTGTGGCTCGATTCTGGATGGTTTGATCAATAGCTAGGATGTGTACTTACTCAAACCTACCTCTTGAAGACAATGGAATGGTTTTTGATGGCTGAAAGTGGCTGGAAATAAGAACACGATTTTCACAACTTTGAGAAATTTTTGGCAAAATAAGGGTTGTTGTAAGGGCTAGGGTTTCGTGTCCTTTGTAGTGTGTAATGCTGGCTATTTATAGAGTGATTTGAGAGAGGAAAAACAATGCAAAAAGATTTGATTTGGAATGCATTCAATGATTTTCAAATAAAATCAAATTTTTGAAAGAAATTTGATTTTCTCTTCAATGCATGATCATGCACGAAATTGGCAAGTGTTTTGGGCTTCCTTGGACCTCAAGTTTGATAAAATCAATCTTTTGGAAAAATATATTATTTTCATATTTTATACAATTTAATTTTGAATTAAATGTTCTAAAATTCAAAAATAAATTAATAAAATAGAAAATTTCCATGGCTAAGCATTTATGGGTCACAAATAATGTCATGAACAAGTTTGGATCAAAAGATTATAGGCCCATTTGGAAAATTTTGCATTTTGACCAAAATGTCCTTTTGTGCAATTGTCCAAAATTGCCCAACTTCTGAATAGTGTATCTTGCTCAATTTTCCATATTTTTGAGAGTTCTTGGACTTTTTGGAAAGCTCTAAGAGACCTCTAACCAACCTCTTTGGTTTCATCTCAATTGGAGTTACCATGCTCAATATATCTCCAAAACAAAATGTTGACGTTTTGTTGACTTTGAAAAGGACCTGTAATGTTTTGATCCATACCCGGATGAAGCATTTTTGAACATTCTTGTGAGACATGAAGTTGTAGAATTGAATTTCCTTCAAAACAAGAGGTGGTGGAAAAATCGAGAAAGTATAAAGAAGTTATGCTCATCAAAGTTCAGTTGACTTTTCATCTAGAAACCCTAATTTGAAAGTTGACTTTTGAGCAAATCTTGAGTTTTCTCGATGAATCATGATCAACCCTTGATCAAATGATGAATGTGACTTCAAAATGAGGATGTTGACCAAAAATCAGGAAGTTTGACTGTATGTTGACCACAGTTGACTTTTTGACCAATACAACTGATTTTCAACCATCTGAGCAATTGTCTGAGGAAACTTGACTTGTAAGGCTTGAAACTTGACATGGAGAATCTTTGAAGCATATGAGGAGGCATGATGATCACTGGAGATGTTGGAAGTCCATCTGGATCTGAGGATTGCCAAACCCTAGTTTGGGGTTGATTGTCTAGGAGAGAGTTTGTCTGATCAACTCTTGAGGAATTCTTGAGCATGGATGTATGGAATGTCTTGAGAAATAGGAGGGCAAATTTTGGGGTATGACAGAGGTCACACCTGAGCCAAGAAGCTTCTCTCTCTCTCGCTTTCCAGATCCACTTTGCTCTGATTTTCGCTTTTTCTCATACTGAATCGTACCACAAAATCGTGTTGAGAGGATTCTTCATCATTATCACTTCATTGAAGATCTAAGAGCAAGATTGTGGTCTTTTCTTCAAGTCTAGAGGCATATTTGGATTTATTTTCCAAATCAAGAGGTAACATCAAAACTTTGAATCTGAGTTTCTAGCTTGCAATTGATGAATTTGATGATATGTATGCGTGGTTAGCTGGCCAGACACTAGGTTTGATGTATAATTTCAACTGTTTGTGAAGCATATTGCATAGCATAAAGTTTTGGAAATCCGGATTTTGGATGATTTTCTTGGTTTTCTTGCTCAGATTTCTTGATGTGGGATGGATCATTTGATGTTTTACAAGTTTTGTGTTGTAGCTTGCCATGAGATCTTTATTTTGAACTTTGAATCGTTTAATTTGGTTAAGAATTGAGTGAGATACGATTGCTAGAAGTAGCTTGCTCAAACCTGGAAAAACACGTGAATTAGGGCATGCTAGAGGTTGAAGATGATGTGTTGGCGTGTTCTGATTGGTCCATGCAATTTTTGAATTTTCATTTTATTATTTCATAATTTGCATTTTGCATCATTTAATTTTGCATTCAAAAATCATCCAAAAATTCCAAAAAAAATACCATAGGCTCAAAATGATTTTAAATATTTTTTGGAATTTTTTTCCAATTTTTTAAAAATGTTTTTACCAGTTAAATAAATTCTGACTTTAATTAATTGCATTTCCATTGAAAAATTCTTAAAAAATACTTTCCAAAGTTAGAAAATTCCACAAAACATATCATGAGTCCCCTAGAGGATTAATTTTGAGTTTCTGAATTTTATTTGATAATTTTTTCATTTTTGCATAATTGAATAAATTCATGCATTATATTGCATTTCATGCATACTTAAATCATTAAAAAATATTTCCATGCATGTAAAAAATACATAAAAAATATTCTAACTCATTTAAACCATACTTCATGCATTTCTGATTTTTATTTTACAATTTTGTCATTTTTGCATAATTAAATCAATTTTAGCATTAAATACACAATTTGCATAATTCATTTTGCATTTTATTTGTTTTTCACCAATTTTCTTAGAAATAAAAAATGCCAAAAATATCTTTAACCATGTTTAGGATGTTGAGTCACTGTTTCCAAATTTTATAGATTTTTATTCCTGACTTTTACATTTTATAACAATTTTTCTTGTTATTTGGTCATATGAGCATGAACATTGATAGTGTTGACTTGTTGAATTTTGTTTTGACCTTTCCATGGATTTTTTAACTTGGGTAAGGATATTCTCTGACTTGTAAGGATTTGATCTTTTATTTCATTTTTACTTGAATTTTATCTTCCATTTTCCTATTTTTATGGAATTCAAAAGTGAACATACATTTGCCTAGTATGATTGAGTCTACCTTTAATTGTGAAGCTTGTGGACATGATTTAAGGCCAAGCTTAGGGTATGTAATGATTATTTGAGGTCTAGTGATATGTGACATGTTTTCATTCGTTGGAAATCTTATGTTAGTCACCAAGTTTATACCTTGAGCATAAAGTTTTTATGGTTCTTGAAGCCCCATTTTGGTGATGCATTGATCCCTCAACCCCTCTCTTGCATAGTTTACATTTCTAATTGATGTTTAGGGGGAACGATAACCTCAAGGATAGTCTTCTAAGACTTGAGAGACATTTGACCTCAAAGGATCATCTTGATCCCTTTAGTTTAAAAGTTTGACCTTTGCTTTATGTGTTGCATCCTTGTACATGGATTGTAAGGTGAGGAATGCATTCATGCAATTCTTTAAGAATCTACTTCTCACTCCCTTACTTCATCCTTATAGCATATCAAGGGCCTTGATTCCAGTTTGATTGATTCATTTAAGCCCCTAATTTGCTCAAGCACATGCAACTTTTGTTGATTAGAATGTCACCAATTTGTGCTTATGGTTGTACCACTTGTGTTATATGCATCATGCATGGTTCTAGCAATCCAATTCTAATTGGATCTTTGATTTTTAATTCTGACCTTGTACATTAGGTAATCAATAACTCAATGCTCTTTGATTCATTGACTTGCACTCAATTGTAATGGCATCATGATGACCTAGAAGAGCTAGATTTTCTTTTTCTTCTTCTATTGTTTGGTTGAAACATACC
Source organism: Vicia sativa (assembly GCA_021764765.1). Classification (NCBI taxonomy): domain Eukaryota; kingdom Viridiplantae; phylum Streptophyta; class Magnoliopsida; order Fabales; family Fabaceae; genus Vicia; species Vicia sativa. Next base: position 8,715,394 of record CM038794.1, read on the forward strand.
TTGAGGATTATAAGTTCATGATTTTTGGGCATGTCACTTCAATTGACATTAATTTAAGCTCATGACAAACATCTTGTGAGGGTTCTATCATCACCCTATGACATACAAGACATCTTTCCCTTCCTACAAATCTTAATCAATGTTGTTTGATTTAAGATAGGTGGTACCTTGCTTTGGATGATTTTGCTCATCAAATAGGTGACTTATTTGTGTATGGAAGCTTCATCTTCTACATTTGGTTGCTCATGAATCATATCTTGAGTTAAACTTATGACACACATCACACATGGTTTTAATTTTCAAATTAAAATCACTTTGTTTAAATCTTTCTCAAATGTCATGTTTAACTAGTTTTGATGCTTTCGAACAATGAACTTGTGAGTATGAGCCTTTGCTTTGTTTGAATTGATTTTATTTGTAGTTTAATTGGTCTCAAGCTACTGACCTTGTGTGTTACATTCCTTTCTCATCATTCCTCCTCATCATGATTGACTCATTCGCTTGTATGCATGTTTTAAATTAATTCTAGGGTTCAAGATCACTCCCTTCCACTACTAATCTTTGCACCATGAGTAATTGTGAAGCATGATATTTCCTAATTGTTTTGTTTCTGTGAGAATCATGTTTATGTTCTTACCGTTCATCTCATTTGCACAACAACACCGACATAAACATGCTCGAACACACACAAACACTTTCCATCCCACATTTCTAGTATGCATTCTTGTTGAAACTTGCTCATGTAAAGGGTTTGATGATTGTGTGTGAAATAAATGCATCTATACCATGATAACTACTGACTTTTATCATATTCCATCATCTAAATGTCATGCCTTTTCGCTAATGTCATGCCATGCTTCATTTGTTTTCTAGGTGCATATTTAGGTAAATGTTTGACTAGTTCACGCATTAGTTCTTGTTTTCTTTTCTTTTGAGATGATTGTGGTTTGTTTATGGTTAACATGTAATTTCCACATCCCCACCACTGACCTCACTCAAAAATATCACCACAAGACATGTTCACAATCACACATCTATGCACATTTCACCACACTTCTAGACACATGTTTAGGCTTTCCTAGTTGCTTTTGTTTGTGCATTGTAAATGATGAACATGTATATGATGATCATGCATTCTTGACATGCTAGCTACTGCCTTCCACATCTTTGTATGCCATGAGTTTCATTCTTTTGCATTCATGCATCAACCATGCTCCATTCCATCTTTAGTTGCATTCTAGATTAAATCTTTAACTAGTTTTTGTGTAGATGTTGTTTGTGAAATTTGAAGCATCTTATGACTTGATAATGTATAATTTGAATAGCTCTTCATCACATGTCATATCTGATCCCACCACCACTTGACACTTAGCACATGCACGCACAAGTACAAATACACATATATACGCACATGTTTACCCACACTTGCACGAATTGAATGCATTTCTCTTGAGTGTTTTGCTTTTGAATTCTTTGTATGCATGTTTAAATGTTTTTGTTGATGAAATAACATGTTTGCTACTGTAACTTGTGTATCCTAACATCTCTTGACTCATTTCTCTTCATCTTTGCCTTTCCATGGCTTCTTTTAGATTGTAAACACCTTTTAGGTTAAGCATTTCAACTAGTTTTCGCACCAATGTTGTAATTGCATCCTCATGACATTTCTTTTATGATTTGGTTATTAATTAATTTTCATGATGTTGGTACTGTAATCTCTTCATCTTGACACCTTCTTTTCATGTCATAAACCTCACACACTTAGATGCACTTCACCGCACGTGTTTGTTGCATGTTTGCGCACTCTTGATAGATTTTGGCTCTTGAATCTTTGTGGTTTATTTTGTATGATGTATATGAGCATTGACATGATTAGCTACTGACTTGTATGTCTTTTTATTCTTTAATTGTCTATTAACTTCATCTAATTCCATCGCTTCGGACAATTAGCTCCTTGCATGCTTTTAGGATTAGTGTCGACCTAGTGTGTGAATTAACTTGCTTGTGGGTGTTTATAATGATGTTTGATGTTTGTTAAAGTTTTGTATAACTTTGTAAATGAATGTTGTGTCTACTGACCTCACTTCACATGACACTTTGCATGAGCATAATTCACTCAAAGTTCACAACATCTTCTTCTTTCTTCTTCTTTCTTTTTTTTTAGCACTTGTTAGTGCTTGGTTTGTGTGCTTTTGCCAAAGCACTTTACTTGATTCTACCCCTTTTCTCACTTGGTTTTCCAAACAAGATGATTGATTTTATAGGTTCCCCTTAGGTTTTTCTCGATTAAGTTAGTTTTCGAGTTTAGACATTAAGTAAGGCATCCATGTATGATAACTTTAGGTAGATTCCTCCCCTTGTTTATACCCACAACTTAGGAGCAACTTTGTATGATAATGTTAGGATTAGAAATAGGTTAGTTTCCCTTAGCAATTTTACCTTTATCCTTTTGCATTCTTAAAACTAAAATCTTGTTTTGTCAAATGCATTAAAACACTCTAATAATTTGAAACTTTTTCCAAAGTAAAAGATACAAACCAATTAGTCTAGGATGTTTCGTCGTCTCCGTTATTGTTGACGTCACGTCTCTGTTGTCGATGTTTCGCCATCTCATCCTCCGATGTTTCGCCATCTCATCCTTTGATGTCTTGTCATCTCGTTTGCTGATGTTTCGCATCCTGCCTCACCGATGTTTTCGTCATCATGGAGGTGTTTCGTCATCGTTTCTCGCTTCGTCTGCTAATCTAAAAAACACAAACCAACCAAAACAAGTGAGCCGAACTACGACGCTCTGACTTTCCCATTGCACGAGGGAATACGTAGGCATCCTGTCGTGGGGCTAGATCGAGAAACCTTTGTAAATATTTCCTTCTTTTCCCGTGTTTCCTTTATTATTTTCTATTTTTCTTTTCTTTTGCATGCATTATACCATATACGGATATAGATGACCTTTACACCCATTAGATAGAAAGTAAAGCGGATATAGAGTACTACGGACGTGTGGGTGCTAATCCATTCCTCAGTAATGACTTCCTTACCCGATCTCGGTTGCAAGACCGTGATTTCTTCGCTTCGTGTTTACTCGATGTTTACCTTTCCTCTTGGCGGGATAAAAACGCTCGATGGCTTATTGATATATAGCTATATCCTTTGATTTTCGGCCGAGTGTTTGTGTTCTAATGTGATGAAGGTTATAGGATCATTGCTCGACCAACGTGATGAATTTGAAAGGATCACCGCCGTGTACTAACGTGATGAAGTTGATAGGATCACCGCTCGGGACTAATGTGATGAGGTTGATAGGATCACTACTCGGGGCTAACGTGATGATGTTGATAGGATCACTACTCTGGGACTACCGTGATGATGTTGATATGTTTGAACATGTTGGGAGGAGATTTGTCTTTGTAGAAACAAATGATGGCTCTGTGGGATTGTAGAGATGATTTGCGGAGGTATTTCTTGTGAAAGTGACTCGTGGGATGTATTGGTGACTTTAGTCATGTCCATTCCTAGACTGTAGTAATTGTTATTTCTTGTTGTTAAGGAAGTGACGGGATGATATTTACCATTTGAACTTGAAGTCATAACAATGTGGTCAAGTAGGTGATCCTGAAGAGACATAGTCGTATCGCTTAAATCCTAACTTTTTCTAGACCGCCTTTTCGGGTTTTAGTCTACGGATACTTTTTTTCCCAAGCCGCCTTTTCGTGTTTTCGACTTGCCGTGTACATTATTTTGTATATATGTCCTTAATTTTGCCTGTGCCACTGACCTAAGCGGGTCTCGTTTATGCGTAGCATTTTTTGTGACTATGTCCGCTTTCACGTGGTGGGAAATCTTTCGTCGTCCATAGTGTGAGTTGTAGCACGTCGGAATATGCCCATTTGTATGTGGAGTTTATCTACCGATCAATATCCTGTGTACTTGACGCTAATTTATTGGTGAACCGCTAGATTTAGAAATTCGATAGTCTTGATCTTCTTGAGTAGTTTTCAAGAATGTTATGGAGAATGATACTAACACCATCTCATACTATCGTCACGCATTTGTGCAACTTAATGTCTTATGCCCTAAGTGATTCAGATGTAAGCTATGCCCCGGCTATTCAAAGACTCTTAAGAGATTCTCAAATCTTGACTGATTGCCCCGATGAGTGGATGATAACATGTCATTGTCATACCCCAAAATTTGCCCTCTACTCCTCAAGACATTTCATACATCCATACTCAAGGATTCCTGAGATGATCGGACAAACTCTCTTAGACAATCAACCCAAACTAGGGTTTGGTATTTCTCGATCAAGATGGAATTCCAACATCTCCTATGGTCTTCGTGCCTCCTCATATGCTTCAAAGATTCTCCATGTCAAGTTTCAAGCCCACAAGTCAAGTTTCGCATAATTGCTCGATGGTTGAAAATCGTATGGGACAAAAACAATCGTGGTCAACATACCAAAATTCTCGATTTTGGTCAACATCCTCATTTTGAAGTTACATTCATCATTTGATCAAGGGTTGATCATGATTCATCAAGAAAACTCAAGACTTGCTCAAAAGTCAAACTTTCTAAATTAGGGTTTCTTAGTGAAAAGTCAACCAAAAAGTCCAAAGAGGTTGTTTTAGAGGACTCTTAGAGCTTTCCAAAAGTCCAAGAACATCCAAACTGTGGAAAATTGAGCAAGATACACTATCCAAGTTGCATTTTTTGGACATTGCACAAAAGAGGTATTGGTCAAAATGCAAATTTTCCAAATGGGCTATAATCTTATGATCCAAACTTGTTCATGATATTATTTGTGACCCATTGATGTTTAACATGGCAATTTTCTATTTTATTAATTTATTTTTGATTTAAAACCATTTAATTCAAAATTAAATTATATAAAATATAAAAATAAGATATTTTTCCAAGAGGAGTGAATTTATATCAAACTTGAGGTCCAAGGAAGCCCATGATACATGCCAATTTCGTGCTTTCTCTCATTAAAGAGAAAATCAAATTTTCCAAAATTTGATTTTATTTGAAAATTATTCAATGCACATTCAAAACCAAATCTTTTTCCTTCTTTTCCTCTCCTAATTCACTCTATAAATAGCCAAGAAGTTGATCACAAAGGACACGAAACCCTAGCCCTTACAACAATCCACACTTTGCCAAATTTTTTCAAGAATTGTCAAAAATCGTGTTTGAATTTCCAGCCACATCAGCTCCCTCAAAAATCATTCCATTGTGCCTGGAGGTAAGATTGAATGCTAAGGATGGATCCGGGCAATCGCTTAAGTAGTTTGAACGCTTAATCACGATTGCCATTGTTAGGGTTAGAAATCTGGAAAGCTTCGAACCGGCTTGTACAGGACGATTCAGTCGAAACTAATGGCACCATCGTGCTCGCAGCCATTGAATTAGGGGGGTAGGGTATCCCTTTGCTTTTTATTCGCGCTATTTTGCAGGTTCCAGGATCGTGGTCGCCGGAGAAGACGACCGGAGTTGTGCCCGCGCTTGATCGGTGAGGACCGTGGAAGTCTGGCGTGGCGTGATGTCTCTCTCTGATTCGCCCATTCGTGTTGACTGGGGTCCACGCGTGCTGACTCGTTTTCAAACACATCCATGACACGTGATCATTCAAAGGCATTTGATTTTGGTTTTATAAACACCAAGTGTCAAGTGGCGCAGTGGTTAAGGCTTGGTTTTGGGAAGATTCTCCTCATGGTCACGAGTTCGAGCCTCACCAGGACCGGTTTTGTTTTTCTTTTTCACAAACTTAACATTTTCCTTTTTTTTCTATTTTTCTTTTTATTTAATATTTTCATGCATTTTAATTTATTTCCAGAATTTTTATCATGCACTTAAAAACATCAAAAAATATTTTTCTTTTTGCATTATTTCCAGAAAATGTTTATTTAATTTATAAAATTAAAAATATTATTTTGCATGCATATTTAATTTAATTTATTTTTATCATTTAAATCACTTTAATTGCATTTTAATTATTAAATTAACTCCAAAAATCCCAAAAATTATTTTAGCATATTAATGTTATTTCCATGAAATATTTTTCTCACTCAAAAATTATTATTTTTACTAATATTTTCCTCTTATTTGATTTCATCATATTTCCGATTTCTCATCTTTTCACGGTGTTATCCTGCTTTTGACGATTTCTTTTATCATTTTCTTTTCCAATTATGTAATTGCTATGGATGTAATAGCTTAATTAGGCTTTTATTTTCCGTGATCTCAATTATGTATCTCGCCCCAAAGCCATGTAATAGCGTAGGATTTATCTTTCCGCACTTTATATTCCCGCATTTTAATTTCCGCACTTATAAACTGCTAGTAATTAGCGTGTATGGCAAGATAAATTGGACATAGCTCACTTAATTTGCAAGATAAAATATCTGAATCAATACACTCTTTTCACATGCACCTCTTAGGTAATTCTCTCTGCCTTACTAATTCAAATGGTCAAGTCCTCGAACGTAGAGGTATTCTAGCACCGCTGTCTACAAACAAATCATCATAGTCCCTTCGATACAAAGATCATAAGACCCACGATGTCGCCTCCGAATACATGATCTTGACCTCGATTGTCGCCACGAAAATAATGATAGTCCTTCGAATGTGCTAGGATACTTCCTACAAGTTGCCTTCTATGACCATCCGATGTCCCTTCAATGTCCCGCTTACATCCAACGAATAGGTTACCTACCAACTAATGGTATGGACAGCACTATTCTAAAGGAACGTAAAATAACACGAAATGACCATTCCGAGTAGGTAATAAGACTTTAGTTGCTTGCTCTATCAAAATACTTTTCACACCTCACACTTTTGTCAAAGTTCAAACTCTTTTCAAAACGAAACATTTCTAACACTTTGTATACATTCCTACATGAATCATTACAAAGTCAGCGAAATGCCTTTTCAAAACATTTTTCAAACACACGAAGCACAATTTTTCAAAGTGATCTAAGAGCAACTAAGAGTCTGAGATAACTATGGATGGAAAGGGTGCTAATACCTTCCCTTTTCATAACCTTTCCCTTACCTCGAATCTAACGAAGGTCTTTTCTCGCTCTTTTCACCTTCCCTTAATTGGATAAAAGAAAGTCGGTGGCGACTTTGCTATCCGCATTATGATACAAAACCTACAAAGTCAGCTTCACCGTATTATGCCTTGATTAGAAAGGCTTGTTACCAGAGATGTCTTTATTTGTAGTAATTTTTTCTATTGGGAGGACCTTCATTCGCTTGAATATTCATCATGCAAAATCCTCTCGTTGTCAAACATTAGTCATATGCAAACAAAGGGTATTAAAATGCAAAGCTCATGTCTGTCTTGAGGTTTATAAAATATATTATTTAGTAAAACAAAATTTGTAAGAATAATGATATCAACTCGGGAATTAGTACGCCTTAAGGTGAGTCGATACCTTTATAACAAAGACGCTTTTGAACTAACCATGCTCTGCTTAGGACTTTTAAGGGTATAACATGGCTCGTTCACGGTTTAAACAAAAGATAATGGCTCAAAATTTATTTGTACCCAACCCAATCTCCGTGAAGTTCTCTAGTCCTACGCTCAATTAATTGTGCATCGTAAATTCCATTAGAATTTGTAACACTTATTGTTGCACCTTAAAATTTGCCCTCCTATCAATTTTACCGGCTTAGGCTTTGCATTCATTTGCATATTTCCATTGGGCCACTCGCTTTAGACATTCATTCACTCATCACATCTGCATCATTACTTACCGAGGCGATCGGATTTCAAACTCACATCATTTTGTGTTTGAAAGAACTCATTGTTGCACATACGCGGCATTGATGTCTTGATTCTAGGGCTTTTAGGTTTGAACCGGCTTGAGGTATTTATGTTACAGGATTTAAGATCTTTTGCTTTTCAATCAACCGGAAAATCGAGAATGACAAGGCGCATTTGGGTGTTTGGGGTTTTCCTCGGATCAAGTTCAAAGCTATTCTAACGATTCGATGCATTGTTGAGTTGGAAGGAGGATTTAAAAGTTGAACGTGTCAAGGTCATTATTTTCGTATTCAAATTTCACTTGGGTTTTCAAGGCCACTTATCTTTAGAACGTGAATCAAGAACATACATGATTTGTATAAGCGACCATGTTATTGCTCGCTCGCTTCAAGGTTGGTATTTGGAATTACGGTTTGGCTTGAAATTGGATTTGAATACGCATTTTAGTCGATACTTCACCATGTTGTGTCTAAAACATTGATATTAGTCACGGTAAATGTGGTTTCCAGCTAACGGTTACAAGTATTATGGCAAGAAAATTGCATTGGTGATATGTTAAGATTCAAAATCAAGAACCCAAAGTTAGCTATTTTGTTCAAAGCTCATTCATGTACATGGTGCAAATTATTAAGCCAATGCATTTTGTCATAACCCAAAATTTGCCCTCATATTTCTCAAGATATTCCATACATCCCTACTCAAGGATTCCTCAAGAGTTGATCAGATGAACACTCTCCTAGACAATCAACCCAAACTAGGGTTTGGCATTTCTCAGATTCAGATGGACTTCTAACACCTCCAATGGTTTTCATGCTTCCTCATATGCTTCAAATATTCTCCATGTCAAGTTTCAAGCTTCACAAGTCAAGTTTCCTATAATTGCTCGGATGGTTGAAAATCACCAGAGTCAAAAGTCAACTGGGTCAACATACAATCAAACTTGATTTTGGTCAACATCCTCATTTTGAAGTTACATTCATCATTTGATCAAGGGTTGATCATGATTCATCAAGAAAACTCAAGATTTGCTCAAAAGTCAAACTTTCTAAATTAGGGTTTCTAGGTGAAAAGTCAACCAAACTTTGATCGATCATAACTTCCTCATACTTTCTCGTAAATTTTTCCACCACCTCTTGTTTTGAAGGAAATTCAATTTCTACAACTTCATGTCTCACAAGAATGTCCAAAAATGCTTCATTTGAGAGGTATAGCTCAAAACATTACAGTGTCCTTTTCAACAAAAAGTCAACATTTTGTTTTGAGGATATATTGAGCATAGTAACTCCAATTGAAGTGAAACCAAAGACATTGTTTAGAGGACTCTTATAGCCAAAAAGTCTAAGAACTCTCAAAGATGTGGAAAATTGAGCAAGATACACCATTCACAAGTTGGGAATTTTGGACAAGCACAAAAGGATATATTTGTCAAATTGCAAAATTTTCCAAATGGGCCTATATTCTTTTGATCCAAACTTGTTCAAAACATTATTCTTGGTCCATAAATGCTTGGCATTGGTAATTTTCTATTTTGTGATTTATATTTGAATTTTATAACATTTAATTCAAAATAAATTATGTAAAGTATGAAAATTAAGTTATTTTTTCAATTGTTGGATTTATATCTTTCTTAATGTCCAAGAAAGCCCAAGATATCCAAATTCGTGACTCATGCATATGGGAAGGAAAAATCAAGTTTTAAGAAAATTTGATTTGTTTTATTGGAAATATTTGCACAATCAATGTCCAATCTTTTGCTTGCTTTTGCCATCCAATTCTTCTATAAATACCAAGCAATGCGACCAAAGACAGGACGAAACCCTAGCCCTAAAACCACCCAAACTCTTGCAAAATTTTCTCAATTCTTGAAAATCGAAATTCAAAATCCAGCCACTTTCAGTCCAAACAAACCACCCATTGTCTTCGAAGGTAAGTTTGAGTAAGTATACACTTTGCCATGGGTTAAAGCAAGCTAAATCAAGCCATATACATGCATACATAATCTTTTTTTTCTTGAAATCGTATTTTTATTACCAGCCTGTTTTAATTGATTCTAACGCTTGCTATGTGTTCATGAGGTTCCACCGACTGATCCGGGTCATCGTTTTGATGTTTACCTAGAAATACGATTTGCCATTATTAGGCTTTTCAACCGCTTTGATCGAACCGCAGATATGTGCATTTTTAGTAAAACGGCCCCAATCGATTCATAGGGTCCGATTTAGGGGGGTAGGGTCTTCCTTTCCATTTAATCGTTGTATTTCGCAGGTTTTGATTTTGTTTGATCGGAGAAGACGACCGAGCTGGTGGCCCGCTGACTCGATCGACCCCGATGGTTGGCGTGGCAAACGGAGCGTTCCAATTCGTCCATTCAAAATAACTGGGACCACACATGGTGACTCGGTTTGAATATGACCAGACGCGGTACGCTTATATCCAATTGTTTCAACTTTTCAAACACAGAGCCACTTGTCCTAGTGGTTAAGGCGTCTGGTTCAAAGATGCCTCCAGTGACACGATCTGAATCTCCCAGGACCGGTTCTTTCTTTTTACAAACTTCAAACTTTTCTTATTTTTCATATTTTTCTTATTTTCTAATATTTTGCATTATATTTTAATTTCTTTTCATATCTTATTTCGCATTTAAAATTACCAAAAATATTTTCTTTTACATTTATATTCTGAAATCTTTATTTAATTTAATAAATTAAAAAATATCTTTGCATGCATATTTATTTTTATTTTTATTTTAGCATTTAAATCATTGTAAATTAGTTTTAATTACTAAATGCATCTAAAAATCCCAAAAATTATTTTAATATATTTATCTTATTTCAGTGTATAATAATTTTCTCATATTAAAATTTGCATTTTTCTAACATTTTCTCTTATTTCGATTTCATTATATTTTCCGATTTCTTGTTTCATGTGTTCATCCGATTCTGCATTTATTCTTCCGCTTTTTTTATCATTTTTTCAATAATGTAATTGCTCATGGATGTAATAGTTTTAATTAGGCTTTTATTTTCCGCATTTTAAATTATGTATCCGCCTAAAGCCATGTAATAGCGTAGGATTTACCTTTCCGCATCTTTACATTCCCGCCTTTTAATTTCCGCACCCTATTCAATTGCTAGTAATTAGGCGTGTATGGCAAGATAAAAATCATAGCTCACTTAATTTGCAAGATAATATATCTGAAATCAACACACTTCTTCACACATGCACCCCTTAGGGTAATTTCTCGTTGCCTTACTAATTCAAATGGTCATGTCCTCGAATGTAGAGGTATCCTAGCACCTGTTTCAAACAAATCATCATAGTCCTTCGACATAAAGATCATAAGACCCACGATGTCGCCTCCGAATACATGATCTTGACCTCGATTGTCGCCACGAAAATGATGATAGCCCTTCGAATGTGCTAGATACTTCCTACAAGTTGCCTTCAATGATCCGATGTCCCTTCGATTGTCCCGCTTACATCCAACGAATGGAGCTACCTACTAACTAATGGTATGGCTAGCACTATTCTAAAGGAAAAATAACACTAAAACGACCAATTCTCGTAGGTAATAAGACTTTTAGTTGCTTGCTCTATCAAAATACTTTTCACACCACATTTTGTCAAAGTTCAAACTCTTTTCAAACGAAACATTTCGAACACTTTGTATACATTCCTACATGAATCATTACAAAGTCAAAGCGAAATGCCTTTTTCAAAACATTTTTCAAACACACGTAAAGCACAAGTTCTTCAAAGTGATCTATAAAGCAACTAAGAGCCCGAGATAACTACGGATGGAAAGTGGTGCTAATACCTTCCCTTTTCATAACCATTCTCCCTTACTTTTAATCTAACGAAGGTCTTTTTCTGTACTTTTACCTTCCTTAATTGGATAAAATAAAAGTCGGTATACTCTTGCTATCCGCACATTTGCGATACAAAATCCAAAAAGTCGCCATCAGACACATGAATCAAGACTACGGGAGACACCCTAAAGAGAGAATGCCTTAGGATTTCTAGATCATTTTTACCGTCGTTTGATTTGATTGCTTTATCTTTAAAGGGTTGCTTGGGTATTATATTGTGGGGATCCTACACCGATCCGGGTTTCTTTAGGTAAGTGGCATTAGATCATCATGACCGCTAGACGATAATCACACGGTCAACATGATGGCTACGTTAGCATGACACTTTGGTTGTCCCGATACTCCTCATTCCCAAGTTGAGGATAGTATTTGGCTTTCCGTGGTGTCATCAAGCGCTAATTAAACTTTTAGAACCTTAATTGACCCATCTTGGCCATTAGAAGGTAGTGAGATGGCCGGCTTGTGCAGACCGAGGTTGGTTGATACTGATGCCACGCTCATGAGATCGACTTTGGGACATTTTCGGTCGACCACTTGGTAGTCGTATGAAATAAGCGCCCTAGAAAGATCAATGATGGAGATTCCTAGAACCCTTTACTATTATAGGATGTGATGAACCAACTCAAACTGGGGTAATCACCTAGACCTCATGCAAGCCTTAAACCTAGGCTCATTGTGTGATTTGTTTGTGTGCTATACATGACATCATGACATCATTCGCATTGCATATCCTTTCTAACCATTTCAAGGACCTAGGATTTATCTTTGCTCTGCTTTTGTAGGTGTTATGGCTTCTAGAAAGACTATCCGAATCAACTTCATGGGTATACCTTCTCAACTCAAAGAATTGGTTTTGAAATTCCACCATGCTCATCATCAAAAGACATGGTTATCTACTTGATTTGGTTATCTCCGATTTTGAAGAAGATATGATGCATGTCCTATTCCAGTTCTTTGATCCGAAACACCATTGCTTTACATTTCCAGATTATCGCTTAGTTCCTACCTTGAAGAGTTCTCTAAGCTACTTGGAATACCTATTTTGACCAAATGCCATTCACGGTTTAGAAAAGGTTCCTAAGTACAAGACATCGTGATCCGCTTTACATCTTAAGCGCCGATATTGAAGCCAATTGGGAAACTAGAGCGAGTTAGGGTTTACTTTCTAAGTTTCTAATTAAGAAAGCCAGAATTCCTCAAAAGAGTTTCTATGCATTTGAAAACATTATGGCCTTGCTAATCTATGGTTTGGTTCTTTCCTAACTCGGATCAATTCATAGATGTCAATGCCATCAAGTTGTTCCTTACCCGCAATCCAAAGGCCTACTTTGCTGGAGACATCCTACATCTCTCCATACTGTACTACTAAGAAGAGGCACTCTCATGTGTTGTGTACCGTTACTATCCGGTGGTTTATTTCGACCTTCCTCCATCAGCTTTGAAGAACAACAATGAAGTGGTCTAAAGGTTAATGTCACCTCTCATCTTATATCCGCTGGAGTCTTTTCTCTCAAAAGGACTTCATCTTCATTGAGCTGTGGAGAATTCCTAATGTACCACTCCTTGGTATAAGGGAGGTATTACTTACAACCCTCTCTAGCTCTACAGTTTGGTTTTGCTCAAGAGATGGTCCACATGATATGCTTCTCCAAGATGTTGTGTCGACTACCACGATCTCCGTAATTATCGACGGGTTTATACACGCTTGGGCATGGTAAAGAAGACCGATACCAAGACTTTGGGGCACCAAACCCCACTCCTTGGGAAACTTACCTCAAATGGGTGCGAGCTCGAGCTCAAAACCTCATGATGCCATTCGCGCCTTTTACCTGCCATTATGGAACTTGCTATAGGTGACGTACCTATACTATTCTCCATCCCGATATGCCTACCGATTTGAAGACTTGAAGAGATCCTGATCCGCTAAAAGAAGAGAGGGATACCTTGAAGCTCGTGTGTTATGCAAAGAAGTGCTGAGTCGATTGCTACTTCACGAGGAGCGAACATCAACGCCTATCTCACCAAGAGGAAGCGCCATGGAGACCTAGAAGCTTTATATTATGTTTTTCTTTTATTGTTTTGAACTATCTTTGTACTTAAAAAGAAAAGAATAAAAGAGAACTAATATTTGTTTGTTCATTACTTGTTTAACAAATTTAAATCCTAGAGGTCCTTGAAAACATTGCATAGCATTCGCATAAACATTGCATAGCATAACATAACATTGCATCACAGTGTACATTGAGATTGGTTTTCTCATCCTCTTGCTATTTATTTTAGCAGAATGGCTCTCGAATGATCACAAAGATCTCCGTGTTCGTAATGCTCGCTTTCACAGATGTTCACTGGTTTGGTCCAAGGCCGAAGATCCAAGAAGCTCATCAACGGAGAAGAAGAAGGTTGGGGTCTACTCAACATGGGCGACGCTACAAAGGTGGTCTTAAAGAGTCGGTCGGATTGAATTCTCCGGAACAAAGTCAAGAATGAAGGGGAGTAACAAGGGTGATGGCGAAGGCAGCCAACGTGAGCCTGAGAAAGGGAAAGACGATCAATACGATCATAGCCAGTACTCTGATGAAGATGACAAGTACAAGCAACTTGAAGACCGTTTGAATGCGGTGGAAAATCCGAAATGTCGGGCTGAATTTTGATGATCCGAGTTTGTTCTCGTGTTGTGATTCCTCCCAAGTTCAAAGTTCCTACTTTTGCCAAGTATGATGGCATTTCTTGTCCGTCGCACTTGAAGTCCTATGTCCGTAAGATCAATCCCTCAACCGATGAGAAAGTTGTGGATGCACTATTTTCAAGAGAGTTTGTCCAACTCGTTGGAATGGTATTATCACCTAGAGAATGACCGATCCGCACTTGGAGTGATTTGGCTGATGCTTTCTATAGACAAGATGAGTACAATGTCAATTGACACCCACTCGCATGCAACTACAAAGCATGTCTATGGATCGTGATGAGAAGTTCAAGGAGTATGCCTTAAATGGAGAGATCTAGCAGCGTAGTTCAACCACCCTTGTCCAATAGGGAGTTGGTTGATATGTTTATGGGAACATTGTCGTCCGCTTCAATCATCCGATGGAAATTCTTCACCGATTCACCGAAAATACTTTACAAAGCGAAAGGAAGTTGGTATCAAGAGTGGAAAGATTCATGTAGAGGCATCATCAAATGTCAAGAAGATCTTTTGGTGGTAAGAAAGAAGCTAATGCTGTGTATGGTCGAAAAGCCGAGCCAAGACCGACCGTGCTCAACTGTAAGCGCTGATCTCCAATCCTACATCAAGAACACCTCGCCGAGACAACGCTGAGCTGCAACGCGCCACGAAGATACAGCTTACAAAGATCAACATGCTGTTGCAAGCCTTGCAACACATGTTGAAAGCAGAGCATTACCTTGAGGATCCTCCTCGAATGTCAACACTTCCTCTCCGAATACAATCCTAATGCTAAGTGCTTACCATTCCAATAGCCCGACATAGTATCGATGATTGTTGGGCTCAAGAACAAGATTCAAGATATGATTGAAGCTAAGCTGATTGAGTTCGATCCTCCTGTTGAGACTCCGAATGTGATCAATGCTCCTATGCCTAACCATGACAAGAGTTCTAATGCTGTTGGTGACGATACTTATGTTTTCAACATAGATGACTTGACCATTCCTCTGATGACTATCAAGAAAGATTTGTCAGTCGGTGTCAATCCGTGATGCCCGAGAATTGCCGTTGGTGCCCCTCCGCACCGATGGTTGTGCTTGGTTGAGAAGACGTGTCCAGTGCATGATGGATAACCGTGAGATACTATTTTTGAAACCACCTGTGCAGAAGTTGTGTGAAGATATGTCTAAGCTGAAGATTGACAATGCAAATGAAACCGAACCATCTGTGTGGGATACCTTGGGGCAGCCAAGTGGAAAATATGATTACATGGTGAAGTATTCTGCCTCGAGCTACAAGATTCCTATTGAAGATATTAAAGCAACCGGATAGGTGACGATTTCCCGTAAGACTATGCCGATGTTAACCCCATAAGGATTTCCTCTCTGATCCCGTACCCGTGAGTGGCACCTCTCATCATCACTTCTCCCACCACCCATATTCCTCCGACAAAGCTATCCCTGGAATTATGGATCCGAGGTTTACTATCATGGGCCAAGCAAGCTCCGACCATTGAAGATCTTACTGAAGTCTCTATTCTCGACGTTGACAACATCACCGGATCAAGAAGGTGACTGAACGGAAGGGTATTCTCTCCAGATATCTCCTCCAAAGACACCGCCAGACTCGCATTCCATCTACTCAACCAATATCCCCAGCTAGTGGAAAGAACCAGTGACTCACCGCTCAACCGTATACCAAAGGAAGTTGTCAAGACACCTCCAAACAGAAATGGAGGAAATTCAAGATCATCAAGAAGAGTGACTACAATGTTGTGGGAATGTTGGGATGACCGCCCAAGATCTCCATGCTTGCTCGCTCAGGTTCCGAGGCTCATGCTAACGCCTTGGTGAAGTTTCAAGAATGCTCACGTGCCGCAAGACACTACTACCGATCAATTTGAAGTTTGTATTGCACCGCTGCCAACAACGGCCTAGGCTTTCTCGATGTCGATTTAACTCCCGCCGAAGGAACACAACAAAGCCTTGCACATCTCGTGGAATGCAAGGGTACTACATTATCTCATGTTTGGTGGATACCGGTTCCGCTCGAACATCCTACCAAAGATCGCTTTTGATCGCCTTGATGTCAAGGGTTGGTTCTGAGACCCTGACATCATCGTGCGAGCTTGTGATGGTTCTAAGCTTAACAAGATTGGAGAGCTCATCATCACAAAGTCGGTTCCCGCATTTTTGACTTACTTTTGTCATGGACATCCATCCAAATTTACTCTTGCCTACTTGGACGCCCTTGGATACATGGGCAGGCTGTTACCTACCCACATCAAGTCAAGTACCAAGAAAGGAAAGTTGTTACGGTGTGTGAAGAGGAATACATGGTCACCATCATGCTCTTCCTATCTCGAGATGGAGGTGAATTGAGACTCCCTCGCAGCTTTTAAACAGCCCCCGTAGTCATGCCCGCTGACTCTCCCGCTACTCCCGGTTACACAAACCTCCTAGGATGGCCTCACTGAAAGATGCTCAAGTCATTGCTGAAGAAGGTGGTGCTATTTGGGGTCGCCCCCGATCTTCCTTTCAAGTTTGACAAGACCGGTTTAGGCTTCACTATCAAGGGTCGAAGATGATACGCCAGCGTGCCGCCAACTTCCTTTCCGCATCATCGTAGTGGAATCCATGCTATAGAAGACTACACAACGACTTCGACATCAAGAATTGGATCTTTCCAACTCCAGATCGTGGCTCAAGAATTGGAAGATCAAGACGCTATACCAATCTCCTTTAGTCGAGTAATTATTCTTGTTTTGTTTGCTTTTCGATTTTCTATGCTTTGAACAATAAACTCTAAAGCCTAGTGCCTTGCCCGGGCATCGTGGCTCGCTCATGAGGTTATTTGTCGTCATGTGATTTTCATTCAATAAATTCTGGACTTTGCATTCAATTGTGTTTTCTTTCTTTTACTTTATCACCCTTCAAAAGGCTATGTGTTCTTACACACACCCACGCAAGTACAATCGCAATCACCACCATGCTGTGAGAACTTGCCGACTACAAGAGGAGTGCCATGGTACCGCATGAAGAGCAAGTCAGAGGTTGTGAATTGGGTACTAGCGAAGATGTAAAAGAGATCAAGATAGGAGCCGGTCTTGAGAACAAAGTCAAAGAAAGGTTGGTTCGATGCTACGAGACTACATTGAGGTTTTTGCTTGGTCATACGAAGACATGTTTAGACATTGATATTGTGGTGCACCGGCCAACAAAGAAGGTTTCCTCCCAAAGAAATGTAAGGTTCGTCGCATCGGCCCGAATGTCGAGAAAATCAAAGTCGTTATGAAGCGCCAACCGGTTTCTTAGTCGTTACTCGTATCCGCAGTGGGTTGCAAATGTGGTCCCGTACCTAGAAGGATGGCAAAGTACGAATGTGTGTGGATTACGAGATCCGAACAAAGCGAGTCCGAAAGATGATTTCCACTCATATTGATGTTCTCGTTGACAACACCAGATAAAGTTTTTCCTTCATGGATGGTTTCTCCGGTTACAATCAGATCAAATGGCCTCAAGACATGGAGAAGACTACTTTTGTGACACAAAGGGCACTTTCGCTACAAAGTTACCGCTTGACTAAAGAACGCGGGCGCTATTTACCGTGCCATGGTGGCACTTTTTCATGACATGATTCATCACGAGATAGAGGTCTACGACGACATGATAGCTCGATCACGATGAAGAAGAGCACCTTGATCATTTGCGTAAACTATTTGATGATTGAAGAAGTACGATCGAGACTTAATCCTAACAAGTGCACTTTTGGAGTCGATCCCGAAACTCCTAGGGTTTGTCGTCGTAAAGGTATTGAAGTTGACCCGCCTAAGGTTAAAGCTATTCAAGAGATGCCAGCTCCCCGCACCGAGAAGGAAGTCAGAGGTTTCTTAGGCCGTTTGAACTACATTGCCAGGTTCATTGCACACCTAACTGCTACTTGCGAGCCAATCTTCAAGTTACTAAAGAAAGATCAAGTGGTAGAATGGAACGACGATTGCCGATCGCCGACAAAATCAAGAAGTACCCATGTAATCCCCTATCTTGATGCCTCTACAAGGAAGACCTCTTATCATGTACTTAATGTTAGAGAACTCAATGTGTGTGGGGCAACATGACGAGTCTGGTCGAAAAGAGCATGCAATATACTACTTAGCAAAAAGTTTATCACCGTGAAACAAGATACTCACAACTCGAGAAAACTT
>CM038794.1:9434873-9724620 GCA_021764765.1 Vicia sativa
TTTGTTTAGTTATTTACTCGTTTATCACATCATTCTTTGTATGTTTGCATTGCATCCCTATGTGGCATATTCTTTGCTTTCAAATACTTGTTGGGCTTTGTATGCGTGATACATTTCTAAATTGGGTGGGAGTTACAAGAGGTAAAGGCCTCATACCTAGGCTATGAGTGACATATAGGAACACATAGGACTAGTGTGGAACATGTCGAGATGGGATGTAGATCTTGTAGCACGGAATGTCAAATCCGTGCTTCGGGGAGGTTGTCGAGGAGCTATCATCTTCGTGGGTGTTACGATGGTAGTTTCTCTGGTAAGAACTAGATCCTAGAGTTACCTTGACCTTACGGCCTTAGTTTCACCCGTGGGTGGGGTGGGATCATGATTATAACAAGTACAAATGGTGACTATGTTAAGTGGTGATTATATTGGTCAACCGTTGACATCTTGTTGGCTAATGGCCGTGTGGCTTATGATACCAGTTTCTTAACACGGTTTTACGGTGTTTTCTATGATATACGGAAATGATGTGGGACCTTTGATCCTATGATATTGGGACTTGGTTTCTTCTATGGTATTTTGAATTGGTGTCAAACCTTTGATCCTGTGATATTCGGTTGTTCGGAGATTATCACGATCGTTATTCACAGTTGTACAAATGCTACCCGTTGTTATCTTTGAAATTTTGAACCTCGGTTAATGCACTTGCATCATACGTTTATTTTCAAAAGAAATGTCGAGGAAAATACGTACCATATCTAACACGCATATTCATTCATTGCATGCATCCATAAAAGGTACTCGAAACTTGGAGATTTCTCTTATTCGGACACAGTATTTTCTTTTGTAGAATTGCAGAATCTTGACTTCACCACTCTGCGATCGAGGAATTAAGTGATGGAGCACGACTTTGTGGGGAATTGGATGAAATGAAATAACAAATGGGATTTTGATCTTTGGACATGCAAGATTTGGTCGATGGGCGAGAACTCTTGAAAGGAGAACCATCGGTGAAGCAGTAGGGTTGGTTATGGAAATTACGAATCTTGTGTTGAGAAAGGAAGGACAAACTCGCACTTCGAACAATAATTTCTATTCCTCCCTATGCTTTGGGGGCTTCTTCAAGTATTAGTTAGGGCTTATATCTCCTGCGCCACTACGTGATGCGGGGTCTTCCATCTCTGACCGAGTTTATGTTGCTCAAAATATCCAATTAAAGCTCGTCAAGCGAATCGTCCATGACACGAAAGGCAATTTGATCTCATTAGATGTTATGGGTTACTTCCTCAAATGCTTAAGTTTCAGTTGGTTGAGCTTTGAATTTTGTGATCATGGAGGAAGCTTCCGGCGTGATTATGGTGAAAATGCTAGGTGTGATTTCCATTCTAGGACACCTTGTCATGAATCTTGAGAATTTTATGGCGTTGAAACATAAAGTTCGGGACTTACTTGATGAAGGGATAGTTACATTTTACTCACGGGTTTGAGTGTGCAATCAACGTTACCCCAATTGTCGATGTGACTATTTAAATTTCTTCTTTGTGCCTCGAAAAACTTATGCTTCAGCGGGATAATTAACCACGATCGAGGGTGCCAAGGAAGTTTGATCCTCTGCCGAGTGTCTCATGTTGAACTATTTTCCCACTTGCAATAGTTGGGTGATTCAATTGAGTACTTTAAGGATTAATCTAATAAGTTGCCAAAAAATTTCAATGCCAGCGCTCGGTGTGTCTTCCATTCTAGCAGGCGAGGCATACCATTGAGGTGCATGGCTTTCGAGCACGTGGTGCAAGACACAGCTTGATTATGGAGGATTTTAACCCGGACCAGTACCAACATATGATGCTACTCAACATCCATTACCAACTCGTCCAATTCTCTTTATCAATGCTATTGTTGAGGATGAAAGTTTGAACCTAGTTAAAGATGTAAATGCTGACAACTCCTCTATCCTTTGTGAAAAGCGTTTGTTGAGAAAAGGTATATTCGGAGTTGTGGTATTGTTTATGAAGATTATGTGATCCATCCGAAAGGTTGTCAATTCTTGAAGATAAAATGCAGATCTAGCTTGATACAAAGGTTATCAGTTTCACACTGGATGGTCTAATTTGGGTGCTCATTTGACTCAGTGAAATTCAAAACTTCAAAGTGCATCGTCTGAAGCAATAAGTCCATTCGGAGGCTACTCTCCTCAATGATGGAAATTTTAAGTTTTATTTTACATTCTCATTTGTAATCTTTCTAGTTTGTTCATTACTTACTTGTATGCAAAACTTGTTCATTCTTGAATATTAATCATAATGCATTGAATATGTTTGTCTTGAATCGATCCATCCGTATTCACTCTTAATTGTTTTATATGCTTTTGATGCTCAACTCTAGTGAATAAAGCAAAACTTATATAGGGAGGATGATGAACAATATACCAAGAATCTTAAATGATATTGCTTTCGAATAAAAACTTTGCTGATGATGTACAAGCATTGTATCAAATTCCCATAGGAGATATAAGGGAGAAACCCTCTTTAACCCTTTGAGCCTTAAGTAGGAGTTTCTTTTCTATTCGGAAAAACCCTCATTTTTAACCCGTGGCAGGGTAATGTTCGATTAACTGATCGAGCATTTAAATCTCATCGAGAAGAGTACATTCAGGATCAATCACAATTGTTATCCTTCATTTATCAAGAGAATGAAGAAAATGGTAAAGCTACTGTCGTGTTCCTCGTCCATCAAAAGAATAAAGGTAGTCACATCTTAACAAGAATTGACGACTTAGTTTCACTACGACTTGTTCAAAAAAAAAAAAGAATATGATGTTGCAAGTTGGAGAACAAGGTTGTGTGATCAAATACTAAATGAAAGAGGTGGTGACTACCATGTCCAGAAAATAAGATACCTCGTTGGTTCCCAATTATTATAAACTCCACGTGAAAGATGGGTGTTCGTATTGAAATAAATTGAGGCAATAGGAATGGAGAATATCACGGAGAATGGGTAGGCACAAATATTTTGAGCCTTAAATCCTCTTTTTTCTAAAAGCGTGAAGCAAGCCACGTTACAAACTTTAAAAGCCCTAATTGAAGAAGGGTTAATTTGAAAGCTAAATTGTAGCGAAATACGGTATCCACGACTCTAAGGATGCTTACTAAAATTTTGAGTTGGTATTACTCCATTTTTTACTTTCTTTGAACAAAAATTCGATGTTTGACATTTTCAATAAATGTTTTAATTTCAAGACAAGCATATGATTTGCATTAAATTATCATTCATAGAATAAAACATTCTTTTCATATGAATAAGTGCTTAAACATCAAGTAAGCTTGCACAATGAGCATCGGATGAAAAACTTGATTATCGAGAGACAAAGCTGCTTTAAGGATGTGTTGAAAGATTGGACCATTTTTAAAAGTGTTTCTAATCTAGGGCATATCTTATTTACTTTGTTGAGTATAAAAGACCCGATTTGAAGAATGATTTGAAGCAGGATGTATGGAAGTTGTGATTGTCGAAGTTTCTATTGAGCTCTGATGTATCACCTTCAATTATTCCCAAGGGTGGATTCCTTCAAGTATTTGTTTGAGTATGAATCGATCATGTTGATAAGAATAATTGTGTGTTATCTGTATTCGAGATGTAAAGCAATTACCACAGTGAGGTTTGGTCTTCAAAATCTGTGAGTTTCTCATCTCTCTGACAACACAAGATGAAGAATTGGATTATCAAAATACCGTGAGCGAGTGGTATCCGATGATGGTACTCTTTTAAGCGAATTATCGATGTTTGATTTCCACGAAGGGTGGAAAAGCATGTTAATTCTTTCTGAGGTATGATTTATGATTAAGCATGATTCATTGACAATCTCTCAAAAGTGATGATCAATGAAGTTATGTCAAGATTCAGAAAATCTATCAAGTGATGATTAATTTGAGGCATTTAGGTCAGAATTATATCCCTCAATGTTCAATCAAATTGGGGAAATTATGGCGACATTGACTAATCTCTTTGAGAATCATCGATTAGAGGAGATTTTTCACAATCAAAGATGTAACGATTGTCTCTACTGTATTTCTCTCACGTGCTTAGAACATTGTTGTTGACTTGCAATTTGCGATGTGATAGGTTATCGATGTGAGGTCCATGTTCCCCAATGAAGAGTGCGCTTTAATACAACTTTCCTGACCATTTCTGCGAGAATTCATTTCGGAAGGTCTGATGGACTTATTTTGTACCGGTGATTCGTGCTTTGACATATTGATATTATCGTACTCCATATAAGCCTATATTTGTGTAAGGCTTATCGCTAGTGAGTCGATTCTTAAGAAGAATTCATCACGAGAAGATCTGGTGGATTGATTATTCTCGTTATGACGACATATTGACATTGTCATAATCCTAGTGAATTTTGCGAGGATTATCCCAATGAGGTCCTTTCAAAAAATCACAGTCCTAAGATCTTTGATGGGTATTATCCTAAACAAGGCGTAAATCGGTCCATTCATGGGTCTTAGATCTCGGAGTAAATCCAGGTGAAATCGTTGATACCTATTCCGGGAGAAATTTCTGATGAATGTCCTTTGAAATCTCAAATCATCCCCAATACAAGGTTCTAGCCTTTATTCTCATGAAGATGGTATTTTAGACATTGACTTGGGTTGATATTCCAGTGTGTATGCTTGGTGGATGAATTGTTATCGTGTTCTCCAATTGAACAATACCTTGTCACATCAAAGTTCTCATTGTGAATTATGCCCGTCAATTGATTCTATTCCGGTTGCAGTCACACACTCTCCGTGTAAAGTTATTCTAAACATCTTAAAGGATTTTTGTTCTCGGATCGGCTATGTTGGGACAAGAATATTTGTTTCGGTGGAGTTGGATATCTTAATGTACTCCCATTCGAGCTTTCCATCCGAATGATTTCTTCCTCAATGAAAATTAATCATTTCGAGTATCTACGATATGCATTCCTCGAAGTAGTCTCGATTATGGTCTTGCTATTGAGATTTCTATCTATAAAGAATAAAATTTGTTATATTTTCCCAGTGGATTCTTGGTTTAAAACTTCATATCTCCACAAAGGATCGGTCCCCAGATGAAGTCTAATGCCATTTGATTTATGCTAATGACTACTCGCGGATGTTTGCAATTCCCCATGAAGTTGTGTTCCCCATGAAGTTTCTTTCGAATTCCATGAAGTTCAAATTCCCCGAAAGTAGGATAATTCTCAAAAGTTTTGAATCCTCGATGAAGGGTAACTACTCTCTCTAGGAAGTCAAGATTTGGTTGAAGTCCAATTCATTTCTCCCCAAGTGGCAACTTCCATTAATGGAATTGCAATTTTGCAGTGCTCTCTAAAATCCACTCCCGGTGGTACCTCTCTCTTGGATGTTAATGGCTTCGGTAGCGATTGTCGATATTATTACTTCTCATTTAGTCATTCAAGCATGCTTCATTACATTGCATCTACTCTGCGTATTAGCATTCCACTGATTGGGAGAATTATTCCATAAAAATTCAAAAATGCATATTAAGTGTTTGGCAATTATGTATATCCAGAAAATAAACAATCTGTGGTTTCCCTCAAGATTCTTTTCTCAACGAGAGAGTTACGCTTCCCTAATCTCCATTTGAATTAAGTGTCTTATAGGAATCCATTCCTCTCGATTAGTCTTATGTGGCTATTTTACCTCATTGGGTCGAGCCATATAGCTTTTTCGATAAGTCCGCTTTCTTCGGTGTTCTTCATATTATTAAGTTCATCTTTATCTGATGTCCTCTTTGTTGTTTGTACTCGCCTTCTCTTGGCGTTCTTCCTATTATTGGGTTCATCTTCACCCGATGTCCTATTTGTTGGTTGGGTTACGCCTTCTCTAGCGTTTTCTATTATTAAGTTCATCTCTTCACCGATAGCCTCTTTGTTGTTGGGTTCGCCTTCTCCTGGCGTTCTTCCTATGATTTAGTCCATCTTCACCCGATGTCCTCTTTGTTGTTAGGGTTCGCCTTCTCCTGGCGTTCTTCCTATGATTTAGTTCATCTTCACCTGATGTTCTCTTTGTTGTCAAGGTTCGCCTTCACCCGACGTTCTTCATATTTCTTGAGTTCACCTTCTCCCGGTTTTCTCTTTGAGAGTTTCGTCTTCACCCGACATTTCTCTTTGGTTGAATTTCACCTTCTCCCGGTGATTTCCTCCTTCGGTTAGCTCGTCTTTTCCCGAAGTCCAGTTCTTTTGTTGAGTTCACTTTCTTCCGTTGTTCTCTTTGAGAGTCTCGTCTTCACCCGACGTTTCTCTTTGGTTGAATTTCACCTTCTCCCGGTGATTTCCTCCCTCGGTTGGCTCGTCTTCTCCCAACGTCCAATTCTTTTGTTGAGTTCGCCTTCTCCAGGTGTTCTCTTTGAGAGTTTCATCTTCACTTGACGTTTCCCTTTGGTTGAATTTCACATTCTCTCGGTGATTTACTCCTTCGATTGGCTCGTCTTCTCCCGATGTCCAATTATTTTGTTGAGTTAGCCTTCTCCTGGTGTTCTCTTCGGGCGTTTCGTCTTCACCTGACGTTTCTCTTTGGTTGAATTTCACCTTTTCCATTGATTGTTTTCCATTTGGTCCTCCTTCTCGGAACGTCTTTCATTGCTAAGTTCATCTTCACCGACTTTCTTTTCAAGCGTTGATTTCACCTTCTTCCGGGGATTTCTTCCCTCATTAAGATTTATCTTCTCCGACACTTCTTGTTCATTGATAAGCTTCTTCTTGACAAGCGTTACTACTCATCATTTATGTACCTATATCCCATAAATGCACTTTCTCCCAGTTCTCTTGCTATTAAGACCGTTGTCTCCGATATTTATTTTCAATGTCGATTTCACCTTCTCCGTTAGCTTCATCCTCGATAAGCTAAACTTTCTCACAGCGATCTTTTCTTTCATTTGGTTTACCTTCACCGGTTTGCTTTTGTTAGATATAATGTAAAACTCAAAAATATAATAATGTTCGCTTGCTTTCGAGGCCGCGAATTTTATAGTTCAATAAATATTCAATCATCTTCACCTTGTTGGTTGAGAAGGCTTGTAATCTCACCCCAGTCGAAGAAGATTGAATAGGAAGCTTATTGCACCCAAAATTACGCCCTCTTTATTTTTAAAATAGTAATTAGCTTACACTTAATTGGTAGGTGCATTACATGCATATCATTCATTCATTAGTCATGGGTTCGAGATTTTCTAATCGTGTAGACGTGTACAATTCTGAAGAAGCGTTTGATTCATAGAGGCTGAATATTTGAGGTTCCGTTATTTCAACTGTCATCTTAATATACAAGATGTGTGCATCCAGAAGACTCTGATTATCTAGAGAATCAAGGTTTTGGAGTTCTGATCTCCTCTCATGTGGGTATTGATTATGGTTTTCGAGTAAGAGCAGGTTGTGGTCGAATATTTGAGCCCAAATTGATTCTATGGCCTTCTGTGAGTCTTGAAGTGTACGCATGTGGCTTATCGATTCACGCGATTCATCAGAAAATCAAGAACGGTCGGATAAAATCATATTTGAGTGTGTGTACCGAAAAGTCAACGAAAGTAAAAGTTTGGCCGAGTGGAATTTTTGGTGAAAATTATTGTCAAAAGTCGATATCTGAGAAAATGTGATCATTTGCTAAGAAAAGTCGGAAGAATTAGACAAAAATGAGATTTCTTGCACTTTATGAAATCTTATACTTAGAAAAAATTTCTAAGTTGTAAGCACTTTGTGTTCACGAAGCCATGTTGTTGATTCTCTATCTCACTCATACATGGTTGGAAGTTTGTGAATTGGTATCGTTAGAAAAGAAGCGTATTTAAATGCTTAATTTTTCCTTGTAAAGATTTCTCCGAGAAATGCAGTTAGGGTTATGAGGCTTTCACAGTTTAATGTTCATAACTTTTTGAAGTTCATACTTAGCAAAAATTTGGAATTAGCTTTCAATGTATTCAAGTGCTGGAAACCGGGTATTTTACACATGTATTTCCAAGTGTCATTTTGCGTCGAGTTCAAAACCAAAGTTATTCATTTTAACGTATTCTGACTTTCTTTGAAGGAATCAAATTAATTTGAAATGGATCAAGCACGTTATAAGGCTAAAGTTATAGATTCATCATGTTTTGCAATATTTAAGCAGTTATTTATGCATGTTCGGTACATTTTATCATTGATTCGATGCATTAACCGGAAAAACTACGAACATGAAAGTTGGGTATCGGAGTCCTACATAAGTATTCCACAGATTTTTTACATTTGGACATCATGACAAAAGATCTGAAACTCGGAAGTGGAATGAGGAGTTAAGGAAGTTATAAAAGCGGGTAGCCCGATGCACTTTTGCCAGCCATACGAGAGCATTTTCTCAAGCTTGATCGTTGCATGCATATTCAAGATTATTTTATTATGATTCGATCTCCATGCGGAAAAACTATGAACGCAAAGATTGGAGTTTATCATATCCTACTACAAGTTTCATTGAGGAATTATTCGTTCGGACGTGTATCTGATGGTGACTTTTTGGATTTTGTATATCCAAATGTGCGGATAGCAAGAGTCGCCACCGACTTTTATTTTATCCAATTAAGGGAAGGTAAAAGTCTGAAAAAAGACCGTTAGATTACGAGTAAGGAGAATGGTTATGAAAAGGGAAGGTATTAGCACCCTTTCCATCCGTAGTTATCTCACGGGCTCTTAGTTGCTTTAGATCACCTTTAAAATTGCTTTACGTGTTTGAAAAAATGTTTTGAAAAGGCATTTCTTTGACTTTGTAATGATTCATGTAGGAATGTATACAAAGTGTTGAAAATGTTCGTTTTGAAAAGAGTTTGAACTTTGAAAAAGTGTGTGGTGTGAAAAGTATTTTGATAGAGCAAGCAACTAAAAGTCTTATTACCACTTTAATTGGTCGTTTTGTGTTTATTTTACTTTCCTTTAGAATAGTGCTAGCCATACCATTAGTTGGTAGGTAGCTCCATTCGTTGGATGTAAGCGGGACATTCGAAGGGACATCGGATGGTCATAGAAGGCAACTTGTAGGAAGTATCCTAGCACATTCGAAGGGACTATCATCATTTTTAATGGCGACAATCGAGGGTCAAGATCATGTATTCGGAGGCGACATCGTGGGTCTATGATCTTTGTATCGAAGGACTATGATGATTTGTTTGGAAAACAGCGGTGCTAGAATACCTCTACGTTAGAGGACATGACCATTTGAATTCGTAAAGGCAACGAGAGAATTACCCTAAAGTGCATGTGAAAGAAGTGTGTTGATTTCAGATATTTTATCTTGAAATTAGTAGGCTATGTTCATTTTATCTTGCCATACGCCTAATTACTAGCAATTTATAGGGTGCGGAAATTAAAATGCGGAATGTAAAAGTGCGGAAAGTAAATGTCCTCGCTATTACATGGCTTTAGGGGCATAATTTAAAATACGAAAATAAAAGCTAATTTAAACTATTACATCCATAGACAATTACATTATTGGAAAAAAAAAATAAGACGATAAAAGAAAAGCATAGAATGGACAACACTGTGAAAGAATAAGAAAATCGGAAATATGATGAAATCGAAATAAGAGAAAATGTTAGAAAAATGCAAATTTTAATATGAAAAAATTATGACATGCTGGAAATAATATAAATATGCTAAAATAATTTTTGGGATTTTTAGAAAAATTTAATAATTAAAAATGCAATTAAAAGTGATTTAAATGCAAAATTATGAATAAAATAAATATGCATGCAAAAATATATTTTTTATTTTATAAATTAAATAAAGATTTTATGAAAATAATGTAAAAAGAAAAATTATTTTTGATGATTTTTAATGAGAATAAAATATAGAAAAGAAATTAAAATGAATGAAATATTAAAATAAAATAAAAAATAGAAATATTGAAAAAAATGCAAGGTTTGTAAAAAAGAAATCAAAACCGGTCTGAGGGAATTCGATAGGGACCCCTTGGAGCTCTTTTACACGAAGCGTCTTAACCAATGAGCGATACTTGTTTGTGCTTAAGCGGAGCAGTGAAAGAAAAGCCGCGCGTCATTCTCCATTGTCTCAATCTCGCGCCAAGAACCATCTTCTTCAATTCAAATTACGGGCATTTTAAATGCCTCGGGCGGCAGCTCGGCCCCCAAAATTCAGTCATTCTAATATAAATTCAATTCAAAGGCATGGTTCGATTGGATTTATCATTAAGCTTATGATGGTGGTATTCGTTTTGTCAATTTTTCTATTTTGTGAAATCAATCGGTCCATGGAACCCTAACTGTGATTTGGATTCGGCCATGGAAAATTCAATAAACTACCTGAAAACTTTAAACATCTCAAACACACAAAACAAAACTGTTAAAAATGCATGAAATTAAGAACGATTTTGAAATTTCTTGAACAAACCGATCGGATTTCACGATTCTTGATGCTTTTGAGCAAAGTAAAATTAAATTAGATCAGGGATATCAAGGAATGTGTTAGACACCTCAAAAGCGATTAAGCAATTTTGAAGTAGGATTCCACTTGCTTGTGCACCACGGTTTTTAGCTTTGAGAATAGGGTTTCTAGGGCAATTTTTCTCTCTTTTTATTGGTATGCATCAAGTATTTATATTGGATGGATTTGGCATTGTTTTGGTAGAATCAATCACCATTCAATGAAATCAAATTTGATTTTGCATAAAATCAAATTTTCAAAACTTGATTAAATTCAATCAATCTTGCCAATTGATCAAATTTGAAATTGCTGGCTTTTAATGGGTTGATTGGATCTCAAGGAAAGAATAAAATCAATCTTTCAATTAATTTTAATTTTATACTTTATTTTTAAATTTAATTTGTATTTAAATGAATAAATTCAAATTAAATAGAAAAATAAATCAAAATTCGTGGCATTAGGCTTGGATATTCCTAATTGTATGAGAATAAGTTTGGATGAAGAAAAAAGCAAGCCCATTTGCAAAAATTTGATTTTAGAAGTATCTCTCTTTGTGCATTCTTTCAAAATTTTAACTTGTGATAGTGTATCTTGCTCAATTTTCCACATTTTTGAGTTCTTGGACTTTTGAAAGCTCTAAGAGTCCTCTAAACAACCTCTTTGGTCTCATCTCAATTGGAGTTACCATGCTCAATATATCTTCAAAACAAAAGTTGACTTTTTGTTGACTTTGAAAATGACACATAATGTTTTGACCATACCTCTCAAATGAAGCATTTTTGGACATTCTTGTGAGACATGAAGTTGTAGAAATTGAATTTCCTTCAAAACAAGAGGTGGTGGAAAAATTTACGAGAAAGTATGAAAGTTATGATCGGTCAAAGTTCGATTGACTTTTCACCTAGAAACCACAATTTAGAAAGTTTGACTTTTGAGCAAATCTTGAGTTTTCTTGATGAATCATGATCAACCCTTGATCAAATGATGAATGTAACTAAAATGAGGATGTTGACCAAAAATCATGAAGTTTGGTATATTGACCAGATTGACTTTTTTTTGATGATTTTGACCATCGAGAGCAATTATTTGAGGAAACTTGACTGAGGCTTGAAACTTGACATGGAGAATCTTTGAAGCATATGAGGAGGCATGAAAACCATTGGAGATGTTGGAAGTCCATCTGATCTGAGAAAATGCCAAACCCTAGTTTGGGTTGATTGTCTAGGAGAGATTTGTCGATCGACTCTTGAGGAATCCTTAGTATGGATGTATGAAATCTTTGAGAAGATGGAGGGCAAATTTTGGGGTATGACAGCTGCCGCATTGATCTTCTTGTCTTTGGAAGGGTTAGATTAGCATGCTTTGCCTTTCGTGACTGGAGGTAGAAAGATGAAATTAATTTTCAGTATCTACACCTGAAAATTTGCGGTTGGTACGATAATCACGGGGAATAGGCTTATAGATGCCATTTTGGAGATTAGAAACTTCCATTTGAGGAATGAGTCATCTGTGGACTAAAGAATTGTTGTATAAAATGAGAGAGAATTATGTCGGAAGATGGAAGCAAGATACCAGGAAAGGTCTTTAGGGTAAACCCGTCACAGCTAAACTCTGTAGATGCTTTCAAAGAATCGAGAGATAGGCTTAAGATGCCATCCGGAAGTCAATCAACTAGACACCTGTTCACTGAATGAATTATTAGTTTATATTGATTTTTAATCGAATATACGTAGATAAAAGTGAAAAATGTTTGACAAGTAATCGGAATGGGCTTAAGATGCCATCCAGAGGCAACTTGAAGTAAATATGCAGAACTACTTAATTCTTTATTGATAATAAGAAAAATCGGAATAATTCTTAAATATAAACTACTACTGAGATAATAATTATGAAAATGTGAATATTTCCACTATTGTACGCCAGGCATTGATCACTTGCATTATTCGGAAAGATAACATGATATTCGAATAAAATTTCCCACAACTTGGTAATATCCACCGATACATTGCCGAACAAAATTGCATTATTGAATAATTTCATCCGCCGTATTAACAAACTTTCTTTATTTCATTTTAAAAAAAGATTGATAATCTTGTAGTCATGCAATATGATAATGCATATAAATGACATATACATTATAATGTAGAAATAAATGTAAATGATAATGCTTGGCCGAAACATATCCACTCTGCATCAGAATGTGCCATGGCCGGCAAAAACATGACACAATTCCATTACACTTCGCCGCCATATACCGTCCAAACCACGCCGTAAGCCAAATAAAAGATACATAAATCGCTTCACCAAACATCATTTTAATACAAACCGTAAAAATAACCATAAAACAAAATGCCATTTCCTACGCTTTCTCGCCATTCATGCCGTACTACTGCCGCAAAATGCCAAACAATCGCGAAATAAACCGCCGAAATATCCATCACTTGGACGGCAATACAACATTGCGTAAACTTGGAACTGCATGAGCATACCTACGAAAAATTTATGCCGATAACATCGCCGTGCCATACTACTGGGGAGACACTGTACCGCCATCTCTCAAGCTTTGCGCTATAACCGCCCCAGTACCATTCTGTAGTTTGCCGAATACATACCATCGCTTTGCCATCATAACAAAAGTACCAAAAATACGCCCGTGCCACCATTTTAAAAAATAAAACTTCGTGGAACAACTCTACCGTTCAAAACTACTGCCCTCTTCCAATATCTCTCACACGCCATTAATTAATCACCCAGCCATTTTAAATGCCGTCGCGTAAGCCATCAATTTAATATCTGCAAAAACATAGCCATCAACCATCTAACAACACAACACCACTTTAAAATTTTAGTCACAAAATACCCCTTTTGCCCGCACCCAAAATTTCGCTTGACCGTACATATATATATACCGTTCGCGAAATACCACCTTTACCTACATTAAATCGCTTCATGCTAATATGCCACGCTTCAATGCCGCCCCACCACTCCGCAATACCGCCTCGACTCACATACCCGCTTAATCCCTACCGTAATCCCACCGCAAAAACAATACGCCCGACTACTAAATCCACCGCAGTAAACTCGATGCCAACACTTGTTAATCTGCGTCATTGTCCGCCGCTAAATCAACGCTAATATTTCATCAATCAAATTATCCGTATGCAATATCTTCTTCTGCGTCACAAAAACTACCGTTAGGGATATACATACCCACCATTGGTAAAACGCTTTACCACAAAAAATTTACCCCGCCCAATGCCCCATCGCCATCGCCACCATGGCCATCTTTTGTCATCACCGCATACCTTCTTACTTCTTGTTGGCGGCTTCCCGCTGCGCCATTCATTTTGTAGCGATAAGGAGAAGAGTTGTGATGCTTGATCTTGAAGCTGCGTCACGAGTTCGGTGATCATTTGTTGTTGAGATTGAGCCATTATCCGTGATAATCCTTTCGGAGTGCCATATCGACGGATAAGATTGTGTTTGATGAATCGAGCCTGACATTCTGATAACGAATCTGAAGCAGAGATGCCTTCTACCACTTGGTGAAATAGTCAATTGCCACAAGGATGAAGCGATGTCCGTTGAATGAGGCTTAATTTCTCGATCATGTCAATGCCCCACATCGCAAAGGCCAGGAGCTGTTAGGACATTCAAAGATCGGAGGTACGATGCTTTTGTATGCATATATCGGCATTGTGACAAGATCGAGCGTAAGCGGTGACAATCGACTTCCATGGTGGACCAATAGTAACCTGTTCTCAAAATCTTCTTAGCCATCATTGTGTCCTTTGGAGTGGGTACCAAGATGCAACCGTGTAACTCTTCCATGATGCGTGTCGAGATTTACGGTCTACCAGTGAGTAAGCACAAATCGTGATTAGTTTGTATAAATCTCGTTCTTGAGAAGAATTTGGATGCAAATGTTCTCATGAATTTCTTATCATTGGCGGATGCCCTGCGGATATTCCACGAGTCTCGAAGATACCTCTTCCGTCCTTAGTACCAAGGTTTCTCTTGGTATCAAGTTCATAACAATACGCTGGTTCGTCAAACCTTTCAATGATGATCAGGGAGCCTCGTTGTCCCACCTAACCTTGAACATAGATGACATAGTAATGCATCGTCGATGGCTGATTCTCTTCTCGTGGGATATGGTCAAAAGTAATCTCTTGATAGGGATCGAACTCGAGAACATCTCTCGATCTGAATGAGATTCGGATGCTTCGTATCCGCTCCTTAATCGGACGATTACTAAAGTGAATCTCCATATACTTGCAAAAACTTGATTCTTAAGTCCATAGCGACTTTAATACCCATGATGCACGCCGTATTCGGCCATGTTGTTGGTACAATTTGAAACATATCTGGCGGTGAAAGGCGTATGTCGCTGCGAGGATGTGATGATGGCGCCATTGCCAAGTGCGTTGAGAGCTCCATCAAAGACCATGGTCCATCGGGATCCTTGTTCGGTCCTTAAATGCAGTCACCAGTTCTTCACAATCGGTAACTAGTAAAACATCTTCGTACGGAAATTCGCTATGGACCGATATTCATCTACGGCTTGATGAGGCAAATGATAAAGCTACTATACTTCCTTTGATTGCTTTCGAGAATTATCTTGGATGTCGTATTCGGTCAAGATCATTTGCCATCTTGCTATTCTTCCGGAGAGAGTTTGGTTTCTCAAATATGTATTTTATCGGATCCATCTTGAAATCAACAAGGTAGTATGGGTCAACATATCTTTCTCTTATCGTGAGCAGCACCCAAAAGCGTTGCAAGTTTTCTCAAGCTGTAGTATCTTGTTTCACGATCGGTAAACTTTTGCTAAGGTAGTATATTGCATGCTCTTTTCGACCGGACTCGTCATGTTGCCCCAAGACACACCCATTGAGTTTTCTAATCTTTGTCAGTACATGATGAGAGGCTCTTTGGTAGCGACATCGAGATAAAGAGGATTCTGTAGTACTCCTTGATTTTGTCAAAAGCGATCGCAATCGTCGTTCCATTCTACTACTTGATCTTTCTTTAGTAACGAAGATTGGCTACACAGTAGCGATTAGATGTGCAATAGATAAGCAATGTAGTTCAAATGGCCTAAGAAACCTCGACTTCCTTCTCGGTGCGGGGGCTGGCATCTCTTGAATAACTTTAACCTTGGCGGGATCAACTTCAATACCTTTACGGCGACAACAAACCCTAGTTTACGGATCGACTCAAAAGTGCACTTGTTGAGGTTAAGTCTCGTCTATACTTCTTCAATCATCAAAACAATTTTTGTAAATGATCGAGATGTTCTTCTTAGGTGCGTGATCGAGCTATCATGTCGTCGGCGTAAACCTCTATCTCGTAGTGAATCATGTCATGAAATAATGTTACCATACGCTAATAAGTGGCACCGCATTCTTGATCCAACGGCATAACTTTATAACAATACCTTATATATCTTCTCTTCAAAGCCATTTGATCGGTATAACCATCCATGAAGAAGGAAACTTTATGCTTTGCGGTGTTGTCAACGAAACATCAATATGAAAGTGGAAAATCGTCTTTCGGACTTGCTTTGTTCGATCTACGTAATCCACACACATTCGCCTACCATCCTTGCAGAAATGCAGGTACCACGTTTGCAACCCACTGTGGATAAGATAATAACTAAGAAAGCTGGCGTTGAGCGCTTCATAACGGCTTTGATTTTCGGACATCTCGTGCGCATCTGGCGGACCTTACGCTTTATTAGAGAAAAACCTTTCTTCGGCAATCGGTGTACCACAATATCAATGTCTAACACATGTCTTACATGACCAAGCAAATACCTCCGATGTAGTCTCGTAGCATAAAACCAACCTTTCTTTAACACTTCTCCAAGACCGCTCCCTATCTTGATCTCTTACACTACGTCTTCATCCCAACCTCAAATTGCAACCTCGCTTTACTGCCCTGTACCGTCTCTTGCTGTAGCAATGCCAAAATTCTCACAGCACTTCACAATCTTCCTCACTTTCGCTTGGCCGTAGAATTATCAAGTCATATTTACACTAACATAGTTATTATTAAGATTCGATGCAATGTATCACGTGGGTGTGTGTAAGAACCATAGCCTTTTGAAGGGATAAAGGTAAAAGAAAAAAAAAAATTGAATAAAGTCCGCAGGAATGAAACCAGCCAATAACCGACAATTAACCCCACCATAACGAGCCATGACCGGCGAAAACACTAGGGCTTTAGAGTTTATTGTTCAAAACATAAAAAAAACTCAAAGCAAACAAGACAAAAATAATTACTCACGACTAAAGGAGATTGGTAACGTCTTCGGTCTTCCAATTCTTGAGCCCAATGCAGAGTTGGAAAGATCCATTCTTTGTAAAATCGTTATCGCCGTCTTCTATAGCATGGTTCACTACACGCTGATGCGGAAAAAGTTGCCGCTTGCCTTTCGCGGCGTATCATCTTCGACCCTTATGGTGAAGCCTAAACCGTCTTGTCATCCCAAAAAGAAAAGCGGCCCCAAATAGTACCACCTTCTCGCGCAACATCTTCCGAGAGGCTTCATGGGCTTGTGTAACCTCCAGGACCGGAGAGTCAGGCATGACACCTGTTCAAAGCTTGATCTATAAGCACCCTCCATCTAGTATCGAATGAGTAAGATGACCGCCTCTTCACCCCACCACACACACTTTCTTTCTTCCCTACACCGCCATACCGCACCCTATGCCATCCATAAGCAAAATAAAAAACGGATGTCCATCACAAAGAAAATTCAAAACGGGAACCGACTTTACAGCAATGAGCTCTCCATTACCGGCTCTCCCTCTCCACAATTACCTGGGTCTCTAAAACCAACCGGCAAAATCGTTAAAACGCTTACATTATCCACCAACACATGAGACAATGTAGTGCCCTTGCATTCCAAATGTGCAAGGCTTTGTTATGTTTCTTTCATCTTTCAAACCGGCCGGCTTATAAGCAAACTATAATATAAACCCACGCACTGCTTTACCGGTGTTAGCGTAAGCACTAAAACACAAGCAACAAGCATGGAATCTTGAGACATGCTCTAACGCTACAACATTCCAGTCCCTCTTCTTGATGATCGAATTTCCTCCATTTCTCGTTTGGAGGTGTCTTGATAACTTCCTTTGGTACTCTGGTTGAAATCTTTAATTCTTTCCCTAGGGAAATTGGTGAAGCCATGAAATGCGGTAGTCGCAGTGTCTTTGGAGGAGAGATTACAGAAAAAACCCTTCAGTTCTAATCACTTTACTTGATCCGTGATGTTAAATGTCGGGAATGGTAGCTTCCAGCGTAAGGTCCTCAGCAGTCGGAGGGTCTTGCTTGGCGCCATGATAGTAAACATCGACTCCATAATTCCAAGGGATAGCCTTGTCGAGGAATATGGGCCCGGTCTTGGAGAAGTGATAATGAGAGGTGCCACTAGACACGAATCGGTGGAGGAAATCCTTATGGTGTTAACATGGTAGTAATCTTAAAGTCACCCCCATCCGGTTACTTTAACATCTTCAATAGGTATCTTGTAGCTTTCGAGCGAATACTTCACCATGTAATCATACTTTCCACTCCCAGGTATCCCATCTGATGGTTCGGTTTAGCTTGCATTGTCAATCTTCAACTTAGACATTTCTTCACACGGCTTACGCAGGTGGTTTCAAAAATAGTATCTCGGTTATCCATCATACCTTTGAATCGTCTTCTCAACCAAGCACAACCATCGAATTAGATGGGCACCAACGATAATTCTCTGGACATCCTGGATTGACAAACGCAACAAATTCTTCTTCTTGATCATCAAAGAAATGGTCAAGTCATCTATGTTGAAAACATAAGTATAAATCACCAACAACATTGGAACTCTTGTCATGGTTTGGCATAGGGCGTTGATCACATTGGAATCTCAGCGGAGGATCAAACTCAATCGCTTAGCCTCAATCATGTCTTGAATCTTGTTCTTGAGCCCGACAATCATCGATTACTATGTCCGGCTATTGGAATGGTAGCCACTTAGCATTAGGATTATATCGGAGAGGAAGTGTTGACATTCGGAGGATCTCTCAAGGTAATCAATCGGCTTAACATGTGTTGCAAGGCTTGCGACAATAGCATATTGATCTTCGTAAGCTCATCTTCGTGGCGATTACGGCTCACGCGTTGTCTCTGAGTTGTCTTGATGTAGGATTGGAGATCCACAGCTGCCTCCAGATTGAGCACGGTCGGTCTTGGCTCGGCTTTTTCGACCATACACACATTAGCTTCTTTCTTACTTAGATTTTGAAGATGACTACATGAATCTTTCCACTCTTGATACCGGCTTGATCGCTGCTTTGTCAATATCACTCGGTGAATCCGGCCGAAGAGTTTCAATCGGATGATTAAAGAATGGGCTGTCGGTGTTCCCATAAACATATCAACCAACTCCCTATTGGACAAGGGTGGTTGAACTACGCTGCTAAATCTCTCCATTTACGAGCATACTCCTAGAACTTCTCATCCGACCCATAAACATGCTTTGTAGTTGCATGCGGTGGGTGTTAGTTGACATTGTACTCAATGCTTGCATGAAAGCATACTAAAATCACTAAAGCACGGATACGGTCATTCTCTAGTGATAATACCACTCCAGCGGGTTCGACAAACTCTCTTGAAAATAGTGCATCCCTTTCACATCATCGGTTAGTGGGGATTGATCTTGAACATAGGACTTAAATAAACTGGACAAGAAATGCCATCATACTTGGCAAAGGTAGGAACTTTGAACTTGGGAGGAATTACAACACCGGGAACAAGACTCGAGATCATCAAAATTCAGCCGGACATTTCGAGTTTTCCACGAGCATTGGGCGGTCTTCAAGTTGCTTGTACTTGTCATCTTCATCGATATTGGCTATGATCGTATTGATCGTCTCCCACTTTCTCGGGCTCCTGTTGGTGCCTTATGCCATCCTTGGTGCTCCTCATTCTTGACACTTCTCAGAGAGTTCAATCCAGAAGACCACTTTAGGACCACCTTTATAGCGTCGCCCCATGTTGAGTAGACCCTGACTTTCTTCTTTACATTGATGAGCTTCTTGGATCTTCTTGGCCTTGGACCAAACTAGTGAACATCCTATTGGCCAGAGCATTACGAACACAAGATCTTTACGGTCTGTTAGAGCCATCTTTTGCTAAAATAAATAGCGAGAAAATGAGAAAACCAATCTCCAATGTACACAGTGATGCAATGTTATGCTATGCTGTCGATGTTTATACGAATGCAATGCAATGTTTTCAAGGACCTCAGGATTTAAATTTGTTAAACAAGCAATGAACAAACAAATATTAGTTCTCTTATATTCTTTTTTCCTTTTAAGTACAAAGATAGTTCAAAATAGTAAAAGAAAACATATAAATCATAAGGCTCACTAGGTCTCCCATGCGCTTCCTTTTGGTTAGGGTAGGCGTTGATGTTCGCTCCTCGTGAAGTAGCTTGTCTGACTCTGGCACTTTCTTCTCGCTTGCATAACACTTGAGCTTCAAAGGTATCCCTTTCTTCTTTTAGTTGAATCGAGGATCTCTTCAAGTCTTCAAATCGGTAGGCATGTTAGGATGGAGACGATTATAGGGTCGTCACCTATAGCGGGTTCCATAATCCTTGGTAGAGCAGACACGAATGGCATCATGAGGTTTTGAGCTCGAGCTACGCACCCATTTGAGTAAGGTTCCCAAGGGTGGGGTTACGGTGTCCCCAAAGTCTTGGTATCGATCTTCTTTACCATGCCCCAAGCATATGAACCTTAATCGGTAATTAAGGAATCGTGGTTATAGTCGAACACAATGTCTTGGAAGCATATCATGTGGACCATCTCTTGAGCAAAACCAAGCGGCGTAGAGACTAGAAGGGTTGTAAGTAATACCTCCCCATACTGCAAGGTGGTACATTAGAAATTCTCCACAACTCGATGAAGGTGAAGTCCTTTTGAGAGAAAACTCAACGGATGTCAGAATGAGAGTGACATTAACCTTTGAGACCATTTTATCCTTTGTTCGTTCTTCAAACTGATGGAGGAAGGTCTTGAAATAAACCACCTAGAAAGTAACGGTATACAACACGTGAGAGTGCCTTGTCTCTTAGTAATCGAGTGTGGAAGAATGTAGGATATCCCAGTAAAGTGAGCCTTGGATTGCGAGTGAGAAATAACTTGATGCGTTGACATCTATGAATTGATCAAGGTTAGAATAGAACCAAACCATAAATTAGCAAAACCTAGCGTCTTCAAATGCATGGAAACTCATAACTTTGAGAATTCTCGAGCTTTTTAATCGAAAACTTGGCAAGTAAACCCTTAACTCCTTACGGTTTCAATTGTGATATACGGCGCTTAAGATGTAAAAATCTGATATATCTTATATAGGAACCTTTTCAAACCGTGAATGGCATTTGGTCAAGAATAGGTATCGGTAGCTTAGAAACTCTTCAAGGTAGGAACAATGATAATAAATGTAAAACAATGGTGCTTGGATCAAAGAAATAGGACATGCATCATATCTTCTTCAAGAATAACCAAATCAAGTAAATAACCATGTCTTTTGATGAACCGAGCATAGTAAAATTTAAAAACCAATTCTTTGAGTTGAGAAGGTATACCCATAAGTTGATTCGGATAGTCTTTCTAACCATAACACCTACAAAACAAAAATAAATCCCAATCCTTGAAATGGTTAAAATGATGATGCATAATACGGATGATGTCATGATGTCATGTTTAGCACACCAACAATTCACACAATGAGCCTAGGTTTAAGGCTGCATGAGGTCTAAGTGATTACCCTACCAAAAGTTTGAGTTGGTTCATCTGTCCTATAATAATACTAACGTTCTAGGAATCACATCATTGATCTTTCGTGGCGCTTATTCCATCGACTACCAAGTGGTCGAAAATGTCCCAAAAGTCGATCTCAATAATGGCATGCGAGTATCAACCAACCTCAATCCACCAAAGCCCATCTCCTACCTTCTAATGGCCAAGATGGGTTAATTAAGGTTCTAAAAGTTTAGTTAGCGCTTGTGACACCACGCGAAGCAAATACTATCCTCAACTTGAAATGAAAAGTATCAGGACATCAAAGTGTCACGCTAACGTAACCATCATGTTGACCGTTTAGTTATCGTCTAGATATAATGATCTAATGCCACTTACCTAAAAAAAACGGATCCGGTGTAGAATCCCCACCTGAAATATAACCAAGTCAAGCAGAAAGCAATAAACGTATAATCCTAAAACATTCTCTCTTTAGGGTGTCTCCCCAGTCGCCATTATATACCAATGGCCGACTTTTAATTTTGTATACATACGGATAACAAAAGTCGCCACCGACTTTTATTTTATCCATTAAGTAAAGGTGAGA
Source organism: Vicia sativa (assembly GCA_021764765.1). Taxonomy (NCBI): domain Eukaryota; kingdom Viridiplantae; phylum Streptophyta; class Magnoliopsida; order Fabales; family Fabaceae; genus Vicia; species Vicia sativa. The sequence goes on from CM038794.1 coordinate 9,456,721, forward strand.
AAAAGACCTTCGTTAGATTACGAAGTAAGGAAAATTATAAAAAGGAAGGTATTAGCACCCTTTCCATCCGTAGTTATCTCACGGGTTCTTAATTACTTATAGATCACCTTTAAAAAAATATACTTTATGTGTTTGAAAAAATGTTTTGAAAAACATTTCGCTTTGACTTTGTAATGATTCATGTAGGATATGTACAAAGTGTTCGGAAATGTTTCGTTTTGAAAAGAGTTTGAACTTTAAAAAGTGTGAAGTGTAAAAGTATTTTGATAGAGCAAGCAACTAAAAGTCTTATTACCTACTTTCGAATTGGTCGTTTAAGTGTTTATTTTACTTTCCTTTAGAATAGTGCTAGCCATACCATTAGTTGGTAGGTAGCTCATTCGTTGGATGTAAGAGGGACATTCGAAGGACACCGGATGGTCATAGAAGGCAACTTGTAGGAGGTATCCTAGCACATTCGAAGGAATATCATCATTTTAAGTAGCGACAATCGAGGTCAAGATCATGTATTCAGGCGACATCGTGGGTCTATGATCTTTGTATCGAAGGACTATGATGATTTGTTTGGAAAACGCGGTGCTAGAATACCTCTACGTTCGAGGGACATGACCATTTGAATTAAGTAAAACAACGAGAGAAAATTACCTAAGGGGTGCATGTGTGAAAGTGTGTTGATTTCGGATATGTTAATCTTGAGAGTTAAAGTGAGCTATGTTGATTTTATCTTGCTATGCGCTAGTTACTAGCGGTTTATAGGGTGCAGTTAAATCACGGAATGTAAAAGTGCGGAAAGGTAAATGTCCTACGCTATTACATGGCTTTAGGGCGGATACATAATTGAAAGATCGGAAAATAAAAGCCTAATTTAAACTATTACATCCCATGACAAATACATTATTGAAAAAAAATAAAACGATAAAAAGAAAAGCGTCCAGAATCGAACAACTGTGAAAGAATAAGAAAATCGGGAAATATGATGAAATCGAAATAAGAGAAAATGTTAGAAAAAATGCAAATTTTTATATGAGAAAATTATCACATGCTAGAAATAATATAAATATGCTAAAATAATGTTTTGGGGTTTTTTGGAAAAGATTTAATAATTAAAATGCAATTAAAAGTGATTAAAATGCAAAATTATGAATAAAAATAAATATGCATGCAAAAATATATATTTTTTATTTTATAAATTAAATAAAGATTTTATGAAAATAGTGTAAAAAGAAAAAATTATTTTGATGATTTTTAAATGCAGGAATAAAATATAGAAAAGAAATTAAAATGAATGGAAAATATTAAAATAAAATAAAAATAAAATAATTGAAAAAATGCAAGGTTTGTAAAAGAAATCAAAACGGTCCAGGAGATTCGAACGGGGACCCTTGGACATCTTTGCACAGAAACGTCTTAACCAAGCCCGGTAGCCGCTTGGCGAAAATTTGGAGCAGTGAAAAGAAAAGCAGCGTCATTCTCCCATTGTCTCGTCTCGCGCCAAGCTTCATCTTCTTCATTCAAATCACGGGCATTTTCGTCGGCCTCGGGCGTGACCTCGACCCATACAAATTCAAAATCCGTACCGCATAATATAAATTCAATTAAAAGGCATGGTTCGATTGGATTTATCATTCTAAACATGATGGTGGTATTCGTTTTGTCCAATTTATCCTATTTTGTGAGATCCCATTCGGTCCATGGAACCCTAGCTATGGCAAGTTTCGATTCCGGCCATGAAAATTCAATCAAACTATAGAAAGCTTGCAAACATCCATCTAAACACAAAACAAACCACAAAACATGTTAAAAATGCATGAAAATTAAAGATACGATTTTGAATTTTCTTGAACAAACCGAATTCGGATTGCACGATTCTTGATGCTTTTGGCAAAGTAAAGGTCTGATTCGATTCAGGGATGTCAGGGATGTGTTGAACACCTCAAAACGATTAGCAATGGAAAGTAGGATTCCAGCTTGTGCACCACGGTTTTGGTTTGAGAATAGGGTTTCTAGGGCAATTTTTCTCTCTTTTCGATTGGTATGCATCAATATTTATATTGGAAGGATTTGGCATTGTTTTGGTAAGAATCAATCACCATTCAAAGCAAATCAAATTTGATTTTTGCATAAAATCAAATTTTCAAAACTGAATAAATTCAATCCAATCTTGCCAATTTGATCAAATTTGAAATTCTTTGGCTTTTAATGGGTTGATTGGATCTCAAGGAAAGAATAAAATCAATCTTTGCAATTAATTTTAATTTTGTACTTTATTTTTAAATTTAATTTGCATTTAAATGAATAAATTACAAATTAAATAGAAAAATAAATCAAAAATTCGTGGCATTGGGCTTGGATATTCCTATTTGTATGAGGAATAAGTTTGGATGAAGAAAAAGCAAGCCCATTTGCAAAAAATTTGATTTTTAGAAGCATCTCTCTTTGTGCATTCTTTCAAAATTTCCCAACTTGTGAATGGTGTAACTTGCTCAATTTTCCACATTTTTGAGAGTTCTTGGACTTTTTGGAAAGCTCTAAGAGTCCTCTAAACAATGTCTTTGGTCTCATCTCAATTGGAGTTACCATGCTCAATATATCCTCAAAACAAAAGTTGACTTTTGTTGACTTTAAAAGGACATAATGTTTTAGCCATACCTCTCAAATGAAGCATTTTTGGACATTCTTGTGAGACATGAAGTTGTAGAATTGAATTTCCTTCAAAACAAGAGGTGGTGGAAAAATTTACGAGAAAGTATGAAAGTTATGATCGGTCAAAGTTCGGTTGACTTTTCACCTAGAAACCTAATTTAGAAAGTTTGACTTTTGAGCAAATCTTGAGTTTTCTTGATGAATCATGATCAACCCTTGATCAAATGATGAATGTAACTTCAAAATGAGGATGTTGACCAAAAATCATAAGTTTTGAGTATATGTTGACTATAGTTGACTTTTGTGTCTGTGATTTTCGACCATCGAGCAACTGTTTGAGGAAACTTGACTGTGAGGCTTGAAACTTGACATGGAGAATCTTTGAAACATATGAAGAGCATGAAAACCATTGGAGGTGTTAGAAGTCCATCGGATCGAAAATGCCAAACCATAGTTTGGGTTGATTGTCTAGGAGAGTTTGTCGATCAACTCTTGAGGAATCCTTGAGTATGGATGTATGGAATTTTTGGAGAAGATGAAGGGCAAATTTTGGGGTATGACAGGACGTTGCAGCGAAAAATATGGAGCCTCAAAGTTGGTGGCTTGAAGTTGGTAAATAGTGAGATGTCACGTATGCCTAGCTGCCGGACTTATCGAACGAGCACGGGAAAATTTCAAACGCATTTTTCTCATTGATTAAGGCTTTGTATTCGGACGAGTATTGTAAGAGTTGGAGGGTTGTAAAGTGGTGTATGTGGATTGATTTAATAAGCATGACACTTAGAGAAATTCTCAAACAATCGAATCAATTTATGGGGTCATGACTTGAAGCTAAATCGGAGAGAGCTTCGATCGATTTTTCATTGGACATTCAACATAAAATTGTTCTATCAAATGTGCTCTTGATCGACACTCTCGTTATATTGATTGAACTATTACACACCAAGACAGAAGCATCCAAAGTAGCTGGCATGGTGTTATTTTTTAGGGAAACTGGTGAAAGTAGAGGACACAGGTTGTATTTTCCGTAATTGGCGGCAGTGGTGGGTGCATGCATGAGGAAAGGAAAATACCAAAGGAGAACCTAAAGCGAACTCACTCGAATTCTCTCGCTACTCTCCTATTCCTTGTCTCAGGAAACTTATTATCGCTCTGCTCTAGCATCAATGCGAAAAGGCTTTTTCTTCGGATCTCTTTTTCTCACAGCAACCACGTCTTCCCCTCATTTTCCTCTCACACATAACCCTCTGTTTTTCTCTCTTCGCTCACTGTAAAATAAATCGACTATTTCTTCAAACCCTCAGCGTGGAAGCTCCTTATTGGCTTGTACGTATTCAATCTGCCTTTTATTTCTTGGGTTAAATATTCCACGCCCCTTATTGACTTGTACGTATTCAATCTGCCTTATATTTCTTGGGTTAAATATTATTCAGATAGTGCAAGTTTATGTTAAATCGTGTTTGGCTGAAGGAATTTTAGCATGTAGTTATTTAATTTAACATTTGACCAATTGAATGATAAATGTGACAAGTTATAGTAACATCCACAATAATTCTAAATATTGTATTTTTGGTACTTGGATTCAAACTAAAATGGGCTTAGTGTTTGTATTATGAAAATTTTACCACGTACCCCTACATTTATTCTCATACCCCTACAATTTTGACATCTGGACGAAATTGCCCTTCTATAAATACTAATTACCTATTTTTTTTTCCACTTTTACCATTTTGACTTCTGAAAATCGAGAGAGAAAGATAATTTTTTGACAAACCGGAGAACCCAGACAGCCTAAATCCGGTTTTTATTTTTCACTCCGGAAGACTCAAGAGTAAGTTATCCGGTTGACAATATTATACAAACCGGAATACACAACTCAAGGTTATCCGGTTTGTTAATATTGTTAACCGGATAACTTATGGCTGGGTTTTCCGGTGTAAAATGCACTCCGGATTTAGATACCCCATGTTATCCGGTTCCTGAAAAAATACGTACCGGATGTAGCCATTTTGGGTTATCCGGTTTGTTAAATTTCTGTTCCCTTAGCTTTTCCGTACACTCTCAGAAAAAAGTGAAAATAAAAAAAAAATCATATAAAAATAAAAAAAGTAAAAAGGATAAAATTGGAATATTAAAAAATTTGTAGGGGTATCGGAATAAGAGTAGGGGTATAGGGTAAAATTTTCTTGTATTATTCATATCCCATGATTAAGCCCAGCGGCGCGAATTGAGCTAGAATTAGTCCATTTCTGACTTTGTGTTTTGCACCCCCTGATTTTTGCTTCACAATTTTCATACTTAGTCAATTTTGCTTCCGATTTCAATTGTTTCGATTTATGAAAAACGTATAAAAATATGTTTCTGACTTTTCAGCATCTTAGGATATTTTTGATATTTTTTGTGAATTTTTAACAATTAATTTTTTTTAGTTTTTAATTAATTTTGTTTATACGTTTAGAAACGATTCATTCCGTGTAACCGTGCACATTTTGATGTGGTTTTCGATCGTTTCTCGATAATAAAAATTTGAGTAAATAGGTTCCGATACTTTAGGATTTTTAGGATTTTATCATTTTTGGGGGATTTGTTTTGTAATTAAATTTCAATCTCGTTTTAATTGTTTTCGATAACATGTTTAAAGGCGATTTTCCATAATACTTGGCATTTAGATGCGATTTTGATTGTTTCTTAACCATAAAAATTCCTAAAAGTAATATGATGGTTCTATTAGATATTAGGAGTCTTTAGGTATTTTTCTAATAATTTGTTAGATCTTTTAGGGTTTTATCGATTTTCCTTTTGTATGATACAAAGATGCGTAATTGTTTGCTATTTCATTTAGTTAGGAATCGATCTTTTGCATATGATGTTCAATACTTGTTCTAACCTTCAAATAACTTCTTGATTAGCATATGGGCATGTTTAGGTAGCTGTTATCTTGATTTAGAACCCATAATCGAGCCGTATGATTGGGTACCATGATAATTGATCCTTAGGCGACGATTGATCGTTTTGACTTAGTTTTGCACATAGTTTTGTTTCAATCATGATATTTCTTGTAAATTTTGTTTGAGACCATTTTATATGAGTTAGATACTGACTTGTAGAGTTTTACACCTAATTTAATTCAATACTTACTTCATTCTCAAGTTTTAATCTTGTTGTGATGTTTAAAAGCATGTTTCTCCGTTGTCATTTGAATTGACTAGTTGTAGGAGTGTAATACCATGTGTTTCTTAGAAACTTTAGGAATTTTCTCCCAATTAATTGTAGTTAAATGTAAATCTTATCTTAGGTTTGTAAATAGAATTTTAAAGCTAAATCTTAGCGGTATAACTCTTAGGAACTAGTTCGATACTTGTATAATTCTCCTAGGTTCCTCTTGCACGTTTGTTTGAAATATTTTCCTCCACTTTTTAGAGATGTTTAGCTTAACATTAGGATGTTTAGTTGATTCCCCTACTAGGAAGTCATCTTTCATGCCCCGATTCCTTTGTGAATAATGCATTCTAGGCCATTTTAGAGTAGATTTTTGGTTTCTAACTCCTCTAGATCTCTAATTATGTTTAACATTTCATTTGAGAACTTTTGTGGTTGACTGAGCTCGATTCCGTTTTGGTTCATGGGTTATTTTGCATTATGTGTGTGTGGCTGCCCGATTCTCCATTCTTATGTTTCTATACATGTTCACATTCCATTTCTTCACATTTGGATCATATTTTGACTTGCGATGTGAGTATGTGACTTTACTCTCGCCTCCTTGTTATTTTTGACATGTTTGTTGACTTGTGCAAGGTACAATGAGGATATTTTAGTTAGGTACCTACTCTTGGTACACTAACATACCACTTCTCCCGTGGTTCTGTTTGCGTAAACGCATTTCGCTTTGTGTTTTCTCGTATTACGAGAAACACATATTACTATTTTATCGGATATGTACCTTTGTGCAGGTGTTTCAATTGTTATGAAGACGTGTTTGCTACATGCACATGTTGCATGATATCACCTTGTGTATTATATTGATCGAGTTGTTTCTTATTATTGCTTTGTTGATGGCAGTTTACTCAAAGTTTTCCAGAGTATTTTTAGCTTGCAGTGCTCTTCGGATTTTTATTATCCGTTTGGTATTAACTTTACTTTGTTTCTGACATTCTTTTACCTTTTCTAGAGCATGAGAAGTAAGGTTTATCGATTTCCTTGCCATGAGAAGTAGGAATAGAGATGTATGAAGGGGCTTCCGTAGTTGGAGCATGTTCAGGAACCCCCCTGGTCTATTTAAAGAGCCGTTTAGGGCGTTTCTATTTGCTAATTGTGTTTGGTTTGTTTAAAGTCCTCTTCCGTGCATAGGGAGACGCTTTTCATTGTGTTTACAATTGTGCTTGCATAGGTCGGAAGTGGTTAGGACACCGGTGGAACAACCAAGCAAAGTCCGCTTTTATATTTCTGCTATCGGTCAATGATATGGGAAAGTGGAAAGGGTCGTGATCGTCCCCATGAGTTCTAGTCCGTGTCTGCATGTAGTGCGCGAATTGTGTTACTATTACTATCGAGTCGGTTATTAAAGTGGCCGAGTCCTATTCGACTCTCTCATTCACAGGGTTCGCATTTATTACTGGACTCACATCATTTGCTCTGTAGGTTATGCCTAAGTTTGTTTGACATTTGTTTACGCATTGCATTGTTTGTGTGCTTCTGCCAAAGCACTTGTTTGATTCATCCCTTTTGTCGTCTTCGACTCTACATTAGGTAGTGATTCGAGATAGACATAGATTTAGGATGTAAACCTTTTCCATTCCTTTTTGTCGTCTTCGATTCTACTTTAGGTAGTGATTCGAGATAGACATAGATTTAGGTTGCAAACCTTTGCCATGTTCCCTTAGGATTCTCTCGACTCTATCTAGGTAGCGATTCGAGTTAGACATTAGGTTGTAATCCATGCATGATAACATTAGGGATAAAATTAGATAGTTTCCCTTGATTGTTTTCTAGTTTCTTTTGCATCCTTGCATGTAATAAAACTAAAACTTGTTTTCTTTTTTTTTGAAAATTAAAACACTTAATAATGGTTCAAACTCCTTTTTTCAAGGTAAAAGCAACCAACCAATGTAAATCTTTTTACGCTCTGGGCTTTCTTTTGTGTTTAAAACCTTTTTACGAAGGGATGCTTCGCCACTGCATTTAAAAACCTTTTTCTGAAAGGATGTGCTTCACCCGCTCTGTTTAAAAACCTTTTCTGAAAGAACGTGCTTCACCTGCACCGTTCATTAAAAAACACAAAACCCACCAAAACATGTGAGTCAAACTACGACCTCGACTTTCCCATTGCGAGGAATACGTAGGCATCTTGTCACGGGGCTCGACCGAGCAAACTTTGTAAATACTTCCTTCTTTTCCCCGTGTTTTCTTTATTTTCCTTTTTTCACATGCATTCTTTTTTATCATACAGATATAGCAATTAAGTAGTAAATAGATATAAACACACCCATTAGATATAAAATAGGTGATCTTGTGAAATTACTACGGACGTGTGGGTCTTGATACATTCCCTTCGCGTAATAGATTCCCTTACCCTATCTCTCGGTCGCAAGACCGTGTCTTATCCCTTTTAGGTTTTCGCGATGCGTTCACCTTTCTCCTTTTCTGAGATAAAAAACGTTCGTTGACGACTTCATTGATATAGTTATCGGATGATATTCAGCCAGTTGTTTCAATAAGAACTTTCTTAGAATTGAAAATTAATCAAGATTTTAGTTGAGGAATTGATTTGAGATCATGAATTAGGTAGTGAAATCTTGATTCAATGTGATGATGATGTTGAAATCCGAAATTGGATGATAGAAACACTTGTTGATTAATTGATTTTCATGAGAAAAGTGCTTATTCAATTGGTTAATTGTTGATACTTTTGACTTGTCAATGTGAAACCTTGATTTGCATGTGATTAGCCTTAGGATTTGACCTTGAATTATATACAAAATCATGTGTTGATAGATGTAGGTTAGGTATTTGTTTAAATGCTTAAACTATAACCTTAAGCCAAATTTTCTTTGAAAAAGTTGTTGTTTCGTGAGAAACGGGTTTCTTTGTTAAAATCGTTGAAAATCTGAAATTTTCGTGAAAAGAAACGGTTACCACATTTGCAAAACGAGTTTCTCTTAAAAATGCTGAAAATATGAAATTTTCGAAGAAGAAACCGGTTACCACTTTTGCAGAAACCGGTTTCCTGTACATATTTTGCAAAAAACTGAAAATTACAAAGCAGAAACCGGTTTCCCTGTTTCTAGAAACCGGTTTCCTCTACTGGAACAACAACTTTTCATTTTGAAAATTCTCATTCCTCCAAGCTTCTTCAAGCTTCTTTCTTTGATCTTGCACTACTATTTTCCTTGTTATTTGTTGACATGTTTGTTGATTATGCAAGGTACTTTGAGGTAGTTTTCGATTGCATAATTATCTCTTGATTGTGTAATCGGGAAACTTGTTTGGATTACCATTTTGATACAAATTTTGCGTTCGACCCGCAAGAATACTTTCTTTTGTTCCGAATTCCTTTTGCATAATCAATTATGTGCAGGTACCTCATTACAAGTGTGTCAACACACACCCCTATCTTGCACATATGTGTGTGCACTCTTTGTCTGCTTGTTTGGTTTTCACCTTTCTTGCAGGTTTATCGTTTGATTTGAATATGTACGAATGCACATTCTGATTCTATTTGCGTACAAATGCGCACTCTTTGTCTGCTTGTTTGGTTTTCACCTTTCTTGCAGGTTTATCGTTTGATTTGAATATGTACGAATGCACATTTTGATTCTATTTGCGTACAAATGCGCACTCTTTGTATACCTTGTTTGGTTTCACCTTTCTTGCGGGTTTATCATTTGATTTGAATGTACACGACACACATTCCGATCTTATTCGCGTCTGAATGTGCACTCTTTGTACATTTGTTGGGTTTCCACCTTTCTTACGAGGTTTATTCGTCGGATGTGTGAACACACATTCCGATACTTACTTGCATACAAGCGCATTCTTTTGTCTATATTATGCGGATTGCAATCTTTTGCGGTCTATTTGCCTTGGATGTGTATGAATGCACATTCCGATCATACTTTGATGCCCCCGTGCATTACTCACCGGTTTTCTTTATTGCTTGGCAACAGTACTTGAAGTTTTCTGGAGTATTTCTTTGCTTGTTATTTCTTACGGATTGTTATCCGATTCGGTATTCTTCTATACCTTTTATCGCATTCTTTTACCGTTTTCTAGAGAGCATGAGAAGTAGGGTTTTACCGCTTTCTTTTGCCATGAGAAGTAGGAATAGAGATGCATGATGGGGCTTCAGTAGTTAAAGCATGTTTAGGAACCCCTAGTTTATTTAAAGGCCGTTTAAAATTCTATTTGCTACTTGTGTGTGGTTTGCTTAAAGTCCTCTTTCGTGCATAAGGAGGTACTTTTGTCGTGTGTTTAATTTTGTGCTTGCATAGATCAAGAGTGGTTAGGAAAAGCTGCTAGCGACACCACCAAGCAAATACCCTTCGATGAGATCTACGGTGTTATATGTGATGATGATATAATGGGCACGCGGAAAGGATCCGCAATCAACCCCCGCATAGTTCTAGTCTGTGTCAGCTTAGGACACGTGAATCATGTTGCTTCCTTATCGAGTCAATAATAAAAGTGGCAAGAGTCTCCTATTCTGACTCTCCACGCCTTCTCTTAGGTTCACATTTATTGCTTTGATACACTGTGCTCTTCACATTGATAATTCATATCATGTTGTGATACCTTTCTCGGGAATCGAATGGTCGGCTCTTGGTTGACTTTGGTATGCTCGTTACCATCGCAGGCTATGAGACTTCCTTTTTCTCCTGCGCATGTGTGAATCATTTTTTTTGTGCATTGCATTATGTGTGTTTCTGCCAAAGAACTTGTTTGCTTAATCCCTTTGCATCCCTTGGTCGTTCAACCAAGGCAGATGTTAAGATAGTTTCCCCTAGGTTTGCTCGGTTACGATAGCCTTTGAGTTTAGACTTTTTATCCTCAACCATAGGGTCATCTTTGCATGATAACATTAGGGTAGAACTAGTTAGTTTCCCTTATTTACTTCCTAGTTTCTTTTGCATCCTTGCATGTAATAAAACTAAAACTTGTTTTCTTCTCTTTTGAAAATTAAAACACTCAATAATGGTTCAAAACTCCTTTTCAAAGGTAAAAGAAACCAACCTCACTTCAAACCTTTTTGTCTTCGGACTTCTTTTGTTTTAAAATCTTTTCAAAAAGGGTGTTCCCTTTCAAGTCCAAACAAGTTGCTAAGTGTGCGAGCGACCGATCATAAGACTTCTTATAGTCAAGCCTGACACGAGTTGCAATTGTAAGGATTGAATCGAACTTCCATAAAATAGCGCAACCCACCAAAACATGTGAGCGAACTACGGCTTTGACTTTTCCATTACGAGGAATACATAGGCATCTTGTCATGGCTCGAGAGCAAACTTTGTAAATACTTCCTTCTTTTCTCCGTGTTTTCTTTATTTGCTTCCTTTCACATGCATTATAGCGATTAAGTGATAGATAGTGTTAGTGTTTTAAGTTGGCATCAATTTTGGTAAAACTAGACTTTAGAAATGTCTTGATAAATGTCATGACATTCGGAGATTGAAGATAAATCCTCTTGGACAAGGATGGTAAAAGTCATTTCGGAGCGGGAAGCTAAAGGCATCTTTGGAAATGCTTGACAAGCGATCGATGTCATAGAGATGTTATGACATTCGATTATGTTTGATACGAGAATCATCTTTCTGATTTTTCGGGAAGTTTGTTGATTGTTTATTTATGTTTTTACATTATTAGAAAGCATGCTCACGTGGCTGCTAGGTTAATCTTAATTAAACCTAAATTGGTTGTTGAACAAACCATGTTTTTAGGAGAAAATTAAGTGAACCCTAGCTATCTTTATGGAAGCCCAAAACTGAAGATTTGGGACTGCTTCTATAAAAGGAATTCAACCCTTACAACTGTGCCACGCCTCTGGATTTTATTGAAGACATTGGAGGCTTTTATTTGTGTACTGTTAGGATTAGTAACAGTTGGTTTTGTAATTCTAGTTTCTCTTGTGAGCCAAGCAACTATCAATTGATAAGTGCATTGGACTAGGATTTATTGTAAGGGTAGTTTATCACTCAAAGCTTTGAAGCACGAGTGTTTGTCTCTTGATTGAAAGCTTTGAGCGAGATCAAGATAGTGTATTGAAGTGTGCCTTCACAATTGATTAATCAATAGGTTGATATCCTGCGGTGATTGAGGGGGAGTGAGTAGGAACTCAGATCTAAGTAGGACTTAGGTTGAAGTGTCATTGGGTAGGGATTAAGTGAGGGGTTGTAAACGGGTGAGTTTAACTCTGAATTGATACTACTAATAGTGAATTTCCTCCACGGCTTGGTAGCCTCGAGACGTAGGTTTGTTAGGCGGGCAGTGAACAACTTATTGTGTTATTCTTTGCTTTATGCATTCTTGTGTGAATTGTCAACATAGTGTCGAATCTTGTGTCATAACATTCTCGTGACATCAATGTCTGCTGCCGAAATTCAATTGGCATCGGGCGGGCACCACCGCTTATTTAGGTGAGATCTAGGGATAATAGTTTACGGCATAATGGATAAAGAAGGAGGATTTGGAGGTAGACCACCTATTACGGATGGGTCAAATTGTAGTCTTGGAAACCTCGTATGGTTGCCTTCTTAAGATCGATGGATATTAAGGCTTGGAGGCTGGCGATAAGGGATGAAACATCCACCAAGGTTGTGAAAGATGGGACTCTTGTCTTGAAACACGAGGAAGAATGGAGCAAAGAGGAAGAGGAGCTAGCCACAGAAATTCTAAAGCGATGCTTTATTCAATGGGATTGGCAGAATATCTTGATTGGTTCACCAATGTGAGTGGCAAGGATGTTTGGGACACCCTCAAAACTACTCATGAGGGACATCAAGGTGAAGATGTCAAGACTTGGATGCTCACTACCAAATTTGAGAATTTGAAGATGAAAGAAGATGAGACTATTCATGAGTTTCACATGAATGTCTTGGAGATTACCAACACCTCGGGAGCACTTGGTGAAAAGATGTCGGGAGGAGAAGTTAGAAAGATTCTCGATCCTTGCCTAAAGATTTGCAATGAAGGTAGCTGCGATAGAGGAGCTCGGGACATCGAGCTTGAAGGTTGAAGAACTTATTGGATCCTTATGACTTTTGAGATGGGAATTAGTGAAGCGTTGACAAGAAAAACAAGAGCATAGCACTTGTATCAAACTACGAAGAGGGATGCAAGGTGGATGATGTAGAGAAGATATAAAAGCCTTAGCTATGCATGGAAGCGATTCAACGAGACTCATCGGGAAGGTTGATCCAAAGTCAAGGTCAAATGTCAGAGGACATTCCATCGACATTAGCGGATCTCATGACTCAATGAGAATATCCAGTCGGAGGATAAAGAAAGTCAAGCGGAGAAATCCGATGTCATGGTTGTGAAGGATATGGTCATATTAAATTTGAATGTCACCTTTTAAAGAAACAAAGGAAAGGGATGAGCTCCTTGGTGCGATGGTGAGTCGAGAAGTGAATCGAGGAAGAAGCGACCAATCTTGTCCTTGCCTTATGCGGATCTGTAATTCGGACAATGACTCTAGTGATGAGAGTGACCTTTGAAGAACTTGTTGATACCTGAGAACATGTATCAAGTGGTGAAGTATGTCGACAAAATGAAAAGCAGAAAAAAGTTGAGAGTTGGAGGTAGAAAATGTGCTGGAAGGCGAGAAGAAGGAGAATCACGGTCACTATAAGTCATCTCAACGGTGAAATTATAGTGTTAAATTCAAGCTTGATCAGATGACTAAATACATCGAATCTTGACCACTGGGCGATAAGTTGGAAGAAATTCTTCAACTTGGACAAAATCTTTGAAATAAGCATGGTCTAGGATATGTATTTGAAAAGAAACACATTAGTGACAAGAAAGAAGAAGCATGGAAACCAAGGGCAAAGCGGATGTCCCAACATAAAGCAGAAATGTTCTGGCTCGGGACATGTGACTACAAAGAAATCGATAGCAGGGAAGAAGAACATACGATAAGTCAATGTCCAGCGATGTCACAACATTGGGGTCAACATCGGATCGAAGAAACATGAATAAAAAGTTTCAAAGATGGAGATGCCATCATTGTGGAAGGTTTGGACACATAAAACCCTTACGCTATAGGTTACATGGATATCCAATCGGACTCCACATGTTAAGCCTAAAAACATCAAGGTACCACTACCAAAAAGTGGAAGAAGACTATGACATTGATAGCTCGCTTCTCTTAAGTGTGCGCCAAGGAAGATTGGTACTTTGACAGTGGATGTTCCAAACATATGGTGGAATAAAGAACCCTCTTGAATAATGTCAAACCTCACTCTACCACTTTGTTACCTTTGGAGATGGAGCAAAGGAGAAATCAAAGGTGTTGGAATTTAAACTATGCAGGTTCCAATCTAAGTGGATGTTCTTTGGTAAAGCAGTGCTAACCTCAAGCATAAGTCGACTATGTGATATGGGATTCAAAGTTAACTTTACTAGATACGAATGTCTTGTAATCAATGATAAACAAGAAGTAGCTATGAGAATCGAAAAGACAACACCACATGTGGAATGGGGAAACACCAACTCTCCTCCTTGTGCTCCACAACAAGGATGAGAAGGAGGTAAAGTTGTGGCATCAAAAACTTGGACATCTCATCTCGGAGGAATGAAAAAGATCATCTATATGGAGGCATCGAGGAATACCAAGACTCCATATTGATGAAGGAAAGTGTGTGGTGAGTGTCGGGTTGGGAAGCAAACTAGAATGTCACACCCAATGTCTGACATCGACTACTTCTAAAGTGTTGACACTCCTGCACATGACTGGGGGTAAATGGGTTTAAAAGCCTTGGTGGTAAAAGATATGCCTATGTTGTGGTGGATGACTTCTCCAGTTACATGGATAAACTTCATCAAGGAAAAATCAAGTATTTGAGGTCTTTAAAGAGCTATGCAAAAGACTTCAAAGAGAGAAGATATTGTATTAAACAAGAAGACCATGGAAAGAATTTGAGAACAACAAGTTTGATGAATTTTGTTCCTCGAGGAATCGATCATGAGTTTTCTTCACCTATAACACCTCAACAAAATGGGGTTGTAGAAAGAAAGAATAAGACTATAGAAATCACGAGCAATGATTCATGCTAAAAACTTCCTATTCATTTTGGGCGAACTATGAATACTGACTTGTTCTACATAGGTCACTTAAGAAGGGAACCTCCTCCACCACATAATTTGTGGAAGGGAAGAAAACCATATAAATATTTCCATGTGTTTGGTAGCAAATGCTATATTCGACGGATCGTGACCAAAGTCTAAATGGACTCTAAGAGTGATGAAGGCATTTTAAGGATACTCCAAGCTTATAGGTATTCAACTCGGAACCCGAGGCTGGAGTCTATTAATGTCATTGTTGATGATCTTCATCGGAAAACAATGTTCCATATGATGTTGAGACATGGTTTGAGACATCACCTCAAGTACTTGATAAAGCGTACACTCTACTCACCACAATCTAAACACGAGGAAGCAAATAAAGATCCTTCCATCGAAGAAAGATCACCCAAAGGATCTCGTCGTTGGAGACCCAACCAAAGGTTTGGTTACTAGATCCAGCATCTCAAACTCACGCTTCGTGTCAAAAATAGAGCCAAAAATGTCAAAGAAGCTCTGTGATGAATTATTGGAGCAATGCAAGAGGAATTGAATCGATTCAAGCAACATGAAGTATGGAATTGGTTCCTAGACGAAAAGAACAAACATCATTGGTACCAAGTGGATCTACAAGAACAAGTCGATGCGAAGGAACCCCACCGGGAATAAAGCAAGACTTGTTCTGGGTTACACTTTGAAATTGACTTTGATGAGACCTTTGCACGGTGGCTGGGCGGAATCAGCTTACTAGAGTTGCTTGCATTACGAAATTCAAATTATTTAGGATGGATGTGAAAAGTGCCTTCCTAAATGGCTACTTAAATGAGGAAGTATATGTAGAAACGACCAAAAGGATTTGTGGATCCAGCTTTCTGAACATGTCTACAAATTAAGGAAAGCCTATATGGACTAAAGCAGCTCCAGAGCACAGTATGAAAGGCTAACCAAGTTCCTTACAGAAAAGGGTATAGGGAAGGAGGCTGGATAAAACCCTCTTTGTCAAAAATGAAGAAGGACGGTAATGGTGGCTCAAATTTGTTGATGACATAGTATTTGGAGGAATGTCGAGACAATGGTGAAACACTTTGCCAATCAAATCAAGCGAGTTTGAAATGAGTCTCATGGGAGAGTTAACTTACTTCCTTGGTTGGAAGTCACATGGAAGGAAGCCACATTTCTTTCAAAAGCAAGTATGCAAGGAATATTGTCAAGAAATTTGGAATGGAAAATGCCACCATAAAGGACACCACCCGCACATTTGAGGCGACCAAGGACACAAGTGGTGAAAAGGTTGATCAAAGTTTATATAGAAGCATGATAGGAAGCTTGTTATCGCAACTTCACCGGACACAACATTGCGGTTTACCGCCATATCATCAACTTAAACCAAAATAATCGACAAGCCAGAAGTATGTGAGTGGAACTTGCAATTATGGTATCCCGTATTCCCATGGATGTGAACCAATACATGCGGATATTGTGATCATCGGCGGGGTAGTCTTGATGACAAAAGCACCTACGGAGGATGCTTCTTCTTGGGAAACAATCTTGTTTCTTGGTTTAGCAAGCACTACGTGTCCCCCCTTGCCTGTACACCGCGGTGGCGCCAAACCATTCTCAAATAGTGCGGATGGCGGATCTTTCCACAGTACAATGTCACATAGGATGTCATGACATTGTCTTGTGACAATCTGAGTACTATTAATATATCAAGAATCTATCACACGGTGGGACTAAGCACATAGACATTAGACATCACTTCATCGAGAGACCTTGTGGAGGAGAAAGTGATTAAATTGGATCCCGTCCCGAGAACTTCCGACATTTTACCAAGGCTCACTACCTAGTCAATTTGAAAATTTAAGGAACAGCGGGTATTGTCGATGAGGAAGTAGCAATTAAGATTGCAAAGAAAGAGACCATTTATTAATTATGAGTGGGCCGTTTGATTATTTTCCTCTTATTTTATAAGGTTCAAGAATGTGAAAAGACTCCTCTATATAATAGCCTTTTCATTAGAAAGTATCATATCTTCTCCATCCAAAGACTTTCTCAAACTCTACATCATTCTTGGTATCTGTTTCCCCGACTTTCATACCCCATCCTCTCCGTCCCAAGACACATACTCCATCTCCCACCACCGCCAAACACACCAAGTTCTCTCCCTCAACGTCCCATGACAACTCTAAGATGTCCCAAAATCGGCATGCACCACCAAACCATCGCAGTCACCATCCTACGGTATCTACCGTCATCCTCTTACATTCCCTACGAAATAGCAAATAAAAACTACTGTATGTGCAAGAACCAAAAGGATAGTCACGGGATCATAATGAGAATCTACACATGCACCTTTCGCTTCCCCCCAAAAAGATCACTAAGAATGTCATGAACATCGAAGAAACAGTCGAACACCCGCATGGATTCGACATTGCTACCCACGATTCTCCCTCAAAAAAAAAACATATCCGGTTCTCAAGTGGAGAAGATGATCAAAGCGAAAATGTCTCAAAGAAAGGTAGAGTTAAATCTGTTGGTAGCTCAAAACCCAAGAGGATACACATTGCCAAGAAGAGGAAGACCCCTGAACCTGCAGAGTCTGCTCAAGATTTGGACTTCAAGACTCGAGTAGTGACAACCAATCTTATGCGATGATAAGGACAATGCTTCCAATACTTCATCGGAAAGAGAGCAAGCGATACATTCTTGTGATGGTTTTGTTTTGTTACATCATTGTTTTGTTCTCGATGCTGTGCGAATTGTAACATTCAAATGCTGGTACTTAATTATTTATTAAATGATTGGGTATTTGTATGGTTTCCTTTGGCCCTTTATGGCTAAAAAGGGGGAGAAGAAATACTGTGGGAAGTATTAATGTTTGGGAAACTGTATGGGGGAATTGTATGGCCAGTTTAAAATTTTGTGAGCAATTGTGGGAATTGTGGGATATTTGTATGGGTAGAATTTATCTTCTCTTAGTTCTAGTTACTTGAAGCTTAGGAAAGCTTAGGAAACCTTAGAACTAGTTTATAGTCTTCTTTGCATTTGTACTACGATGGTCAAGTAGTTTTAAAAAATGTGCCAAAGGGGAGTTTGTTAGTGTTTTAAGTTGGCATCAATTTTGGTAAAACTAGACTTTAACAATGTCTTGATAGATGTCATGATATTGAGAGATTGAAAGATAAATCCTACTTGGACAAGGATGATAAAAGTACAGCTCGAGCGGGAAGCTAAAGGCTGTCTTGGAAATTCTAGACGATCGATGTCATATGAGATGTTATGACATTCGATGTGATACATTCTCTAGAATCTGTTTTCCGAGATTTTCGGGAAGTTTGTTGATTTATTTATTTATGTTTTACTGTTATTAGAAAGCATGCTCACGTGGCTGCTAGGTTAATCTTAATTAAACCTAAATTGGTTGTTGAACAAACCATGTTTTAGGAGAAAATTAAGTGAACCTAGCTATCTTTATAAACAAAACGAAGATTTGGGGTGCTTCTATAAAGGAATTCAACCCTTACAATTGTTACACGCCTCTGGATTTTATTGAAGACATTGGAGCTTTTATTTGTGTCTTTATTAGGATTAGTGTGATTGGTTTTGTAATTCTAGTTTCTCTTGTGAGCCAAGCAACTATCAATTGATAAGTGCATTGGACTAGGATTTATTGTAAGGGTAGTTTATCACTCAAAGCTTTGAAGCACGAGTGTTTGTCTCTTGATTGAAAGCTTTGAAGCGAGATCAAGATAGTGTATTGAAGTGTGCCTTCACAATTCAATTAATCAATAGGTTGATATCACTGCGGTGATTGAGGGGGAGTGAGTAGGAACTCAGATCTAAGTAGGACTTAGGTTGAAGTGTCATTGGGTAGGGATTAAGTGAGGGGTTGTAAACGGGTGAGTTTAACTCTGAATTGATACTACTAATAGTGAATTTCCTCCACTTGGTAGCCTCAGGGCGTAGGTTTGTTAGAACCAAGCCGGTGAACAACTTATTGTGTTATTTACTGCTTTATGCATTTACTGTGTGAATTGTCAACATAGTGTCAGATACTGTGTCATAACATTCTCTGTGACATCAAGTATCTGCTTCCAGGAATTTCAGATAGATATAACACACCCTTTAGATAGAAAGTAGAAGTGGATATCGTAGAGTACTACAGGCGTGTCGGGTGCTAATACCTTCCCCTCGTGTAACAGACTCCCTTACACGATCTCTTGGTCGCAAAACCATGATTTCCCTCTTTCAGGTTTACTCAATGTTTTCATTTCCTCTCGTTAGATAAAAAATGTTTGATGACGACTTCATTGATACACTATCAGATGATGTTCAGCCAGGTAGTTTTAACTATCAAATTATTACCATTATTTTCAAATGTTAATTTTTTTCTCCATGTGACAAGTTTTTTTTTAAATTACTTAATACATTGAATTTATTTTAACATTATGTAATTCAATTTAAATTCACATGTATATCTAAATATATAGTTTGTCAAGTTTACCATTATTTTTTGTATAATCATATTATTTGTTGTAATATTTTAATTTCATAATGTTTTATTGTACTTTCTCATTAAATACTAATTAATCTATTATTTAATTTTAATAAAATTAAAATTATATGTTATGAAATTGAATAATATTACGTATCATTCACACAACAAATTTTTTATCTTACGGGTCAATATCAAATTATTACCATTATTTTCAAATGTTAATTTTTTTCTCCATGTCACAATTTTTTTTTTAAATTACTTAATACATTGAATTTATTTTAACATTCGTAATTCAATTTAAATCCACGTGTATCTAAATACATCATTTGTCAAATTTACCATTATATTTTGTATAATCATATTATTTGTTGTAATATTTTAATTTCATAATTTTCATTGTACTTTTCTAATAAGTATTAAAATAAATTCACTCATACGAAATCGGATCTCTCACTAGTGACATGATAAAATCTTATTTTTGACATCATATAGTTTTATTTTAATCTATCTGTTTTTATAATTATGTTATAGATATGGAGTAAGTATCAATCATTATTTAACAATGACTACTTGGGGGTGAAACTTTTTGACCATTTCTTTAATGTCTTTAATATGTTATATCTAACCACACGTTATATTTTCATTTATTATTCTAACATAATCACCATGTGTTCTATATTTTAAAGGAAGTGACGGTAAGAGATATTCTCATTTTTAACCGAATTTTTTCAATAAGAGAGAGAGAGAGAGAACTTTAACCACTTGTTTAAGAGCCCAAACTCATTCAACACCCTCACAATATATATACACATCTCTTCATATCCATAAGACTATCACATAATAAAACTATCTCACTTCTTAGTTTCTCTTTACAAAACATGTCCACCACAACCACACCTTTCACATTGAATGTTCTTGAGCATTGTAAAATCACACCTCCACTCAATACAACTCCAAAAATACCTTCCCTCCCACTAACATTCTTTGACATCCCATGGCTTCTCTTTTCTCCAAGCCAACCTCTCTTTTTCTATGAATTTCCTCATTCAATTTCACATTTCAAAACCACAATTGTCCCAAAACTTAAGCATTGTCTTTCTCTTACACTTCAACATTACTTCCCATTTTCCGGTACATTCGCTCCCTCGCCCGATTTAACCGAACCCCGACTCAAATTCACTCATAACAACTCCATTTCATTCGTAGTCGCCGAGTCAAATAGCGACTTCGAACACTTATGCTCTTATCATGCAAGAGATGTCAACAAATTTCACTCTTTAGTCCCAAAATTGCAAGAAATCTTTTCATTTGAGCTCAAAGAGTTCCCTTTGTTAGCTATTCAAATTACATCATTCCCAAATTATGGCTTTTCCATTGGCCTAGCTTTTCACCATGTTATTGCTGATGGAAGAACCTTTCACAATTTCATAAAAACATGGTCCTCATATTGTTCTTCAAGTTTTACATTTGAATCCTCACCATCCATAAAGTCACTACCATTTTATGACCGAGATGTGATCATTGACCAAAAGGCCTTAGCGAAGTTTTCTTAAAAAATTTAAGAAAAAGAAATGTCAAAGATAGTAGAGAAACAGAAGTGGATTTCTCAAACATGACTAGAGCTACATTCTCAATAAGTGCAAATGAAATGGAGAAAGTAAAAAAAATTATTCTTCAATCATGCAAAGAGAAGAAAACATCTCTTCCTTTGCATTTATCTCCTTATGTGTTAGCTAGTGCTTTTTTTTGGATTTGTTTGGTTAAAACCCAACAAGAGTTTGTTAATGAAGATGTTGCACACTTTGGATTCATTGCTGGTGGAATAACAAGGTTAGAGTATGATGTGCCAAAGAATTATTTTGGTAATTGTGTTGGGTTTGGAAAGGTTTCATTGAGAAGAAAGGATTTATTAGGAGAAGATGGAATAATTATTGCAGCTAAAGAAATTGGAAGAACAATTAAGAAACTTGATGCATCAATTTTAGGGGAAGGTGAAAAGTGGATTTTGGATTGGGAAATGTTACATGGGTCAGATGAACATGTTCATGTTACATGGTCACCAAAATTGAAACTTTATGAATTGAATTTTGGGTGGGGGAGGCCTAAGAAAATTGAGGAGATTTCAATTGATTTTACAAGAGGTGTTTCTTTTGTTGAGAGTAGAGATTTTGAGGGTGGGATTGAGATTGGGCTAGTTTTGCCTAAGACTAAAATGGATGTTTTCACTTTTTTGTTTAGTAAACAACTTGAGGATCTTCCATGACTATGTTGTTTGACTTTTTGTAGGTCAATGTGGAGTTTTATATGTTTTCATGTGTAATTTTTTATGATGAAAATAATTTATTTTAGATTATGAATTACTTTCTTAAGGATTATGGACTATGGATGGATTAAAAATAGTAGTTTGTTGATCTTAAGCCAACCTCAGAGTTTAATCAGATTATATAGAGTTATTTCTAAATAGTGAGGAAACAATTATTTTACGACTTTTTTTTTAATGTATGCAAAAAATGTCCAATCTTAATCTATTTATCTATTTCTAAGTATGTCTTTCCTTTCCTAAATATGTTTGTTACTTTCGCATATTCTTTAAAAAGCTACCCTTGAAATACATAATTTGATAAATGTGATACTTTGTTAGCTCCACATAAACTTAAACATGATATTTGTCCCTTGATTTGCATAATTACCCTTTCTTAACATATTTTAAAATACTTTGAAATAAATGTTTATTTTTCTAAAAATAAATTATGTTATGTTTAAGTATATAATGGAAGAAAATATTTTAATATGATTCTTATGTCAAATAAAACCTTGTTACATGATGTGGTTAGTTCATGTCTTTCATAATTTTCTAATAAGTGATGTTTTCTACAAGTGCTCGTACTTGTCTATTTCCAAAATGTAATATAATATTTTTGTCTCTTGCTATCATATACAGATGTTTGCATATCTAGCATTTTCACAATTGCATCTTTTATCCGTTCTTTTTTATTTTGACAAAAAGGGGGAAGTATAATCTCAAGGAGAGTATATATTTATTTTACTCGGGGGTAGTTTGTCACTCATTTATATCTTGTATATTTTACTACCTCCCTGAAACAACTCGTTTTTTCAAAAATCATTTAAATTTTCAAAAACAATGAAATCGCTACCTAATTTTATTTGTTCTAAAAGAACGGGAAAATATAGATAAAACCCACAAAAATCGGATAAGGCGGTCTACGTTGACCAAAAATATGAATTCGGAGTCACATTAAGAAAGAAGGTATTAGCCCTCTTCGTCCATCGTACTCGATGGGACCCATTTAGTTCAAAGTGTTTGTGTGTGTATTCGCTAATTTCTAAATTATAAATGAGAAAGAAGAAAAGGGTTTGTTTATTATTATTTTGAGTTTGACACAGTTTCGAAACTGTGTGCCTACGTATTCCCTTGTGCAATGGGAAAGTTAAAACTCCGTAGTTCTTGTTGAAAATGTTTGGATTGGTTGTGTTGATTTTAGTAGAAATGTTTTTGATGATCGCATATGAGCGGAAAAAAGAATTTGAATGGGTTGAATTGATTTTAATTTGTGGATGACAAGTACCAAAACATTAGGCTATCATCTAACGATTCGAATACTCAAAATTGGTGAGTGAGCTCGACCAATCATCTCTCATCCAAAATCTTTATTATGAAAAGGGTGAGGTGAAGCAAAGTTCACATTTATTAAGTGTGTGAATAAAAGTATTTAAGTCATTAGGCTATCATCTAATGGCCCAAATACTTTAAATTAAATTAAATCGTCGGACTATCATCCAGCAATTTAATCAAATGCCACAACACTATATTTTTTTAGCATGGATAGAAGTTTTTAGTTTATTAGGCTACCATCTAACAATCCAAAAACTTCGAGTTCGTTTAAATCATTAGGCTATCATCTAATAATTTAAACAAACTCCATCCAAGTGTTTTTTATGAAATTCATTTTGGAAAACAAATTCAATTAATTAATTTAATTTGAAAGTGTTTTAGGGGTTTGGTTGTGGATAGAATAATTCAATTAGGAAAACAAGCGAGCCTATACAAAGTGGCTTTATGTATGCTCCTAAAAGTGAGACTAGTGTGACACTAGTATTCTAAACGATCGATTGGAACAATCGATCGGATTGTCATTGTAGAAAAGTGACCAAACTATGAATGTGCGGTGTGCATTGTGTATGTTTACCTTGATGAAGAGCCCAAGAGAGACTATGTGTTCTAATATGATAAACGTATAATTAAATGGTAATTAGAACAGGGATAGCGGCGGAATGACGAGAGGGTTTGAAGGGTTGCGTGATGTGGTGTTGAATGGAACAAAGGTGATGATGTTCCAGCAGAGATGACGATTGTGAAAGCTGCATTCGTGGCGATAGTGAATGAAAGCGGTGAGGAGAAAAGGGTGTGATTGAAGGTTGAGAAGGAAGGAAGAATGAACGAAAAACGAAAAGAAACGAGGTTGAAGATTGTATGGTAGCGCATGGAAGATAACAAAAGGGTTATGTATGGAAGTTAAGGAAAGTGAGAGATGAGATGATGAGTTGAGCGAAGGGTCGCGGATGGAGGTTTGAACGAGGCAGGCGGATGATGTTGGAAGTGACGAAGATGGCGAAAATAAAATTACTGCGGAGAGATGGTGGAAGGTTTAGGAAAGATGTGAAGTGGAGTTCGTTGGTGCATAAAGAGGATGAAATGGATGAGGTTACAGTGGCAGAAGAAGGTTTGTTCGGTGGATGGTAGACTATGGTTGAGAAGAAGATGATGTGAGGAGAGTTATGTGTTGTTGTTTGACAGTGAGACGGAAGGAGGTGGGTCACGGAGATGATGAAGAGGCGAGCAGTGGTGTCAAAGAAGAAAGGGAATGAAGGTGATGTGTTGCGGTTGGGGGTGAGTTTTACATTGAGTAGAAGAAAGGGTAGCAAATATAAAAGTATTTGTCTAGAAGGTTGCTATTTGATTGCCTCCATTTTTATTCCCTTTAACATCGACACAAATTAACATATATATACAAGTAGAATTAGGTTTAGGTAATTTTTAAAAATGCCAAAAATACCCTTTTGATAAAATGGGCTATAAAGCCCAATAGAGCAAAAATTAATGTTTCTAAAAATATTTTTATTTTGATTTTTGGAGATAAAAGTCGAACACCTAAAATTGTCAAAAATGATATAAATTCGAACAATAAATTATCCGAAAAAATAAAATAAACATATTAAAATAAATTACGAGTATCAAAGATTAAAGAAAAATTATCGAAATATTTAAAATCGAAATAAAATGATAATAAAGAATACCCGATTTTAAAACACTTACAATTAAAAACGAGACTTCGCAATGTATCAAAAAATTAGAGAGAGCATATTTTCATGATCTACGTAACACGTAGATTCATAAAGCAGTGAGTAAAAGGCGAAAGTTTGAAATATTTTCCGCTAATTTTCCATACGTGTCGAAATCGCTTTTAACGATCATCTATAAAACCGAAATATCAATATTATCGACATATACATAACTTAATACGATGCAATAAGCAAGTAAGGAGATAAAAACGAATGAAGTGGAATATCGGGTATTTTATAACTGTAAAACTATTCAGATATCGATTTAAACTAACTTTTGGTCAATTTAAATACGACGAAATGATGCATATGCAATGAGTGAATGATTGTTTAATGCAATGACCTAATGGAAGCGTATGAGATGAATGTGAAGCCTAAACCGATAAAATTGAGATATGAGGCAAATTTTGGGTGCAACACTCCCTTAAGAAATGTGTTGCCATCATAAAAAAGGAAGAATGTGGAACCTTATTTTGACGTAATATAATTTAAGTCAAGAAAGTATCTTTGACGATGACAACTATAAAGAAAATAATATAGATATTTATCACGATAAAGATGCAATAATAATAAGTCGACACCGCATTAAAATACAAGCCATGCGTATAAGGGTATGATAAACATGACTATAAGATGAAGGAAAATAAAATAGATTTTGTCAAAAGCCTCAAGAGATCTCAAGAAAGTGTCAAAGAAAAAGATCACAACATGGCTTAGAGAAACATGTTAAAATAGCAAAAGCAAATGAACTTTTTCATAGAAGTACATGGCTATAAGCAAACACACACTAAGACATTTTTCTAAAATGATTTACCAAAATAAAATACTTTGAGAAACATATAGAAGTTGTATAAAACAGGATGTGAGCAATAAAAAAGCCATAAACAATTTTTAACTATATTTAATTGATTGTGCTAACCGATTAGATTAGCCGAACTTAAAAAGAAAGTTGAATGCACCCATATTCTATGTAATGACTATATTTCCTATCTTTCCATATTGAAAACTTATATAAGATTAATATTTAAATATTAACCAATTAGATCAATCAATTAATAACAACTATTTTTTCTTAAATGTTATTTTCTTTTTTGGGGAACCTCAAGCCTATAAATAGAGGTTCCATTTCTCATTTCAAATTATCCAGAACACGAATTTGTGTATTGAAATTCCCTCTCTCTCTCTCTCTCTCACTAATGTTTTATTTTAACTTTTTCTCAGTAGTTCTTATAGCCAAATGATTTTGTGAGGAAAGTACCATTAGTGAGTGAGGTCTCTTTTGCAATTCTGGAAGAATAAAGTTGTATACATTCACCAAGGTAACTATGGGACAACAATTATTTCCTTGTAAAAGGAGGACCGCAAGTCTTTCCTACTAAAAGCTCTCAAGTGTTAATTGAAATTCTCTAGATCAAATCTTGGGGACAAGACTAAGTCATTTTTTAATGAACCTGTATAATCCTTGGTGTTTTCCTTCTTCCCCAAACTCTTTAATTTTTGCACTTTAATTTCCAATATTTACTTTCCACAGGTTATAACTAAAAAATATTTTCAAACTCTAATTTAACTTGCCAAAAAGTTTTCAAAACAAATTTTTTCTAAACCTCATAACTCACCCTCCTCTTGTGTGTGAAGTCTCAAGTCCAACAGAGTACAAGTATTATAGTCTACTCCGTATGATGGAATCAGACCCAACCTCAACCTTTTTACTCCATGTTCCTACAATGTCTCATGTACAACAATGCCTCCCAAGCCTCTATCGCCATGGCATCTATAACATCCCTCACCTCAGAGCCATCTAGAAGAGTCTTCTATCAATACTCATCCGCCCAATCTCCATGATATAATGACATCTAGGAAACACATCAACATCATGATCTAACCTAGAACATTCCTCCTCTTGTATCTCCTAATAAGTTGGCCTTGGTGGATCTCTTAGAGCATCCTACACCATATAAGGATGTGACACCTGGAAGAACTCTAGATGTAACTATCTATGTAGCTCTAGTCACTCTCAAGCTGCAGTATTTTGTGCCTCCTCCGATACTAGATGATTGAGATAAACATCATACGTAACATCCATACCTTTGCATTTTATAGTGGGGGAGAAGATACATATGGATCTATAGGAATTTGCATGTATCCATACTAACGCATGACACACTCAGGCATATGAAAAAATGTCAAACATGGCCCGCAAGCCAACCTTCCCACATAAAAGACTATGTCATCAAATGGAAAAGTCTCATGGTTTTCAATGTATGTCCCTCATATGAATCCAATCTTTCTCGTGGCAACTTCCAGGTCAACTCCTAGACATTCTACCATAAAATCACGTTTTTGCATATATAGTTTAATAATATTACAAAAAACATAGGTTCAAATGAATGAATCCAACTAATTTTACCTGTATGTCCCAAATATGTCTAGCAATACAGTCTGGGTAAAGAGGCGATTATGATAAGTATGATAGGCCTCTTCGAAACCCTTGAGGTACCTCTACTGCCTCCTAGGCCAGGGATGCCTCACATGCCGCTGTTGTCTCCTGAGTTTGGGATGCCTCAAATTCCTCTAATGTTTGTGGTACTTTCGGTGACTTGGGTACCTCTGTTGCCTTCATAGGTGAACTTTATCGTCTACGGGAGGATGGAGGCATGGATACATGAGGAGGGGACCCTCGTCTCCTACAAGAAGAGGAAAAAGAGGGATGAGATACATAAGCTCTAGAAGAGGATGCCTCGGGATCAACTGGGCTAGAGCTAATAGGATCCCGTGATGGTTGAATATTTTCCCTCTGAACAGATGCATGTTGTGCAATCATGTCGTGTCTCAATCGAAGTTGTCTGTCAACCATAATTCGTGTAAATATACTACATCACAAGTGTTGCACAATGATTTCTATACAAAAAAGGGGGGAAAATTGTAGATTGATGGATTATGAAAATGCATCTTCAGTTATTGGGTAAACATTGCAATATTCCGGAGATGCATCTCCATAATGACCTGCAACTCTCACCACCGTCAGTGACAGAATGCAAACCCCAAATCATAAAACTACCTATCTAGCTCGTTTCTCATTAGGTATATTATATCAAACATGTAAAATCTATCTATTTCATGACCTAAAAATCAACTTCTACACATTTATACATAAACTCAATAAAATTTTCAAAAAACTTACAAATAGTTGCTTGAAGTTGCTTGTTGTTTCTTGAATTTGGATGTTTGAAGTCGCTTGATGTTGTTTGATGTTGCTTGAATATGGTTTGAAAGAGTTTGAGAAAATAGGGTTTGAGAAAATAGATTTTGAGAGAGCTTGAGGAAATGAGGAAGGTGAAGGGTTTATGGCGTGTTTTTGAACAAAGAGTGTCCAAAGATACGTTTGTGTAAGCTATATGAATATGTACCTCCATAATAATTATACGTGGAATTAGAACCTCATTTAAATTTACACAAATTTTGATACATCCGATATGTATTGAATTTTAGTATACCTGGAGATATATTTTCAAAACTTGAGAAAATATTGTATTTTTACGAAATCTCCTAATAATGCATATGATTTATTAAAATATTCTCAAAAATAATACATAAACGGATAACAAA
Source organism: Vicia sativa (assembly GCA_021764765.1). Lineage (NCBI taxonomy): Eukaryota > Viridiplantae > Streptophyta > Magnoliopsida > Fabales > Fabaceae > Vicia > Vicia sativa. Next base: position 9,485,099 of record CM038794.1, read on the forward strand.
TTGAACTTTTTTTTTTTTTTTTCATTTATAGATGCCGCTTTTATAACTTTGAATTATAAAAGATTCCATTAACTAAAATCGAAATGATGTAATAAACGAGTAAAAATATAATTCACCCGACACACTTTATTCATCCTCAATTATTTGTGAGTAGTAGCACTCAGAACCATTTATTAGCGGGTCATTGATTGATGTTACTTTTGAGGTTCCAATAGGAGTATCATAATTTTATAGTTGGAAGAAAAAAACATGTTTTAATTAAATAAGAGAGACTATTATTGAAAATGACTCATAGATTTTGTTTGTTTTATATTTATTTGCTTTAGTTTTAATAATTGAGTCTCTCTAATGTTAGATCTTTGCATATCTATTTGATTTAAGTATTTTTATTAACTATTAGATTTAAGTATTTTTATTAAATGTTTCTTCGCATGCATAAAGTATTTAACTATTAGATTTAAGTATTTTTAAAATGATTTAAGTTAATGTCTAAATCTTGAAACAAGAAACTCTCATAAGCATGAGACCAGACAAATTTTCAAAATTACAATCTACAACCATTATTCAAATCAATCAATTGAGTGACTCAAATCATGAACTATAAGTAAATCAGAATTCACCTTTGGTTGTCTGCTAAATAATTTGGAGTGCAATTACATGGTGTCCCACGCACTGCCTTGTCACTCCATTTTTGGACAATTATATGTATACGAGATGTATCATAAATCAATCCATATATGTGTATCCGAACTGCTTCTGAGTTTGAATAGAAGTCCAATATATCAGACAAACGTTGTCGATATGTCATGTAGATATTATATGCAGAAATTAATGAGTGGATATCAGCCACAAGCTTTGTTTCTCTTGGTGAACTGGCTTGTCATAGGCTAAGATTTTATTTTGAGAGATTGTCTCTTAGCTTCACACAAATTGATTTTTTTCCTCTAATGATTCAATAAGGAGTGCTAGCAACACAATTTATAAGACATATTCTTCGATATGGATTAATATTTTTAGAGTGAGTCTTATATAAATATAGTTATATTCACGTGAATTTTAATTGATAAAAGAAAATATGGTTAAAAAATATATATTAAAAAGTGTGTTGCAAACGTTTTATATTAGATGTTTTTGAAAAATGGATTCTCTACAAATTAATATTTAACTGCAGGGTGATCTCAACTATTGATCTTTCATAATAAAAATTTATATGTTTTTAAATGTTAAATCTGTGCCATTAGTTTTTGATCAAGAGTTCTATATCATTTTTAATGTGTGAATGTGTTATTCCATGACTACAGGGAATCATGGTCCATGTTTTTGAGCATTTCAAAATCGTACCCCCATTCAATACAACTCCAAGAACATCTTCCCTCCCACTAACACTATTTGACATTCCATGGCTTCTCTTCTCTCCAAGTCAACCTCTAGTTTTCTATGAATTTTCTCACTCATTTCACATTTTACAAAACCATTTATTTGTCGACGGTAGGAAAAAAATTTCTTGGTTTAGTTTGGTTGGTAAAACTATAGTCGCATTGATAGATTTTTTATTTTTGAAGGGTTTCTCGAGGTTTGGAAGGTGGCAGTGCAAGTAATTAGAGATAAGGGTCTTTTCGATCATTGTTCAATTTGGATCAAACATCATTCCACTAATTAAGGATTTAAACCATTCAAATTCTTTAATGATTAGACTAAGCATGCATATTTATTACCGTTTGTTGAGAACATCTGGATGAATATGGTTGTTGAAGAAAAAGTTGCCTTTGTGCTAAAAGAGAAGTTAAAAAATGTTGAGAGGTCATTTAAGAAGCTGAAACAATGAGGTTTTTGGTTGTCTTAATTTGGGAGTGGATTGAGCTATTAAAGACCTGAATGCCCTAGATTTTGTAGCTTCTAGTGATCGTGCGATGGATGTTGAGGATTTAGCTTCTAGGAAGCCTATTGCTTCCAAGAAAGTTTTGAGTTCTATTTTTGGGAAAGAGAGCTTTATTCGTCCAAACTCTAGATGTCTTTGGCTTTCGGAAGGTGGCGCTAATTCTCGTTTCTTCCATAAAGTCGTGAAGCAACGGTTTAGAAAGAACTCTTTGTTGGGGATTAATTCGTCTAATGAGTGGATTGACGATGTTGATAACATTAAAGTTGGAATCAAGAACCATTTCGAGGTCCGGTTTCGTTAGTCTTGGTTCAACAGACCGAAGTTGTTGGGGTTGATTTTGGACAGCTTTCATCAGAGGATGGAGACTATTTAGAGTTTCCTTTATCGGAGGAGCAGATTAAAGAGGTCATGTGGGGTTGTGACAACGATAAGAGTCTAGCCTCGTGCGACTTCAATTTGTTTTTTTTTTAAATTGTGTTGGTTGATGGTGAAGGATGATGTTGTTAGTTTCGTGAATGCATGAGTTCCATTTGACATCATATGATGGTGAAGGAATTTGTAGGATACATCTTGAGCTTTCCAAAAAGTCCACGATCACCTTCATATGACAAAAATTGAAGGAATTGTGAGTGATGCAAATTGGGAAAATTTTGAGAGAATGTAGGGAGATTTCATTAAAAGTTATGAACTTTTGATCAAAGGATACTATCTTCATGGTTTGAGACAAGTCTATGCCACATTCAAGAGACCTCCAAATTCACCTTTTATTTATTTAAATTTACATTTTATTTTATTTTATTTGGGTATTTATTTATAAAATTCCAAATAAAGTTAAATAAAATAAATTAAATAAATAAAATGAGATGGAGGGCACTCATACTCATGCTTCTAGAAGCAAACCTCCCTCCATCATGACCTCTCAAAAGACCTCAAAATCCATCCTTTTATTTATTTACATGTTTACTTCATTTAATTTGGATTTTATTCATATAATTCAAAATAAAATAAAATGAAATTAAATAAATAATAATTAGAGAAGGTGGGCACCTACTTTATGCTTCTAAAATGACTAAACATGAGGATCTACACCATCAAAACCGTGTGGTGACCACTTGGGTCAAAGATCTCTCGTTTTAGGAAACTTAGAAAACATGTTTCCAACACATTCACTCCTCACCATAACTCCTTGATTCTTCCTATTTTTCATCCTCTCCTATAAATAGGTGGTCTCACCAACACGAAAAAGAGAACAAAGGGATCATAGAAAGAATAACTCTCAAAAGTTCTCAAAATTTCAAAGTTTTAAGGCAAATACAAGGCCTCAGCAAGGCCAAAACGCACATATCCATTCCGATCAACTTGGTAAAATTTTCAACTTTAGATCTTTAAAGTTATGTTTTATTAATCGATTTTGTGTGTATAGTTGTGTTCAGGATATGGATTAGAGCGGGTTTAAAATATAGCATTTAAGCTTTAAAGCTTAGATCATGATACACCATGGTTGAGATTCAAGAACCTATAAGCTCTGATCCATATGATACACTGAATTTTAGGTTGAAATAACTTGATTTTTGGATTCAAGAGATGTTTTTTTTACATTAATCTAGGTGGTTGGCATTTTTTTGTTTGACTCATTTTGCGAGTGCCACGACGGAGAATAGCCTGAGGAGAAGAGATTTTGTTTCTAACTTTTATTTTCATTCTCTAATTTATTTGTTTCATTATTTAACTTAATTAATTCTAATTAAAAAGAAAGTCAAATAAAATCACAAAAAAATAAGTTAGTTTCATTAAATTAATTAGACTTGGGTTTTTGCAACTAGTTTAATTTTGTAAAATAAATTAGATTTGGGATTAATTTGTATTAACACTTGAACTTTTTTTAATAAAAAATATTAACTTAGAGGTTTAGGACATTTAAATTAATTCTTAACATATAATTGCATTCCTCTCTTATTTATATATATATATATATATATATATATATATATATATATATATATATATATATATATATATATATATATATATATATATAATAGCATAGATTTAAATTTCTCGCACAATATTATTATGTAACTGCCCCAAAGTCATGTAATAGTTTAGATCTTAATTCCCACCTAATTTGCTATACTTATGTGTCTGCCCCAAAGCCATGTAATAGTCTAGATCTTAATTCCTGCCTAATTTGCTATACTTATGTATCTGTCCCGAAGCCTTGTAATTGTGTAGGTGTTTACATTTCCGCATTTATTTTTATGCTTGTATATATACATATAACTGCTAGTAGCATAGGTGTGTATGGCAAGACGAATAAAATTAAACCGGTAGATCCCTAATTCAAGACTAAATATCTTAAAACAACATACCTTGCACACTTGCACCTCTAGGATGACCTCTCTCGTTGCCTTTCATTACATTGGTCATGTCCCTCGAACGTAGGAATATCTTAGCAAAGTTACCTACGAATAACATCATCATAGTTTCTCGATGACCCTTTCCAGTTGCCTAAAAATGATCTAGCCCCTCGGTGTCCCTACGAAAAAAGATGATAGTCCCTTTCGAATTGTTAAGGTATCCTTACGATGTTGCCTTCTATGACCATTCGATGATCCTATGTATGTTCCTTCACATCCAAAAGATAAGACTACTTACTAACTAATGGTAAGGATAGTCATATTCCCAAAGGAGAAGGAAAATATCAAGAATGACCTTGAGTGGGTAAGATACTCTTAAATGCTTACTCACAAATAAAATTACCTTCCACATATCACAGTTTCAAAATACTTTCAAAAAATAAACATTTTGTATACATTCACATGAGAATCATTACAAAGTTAAATTTTTACAAAATATTTTTTGAACATACACCACATCTCATAAGAAGCGAATTAAAGTGAGCTAAGAAGTTAAGAGCCCATGGATAACCATGGATACAAAGGGTGCTAATACCCTCCCTTTGTATAAATTACCCAACCCAAAATCTATCAAGGTCTTCCTGTTCTTTTCCGCCTTTCCTAATTGGATAAAATAAAAGTCGGTGGCAACTCTTGCTAATCGCAACATTAGCGACAAACAAAAAAGTCAGTTCTTCCACCGTGTTACAAGATGGCTCTTGGAGAAACATTTAGAGTATTAAGGCACTTCGTAGGGGTTTTGAGTTAGTCTCGATCTTGCTTATTAATTTTTCCAAGAGTAGGCTTATGGGAATTAATGTTTTGTCGAATTTCCTTCAAGATGCCTCTATTTTCCTTTATTGTGAGATTGGTCTTCAATCTTTCATGTTTTTTGGAATTCAAGTTGGAGTTTATCCGAGGAGGAAAGAGGTGTGGAAGCATATTTTTTCAAATATTAGGAGAAGGATTTCCATTTGGAAGAATAAGAATTTGTTGATGGGAGGTAGAGTTGTTCTTTTGAATGTTATTTTGACTAATATCCCAATTTACTAATTTTCTTTCTACAGAGCTCCGAAATCTATCATGATCGAGATAATCATGCTTCAAAGATTTTTTCTATGGGGAGGAGTGGAGGATAATAAGAAGATCAATTGGGTTGGTTGGAATTCCATTTTCCTAACGAAATAAGATGAAGGTATTGGCATTAAGCATTGTTGGATGTTCAATGTTTCTCTTCTTTCTTGCAAGTATATGTTGTACCCTAATTTTCCCCCCAAGATCCCTCGTTATCTCATCATCACAATGCACCAAGATCACAAATGAGGTTAGGCTCTTATGGTTGTCCTATTCCTAAGTTTGCTCTCAAGGGATCACCAAGCACTCTGACTGTGTTCTGCATGTATGATTGATCTTCATTTATTTCATCTGCTAACCTCAGACAAAAAATATATATTTTAGTTTGGTTGTGTATATCTTGTATTTTGTAGGTATCAAGCTAAGACATCAGGCGAGTGTAAGTTTTTCCGGTGTTTTTCCCCAAACTTGATTTAAAACCAATTTTTTTCAAAAAAAAAAAGTGCAATCGATTGCTCACTGATCAATTTCAGCAAATTTTCAAAAAAAAATAATAATAACTCAGTGCAATCGATTGCACTGCACGAAATGCTGAAAAATTGGACAATTTTCAAGTTGGTGGGCTTGGCCTCCAATTTCTTTTTTATTTTCTTTTAATTTAGAATTCTTTTTTTTGGTCACTCAAAATTCCACTATGTCATCATCATTAAACACTACCATACACCCTCATTTGATGACATAATCACCAATTGATTCAATTTTGGCTCCAAATCTAATTTCCAAGCCTAATTCCATACCCAAACCAAATTCCAAACCACCACTCATTCCTAAACCAAAACCTTATAAATAAAGGCCTCCTCTTATTAAAATTTCAAGCTTTTGTAGCCAAATTCACCTTGTCAAAATTTCTCTCCATTCTTCCAATTTCCCCTATTCACCCATTTCACTCAAAAAAATTCTTCTTCACAAATATTAGTGAATTCTTCATCTGAATTTGCTAATTCTTTTAGCTAAACCTCTATCCACACTTTTTTATTCATCAATTCTCTAAATCTAGGCTTGTGACTCTGATTTTGAAATTGAATTGAAGAAATTTGAAGTGTTACTCTTGCAAATTTTTCTCAAGATCTTCAAGTGGTGAGTGTTTATCTTCATATTTTACTATATGATCTCTTTATAATTCTTGTGGATTCATTCATTGAGCAAACTTGTTTTTAGTTTCATTGGTGGTAAATTCTCAAAAATTGGTTGGAATTTTCGTTCTCAATTGAATCAAAGGTCACAAGGTGTTTGTGGAAAGGTTTGAACAAGAATTTACCCTTTAGAAATATGACTTTTTTTTGTTTTTAACAGTAAGCAATCGATTTGCACTGTAGTCCAATAGATTGCTCGGGCTCTGTTTTGAAAAAAATTTGAAAAAACTGTACTGTGCAAATCAATTTGCACTTGATGTGCAATCGATTTGCACTGTGTCCAGCAAGTTTTTTGGCTTGTTTATTGACTTGATTTTAATATTTACTCTTCTTCTACTTCATTCTTTTGATGATTGCCTTGGATTTTAGTCATGAACACCTAATTCCTCTTTAATCTCAGTGAAATTTGGGAGTTGATGAGGTTGGAAAAATGTATTTTTGATTCAAATCTACCAGAGGATTAATTATACAATTGATTCTCGGTGCTTTGAGTTAACAATATATTTTGTGCCTTAATCACCAAGATGAGTGGTTGAACTTAAAGATGGAAGAATTTTTGAGAAAATAATCCAAGTTGATCTATAATTTCCCCATCCCTCTTCATCTTATCCCATTCTTTTTTTATTTTACATGTGTTGACAAACATTAGAAGGTGATCTATATATCATTCTTCCCGTTCCTTTTTCAACACATAAATCACTATTGATCGACCTCGTTATAGGGTGACTTCTACATAAGTCACTTGGTGATTGCTTAACATAGTGCTACATTTATCTTCATCTTTTCTTATTTTCTTTGTCCCAGATCGTAAAATGGTCAATTGATGGCATAAACTTTATGTTTTGCAAAAGCCCCAAAAGATGGTTTGAGCTTTGATTTTGGTTCAACACTTGTGATACTTATCGCGTGGTCTCTATGATTTTTTAATCAAGCTCATGGCAAATTTTCACTAACTTTGTCCATTTGAAATTCTCAATTGTCTTTGATGAAGTGTTGAGACTTTAGATTGTTCCAAAAATAGATGATATACTTGACAAAAAGCAACTGAAACTTGTTGTGTGGTCACTATGATTCTATCAAGCTTCTGAAAAGTCTTCATGCGCAAGCTTCAAGATGATCATGTAGCTAACAACTAATTACTAACAATTGAATTTTACTTTATGCCTTTATTTTTTCCGCCTTTTTTTTATGCTCTTTACTTTATGCACTTTATTTTTAGCATTTACATTTCATGTCATTTTCCTTTGCTCCTTGAGCATTTTATTTTTGTCATCTTGAATTTGCTCACTTGAGCTTTATTTTTATTTTCAAGACACTTAATAATTCAACTTAAACACTAAAAACTTTTAATTGTTTGTTCTCGGACTTGGTTACTATCCATATGCTCGAGTTTGACCTTTGGACTTAGTGAAATTCACAGCGCGGATCGTGATGTCACGAGAGAATGTTATGACACACTATCGACACTCTAACAATTCACACAATAAATATAAGCGATAAAGAACACAATAAGTTGTTTACCCGTTCGGTGTCTAACTACACCTACATCCGGGGCTACCAAGCCGGAGGAAATTCACTATTAGTAGAATTAATTCGAGGAATAAACCAACGGTTTATCTCCTTCACTTAAAATCTACCCAATGCAACTTCAACCTAAGTCCTACTTGGATCGAGTTCACTCACTCCCCTCGATCACGGTGATATCAACCTATTGAATAATTGAATTGTGAAGACACACTTCAATAAACTATCTTGATCTTGCTTCAAAGCTTCAATCAAGAGACAAACACTCATGCTTCAAAGCTTTGAGTGATAAACTACCCTTATAAACAAATCCTAGTCCAAGGCACTTATCAATTGATAATTGCTTGGCTCACAAGAGAACCTAGAATTACACAAATACAATGTTAACTCTCTTACGATACAAAAGCAAAGAGATATAAGGGTTGAATTCCTTTTATAGAAGCGATCCCGAATCTTGAGTTTGGGCTTCCATAAAGATAGCTAGGGTTCACTTAATTTAATCCTAAAAACATGGTCTTTTCAACAACCAATTTAGGTTTAATTAAGATTAACCTAGCGACCACGTGAGCATGCTTTCTAATAACGAGAAAAACATAATATAGCATTTCAACAAACTTCCGAAAAGTCTCGGAAAAAGCAGTTCTGAGCGAATGTCACTGAATGTCATAACATCATTATAACATCGATTTTCTGCAATTTCCAATGACTTTAGCTTCCATTACGAGTTGTCCTTTAACATCCTTGTCAAGTAGGATTTATCTTCCATCTCTGAATGTCATGACATTTATCAAGACATTGCTATAGCCTAGTTTTACCAAAATTAATGCCAACTAAAACACTAACAAACTCCCCCTTTGGCACATTTTTGGCTAAAACTACTTAACACATCAGTACCTATCGTGAGAAGACAAACTAGTTCTAAGCTTAAAAAAACTAGAACCTAGAGATAAGATAAATTCTACCCATACAGAAATCCCACAATTCCCACAATTGCCCACATACAAATTAAAAAAAAAAAACAAACCATACAGTTTCCCAAAATTCCCAGCCACTGTCACACAGTAGTTCTTCTCCCCCTTTTTAGCCACAAAGGGGCCAAAGGAAACAATACAAGTACCCCAAGCATGGAAGCATATAAGTAAAGAAATTATCAACAATTGTTAAGAGTACAATGTTGTCAATAGTAAATTACAATCATCCAAAACAAAGGGAAAAATACAGGACAAGAAACAATTGTCATTACAAGAAACAGGAACAACAGGGCACAAGAGTACTGCTTAAGTGCTTTCTTCTCCAGAAGAAGCACTGTGGAACAAAACATTTTCAGAGCCTTCTTCACCAGCAGATGCTTGGTTAGCCTCAGCATCTTCATCCACATTAGCAGCAAAGTCATCACCAACAAGCCTTTCTTCCTCAACCTCTGGGTCTTCCTCCTTTTCAAGTCGAGATCGGTTCTTCAATGGTTCGCTTCCTTCAAGTTCCCTCTGAGTCTCTTTTAGCAGAATGACATCGCCTTCGAGAATTTGCCTTGACATTTGATGTCTCAGCAGATGTCATGACAATGTCTGGAACATGTTTCCCTTGAAATAGCTTGTAGTGGAAACTAAGGGCAGGAGCTCTTTTACACACTGTATCTCTATTAACCAGAATATCAGGGTATTGATCAGTTATAATACCACACAAGAGGGAGAGAAAGGCTATTGGTCCTTTTATAGCATAAGCATCGGCATGTTTTAAGGTTTCTTTGAAAAATGTAGGTTCCATAATCAAACTTGGCTTTTGTTCCAACAGCAAAAATGAACCTGCCCAGACCAATGGAGATGGTAGACTTGTGGTTTGTTGGAACCCAGTTTGCAGCCCCTATCTTGTGCAAAATAGCAAACTTAACACTTAGTTTCTTTGGCGCTTAGCTTTCCTTTCATTGGCCAATGCTTCACTCGTTTAGCGATGATAGTGTGGCGAGATGGTCATCGATTTCTTCTAGCTCGAGTTGAGCTTCATCGATCTTTCAAGTATTTGTTGATTATACTTGGGAAAATTTCACTCTTCTCCCTCGACAAAGGCAGGTCTTGAAATCGGTGACCTTCCATCAGCCTGACCTTGACAAGTTCACAATGAACTCCTTCACCAACCCTTCATAACAATTTGAGAACTTCACCACAGTTTTCATCAACCCATCTTCTTTGATCAGATCAATCACATCCTTGCATTCAAGAGCATCTTTATTCAGTTCCCTTTCAAGTGCAATTCACTTCAAACTCACATATTTCCACCTGTTTGCATTCTCAGGATGGTGGAAGCAAAAGTTGTCAATTGCCACGTCGGACTATGGGCAATTTCCAGGAGACCTTTTTCTTGAATGAATGTCGAGACATTCTCAAGAACATCAAAATCGAATCATCAAATTCGAGGGCTCGGTGCTTTCCTTTTCTTCACAATTGAGGTACTCTTTGCCTTAGAGGTACCACCGATCTTCTTCATCCTACTCTTTTCCACAATCTTGTAGAGACTTAGTTTTGTAACCTTCTTAAGCACTTGAATTTTTGCATTCATTACCCTCCTAGCAATGGGATTAACCTTTGCTATGAGGTCATTATCAGAAAACTCTTCATCTAGATTGATGATGTGAGAATCAACATTCTGATTAGTGTTTTTCTCAGAAGAATCTTCCAGGTTGTCATCAGCTTGTTTTTCTGGAATTTCTTCAAGAAGGCTATCAGAGATGTTATCAGCAGAAACAGCAGGAGATCTAACAGAGGTACAATGTTCCAGGGATTTCTCAAGAATCTCATCAGAAATATCATTCTTATTAGCAGTAGGTGATTCAATAACTTTATTATCTTTACACCCTATCAGGAACTGGAGCAGAAGGGTTTACATCATTCTTGGCAGGAGAATCACCATGTTCACCAGATGTCTTGACATTCTCATTGACATCTGGATCAACTGCTAAACTAGGGCTAGCAGACTTATGGTTCAGAGGGACTGAAATCCCAGGTACAGATTGATTCTCATTTAGGATACTAGTCACTATCCTAGCTATGGCCTCATGCACTGACCTAGACCCCTCTATGTTCACTAGTTCTGGAGGAACTGAGGATGATGGTATAGAAGTCTTACCAGAAGGAGATGCTTGTGCTCTTCTTGCATTCCTTGTGCGTAACTTCTTGATTTTTTTTTGTCAGTGGCCATTGCATGCAGTGGAGTAACCCTTAGCGCTTCAGCTTGCATGGCTTCAGTATTTTCCCTAACTTCAGCCATGGAGGGAGATGAAGATCCAGATTCTTGAGATGAAGAGGATGATGAAGACATATTTCGCTGATGGTTTTTGAGAGAAAGAGAGCGAAAATGGTAAAGGGTTTCAGGGTTTCTTTTGGATGAAGAAAGAGTGATACTACTTTCAAATGAAGAAACTATTATATGTGGGTGTCTCTTCCTATTCTTGGACCTTTTAAAATAAGGATGAAAGTACCTAAATAACCCACTTTGAAATAAAAAATCCCTTTCATCCCTTGTTGTAGGCACAGTTAATTGCTACAACTCCTCATATTGACACATACCCAATTTGTCCCTTAAAGTCTTAAATTGACCAGCCTCAAGAGCTTTAGTAACAATGTCACAGTACAATGTCATGACATCCTGTATGATATTGTACTCAATCAGTGTCTGCTTTATCCAGATCATCCCAGAGTAATTTCTATCAGCTGCTATGTGTTCAGCTTCAACATTGTATAGGAACACACAGTTTTGCTTCTTGCTGATCCAAGGAATGAGATTGTTTCTCAAGAACACACATCCATCAAAAGGCCTTTTACACAAGCTTTGATCAACACTTTCTCTACTTGTTTTCTTGGACAACTTCAAATGTGGAGGAGTAACAGTCCTTGTGTGGCTGTCATTCTTCATTCCAAGCTAGGGTTCACTTAATTTAATCCTAAAAACATGGTCTTTTCAACAACCAATTTAGGTTTAATTAAGATTAACCTAGCAGCCATGTGAGCATGCTTTCTAATAACAGAAAAACAAAATATAGCAGCTCAACAAACTTCCTGAAAAGTCTCAGGAAAAACAGATTCTGCAGAACAGAATGTCACACTGAATGTCATAACATCTGTTATAACATCAGACTGTTTTCTGCAAAATTTCCAGCACAGCTTTAGCTTCCAGTTCTGAGTTGTCCTTTAACATCCTTGTCAAGTAGGATTTATCTTCAATCTCTGAATGTCATGACATTTATCAAGACATTACTATAGCCTAGTTTTACCAAAATTAATGTCAACTAAAACACTAACACTTAGGATTAGGACCTTAACCTCAGCTCGGAGTTTTTGTGATTCTTGTGTTATTTTGTTTGTGCTTGGGCTGTTATTTCTCTGTGTGCAGGTTGTTTTGTTTGTGCTCGTTTAAGAGTGGATTTCTTCCAAATACAGTCGTTATGCTGCCCGATTTTCAAGACATGAATTCATCTGAGGCATTGATTTATCCGAGACTTGGTATTTTTGTCCGATTAATTTTTTGTGTGGTATTTTTTGTACCTCAAAATTTGACCTTCCACTTTTGAGGTCAAGATACACCCTCATGCTCATAAGGTTCCCAACTACTCAAGGTTACTCAAGAGTTGACCCCTCTCCTAAGCAATTGACCTATAACTAGGTTTTTGTTTTTCTCAAGAGTAATAAGACTTATAAGGCCTCAAGTGGACTTCATGCTTCCCCATATGTATCAAGATACCCATATGTCAAGAATCAAGCCTTGTATCACAAGTTTGCTCAGTCAATTTCTTAGATAGTTGAAAATCAATTGTATTGGATCAAAAGTCAATTGTGGTCAACATATAGTCAAACTTCAAGATTTTTTGTCAACTTCAAGATTTTGAGTTCTTATTCATCAATTTATCAAGGGTTTATTATGATTCATCAAGAAATGCTCAAAAAAATCCAAAAGTTGCTAAATTAGGGTTTTGACCTTTCTCTTAGGAGAAGTCAACTAAACTTTGGTCAAGCATAAATTTCACATACTTTATCAGAAATTCCTCAACCAAAGCCTATTTTTAAGGAAATTCCATTCTATACAACTTTTTATCTCTTAGGTCAAGTCCGAAAATGCCTCATTCGAGAGATATGGCCAAGACATTATTGGTCCTTTCAAAAGTCAACAAAAAGTCATCTTTTCTCAAAAAAGCTTAAATGGACTTGGAAGCTTCAAATGGAATAAAACCAAAGAAAGGTTTTAGAGGACATCTTAAGCTTTATAAAAAGTCAAAGATCACCCTCATATGTTGATAATTGAACAAGATATGATTGGTGCAAGTTTAGCAACTTTGAGAAAATGCATGAACTCCCAATTGAGAAAAATCTTAATTTTGGGCAAGTAGACCTATATTTTCTGGTCTAAACATATTCATGACCTTATATAGGACCCCTAAATCCATGCATTTATTTTTTTATGATTTTTATTTTCTTTTAAATGGATTTTATTCATTTAAATGCAAATTAAATCAACTAAAATATAAAAATTATGTATTTAGGCACATGGCTTGATTTCAAATCACATTGAAGGCTCAAGATCACAATAGAAAGCTGGAAAAAACGTATGAAGCTCATTAATCCAAGATTGGCCAAGATTGGAAGTTTCTCATTCAATTTTCCAATCAAATATTTTCGCCATGAATGCACAAGATTTTTTCCACTTTTCTTGACTTAGTCTCTTCGTCTATATAAACACAACAACCTTATACACTAGAGAGCATGCAAATTCTTTCCCCAAGATCTAACCCTAAAAGCTCTCAAAATTCCTCAAAACGGTCACACAAAAAACCTTGCAAGAAATCACCTTCCAAAATCTCAAATTTTGTCAAACTAGGGCAAACTTGCAACCTTATCTCTAGCCTCTCTCAAAGAAAATCAGTCGTCCCAATCAACTCTTGAGGTGCTATAGAGTAAGTATTAATCATTCTTGACGATCAAAAGCTCCTGAAATATGCATTACAATCATCACCGTGTTGCATACTTTTGAGAAATTTATGTTTTTATTCTTACTATGATTTGATTGAAACTAACAACTCTAATATGCTTTTGAGGTGTAACTACACAGGTTTAACCCATCACATGAGTCCCATAATGCCAGAATAATCCATCATCATGTTTGGACCGATTTGTAGTATTTTGCTCATATTTCTGTATGCATGAAGAATTAGCCAAATCTAAGGCCACCAATGAATTCTCAAAGGTTGATTTATGGGGGTAAGGTCTTCTAGGATCACTAATATGCTTTATCTTGCCGTTGAAAGAATTAACTCGTCGGAGAAGACGATTGGAGCGTGGGTTCAACACCCACCTTATGCACTTATTCTCATTATTTTTACTAACCCTAATTCTTTTCATTATTCTTACTAATTACCTTCTAAATCTTGTTTTCTAAAATCATAACCTAATTAGTTCTAGGATTAATTGACTGAATAATTTTTCTTTAAAAAAAACTAATTAGAAATTAGGTTTTTTTAATTACTATTAACATTAAAATTAATTAGACTTTAGGTTTTTTTGTTAATTAAAATTAATTAGAATTTAGGTTTTAATTATTTATTAACACTTAAATGATTTTCTATAAAAAAACACCAAAATATTTTTCAAACACATATAATTTTTAGGGCACTTAACACTTTTTTCCTAACATTATTTTTCTTATCTTTTGCTATTTAAATTCTAGAACAATTGTATAGGTCGCACTGTTTTTTTTTTGTAATAGTTTAGATTTATATTCTCGCATATTTCAGTATTATGTAACTTCCCTCAAGTCATGTAATAGAGTGGGATTTAATTTCCTCACTTTATACTTGTTGTATATATTTAACTGTTAGTAATTAGGCTTTGTATGACAAGACTAAAACTAATCGTTAGAAAATCCTAATTCAAGATAAATAACTGAATTGAATCACCGTTGAACACTTGTACCTCTAGGGTAACCTCTCTTTATTGCCTTACGAATAAACGGTCATGTCCCTCGAATGTAGGAATACCATTAGCAAAGACCCTCAGTTAAAATCATCATAAGGATCATAGTCCCTCGATGTCCCTCAATTGTTGCCTACGAATAAATAATGATAGTCCCTACGAAGTTGCTAAAGTATCCTTACATGTTGCCTTCAATGACCATACGATAACCCTACGTCTATCCCTTCACATCCAATGGATGAGGCTACCTACCAATTAATGGTATGGATAGTACTATCTCTAAAGGAGAAGGAAAAGAACAATGAACAACCTTTTAGTGGGTAAGGAACTCTTAATTGCTTGCTCGCAACAACATTTCAAAACACAATACATCTTACACTTCATATTTTCAAACGAATATTTTTAAACACTTTGTACGCATTCTTGAGGACTGATACAAGAATCATTACAAAGTTAAATCAAAATATTTTCAAACAAATCACACACACACAAAACAAGTTTACAAAAGTAAGTTAAACAATTAAGAGCCCGTAGATAACTACAGATGAAAAAGGTTCTAACACCTTCCCTTTTCATAACTTACCCCCCGAACTCAAGATCTATTAAAGGTATTTCCTGTTCTTTTCACCTTTCCTTATAGAATAAAAGAAAATTCTTTGACAGACTGTTCAAGAGCCATTTCTGCTAAAATAAATAGCGAGAGAATGAGAAAACCAATCTTCAATGTACCTGTGATGCAATGTTATGCTATGATATGCAATGTTTATGCGAATGCAATGCAATATTTTCAAGGACCTTAGAGATTTAAATTTTTTAAACAAGCAATGAACAAACATTTATTAGTACTTCTCATTATTCTTTTTCTTTTTAAGTACAAAAGATAGTTCAAAACAATAACAAAAGAAAAGCATAAAAAATCCGAAAGCTCTAAGTCTCCCATGGGCGCTTCCTCTTGATGCCGAGGTAGGCGTTGATGCTTCGCTCCTCGTGAAGTAGCTTGGTCAACTCTAGCACTTTCTTTTCACTTGCATAGCACTGAGCTTCAAAGGTATCCATTTCTTCTTTGAGCTGAATCCAGGATCTCTTCAAGTCTTCAAGATTAGTAGGCATGTCAGGATGGAGAACAGTATAGGGTACGTCACCTATAGCAACAGGTTCCATAATTACTGGTAGAACAGGCGTGAATGGCATCATGAGGTTTTGAGCTCGAGCTCGCACCCATTTGAGGTAAGGTTCCCAAGGAATGGAGTTTTGGGGCCCCAAAGTCTTGGTATCAGTCTTCTTTACCATGCCCCAAGCGTGTATGAACCTTCGTCGGTAATTCTGGAGATCGTGATTGTAGTCGAACACAATATCTTGGAGAAGCATATCACGCGGACCATCTCTTCGAGCAAAACCAAACTGACGTAGAGCTAGAGAAGGGTTGTAGGTGATACCTCCCCTTATACCAAGTAGTGGTACATTAAGGAATTATCCACAACGCTCAATGAAGGTGAAATCCTTTTGAGAGAAAAGATTCCAACGGATATCTGAATGAGAGAGTGACATTAGCCTTTGAGACCACTTCATCCTTTGTTCATTCTTCAAAACTGATGGAGGGAGGTGCGAAATAAACCACCTCGAAAGTAACGGTATGCAACAAATGAGAGTTCCTTGTCTCTTGGTAGTACGAGTGTGGAGAGAATGTAGGATGTCTCCAAGTAAAGTAGGCACAGGAGTACGGGTAAGAAACAATTTGATGGCACTGACATCTATGAATTGATCCGAGTTAGGGAATAGAACCAAACCATAGATTAGCAAGGCCACAATATCTTCGAATGCATGGAAACTCATAACTTTGAGGAATTCTCGGGCTTTCTTAATTAGGAACTTGGCAAGTAAACCTTTAACTCCACTTCTGGTTTCCCAATTGGCTTCAATGTCTGAGCGCTTAAGATGTAAGGCTGATGCAATGTCTTCGTACCTAGGAACCTTTTCTAGACCGGTGAATGGCATTTGGTCAAGAATAGGTATCCCAAGTAGCTTAGAGAATTCTTCCAAGGTAGGAACCAACTGGTAATCTGGGAATGTATACCCATGAAGTTTGAGAAGGTATACCCATGAAGTTGATTCGGATAGTCTTTCTAGAAGCCATAATACCTACAAAACAGAGCAAAGATAAATCCCTAGGTCCTTGAAATAGTTAGAAATGATATGCAATGCGAATGATGTCATGATGTCATGTTTAGCACACACAAACAATTCACACAATGAGCCTAGGTTTAAGGCTTACATGAGGTATAGGTGATTACCCCACCAAAAGTTTGAGTTGGTTCATCCTGTCCTATAATAGTAACCGAGTTCTAGGAATCTCACATCATCGATCTTTCTCGTAGGCGTTTATTTCAATACGACTACCAAGTGGTCGACCGAAAATATCCCAAAAGTCTGATCTCAATGAGCGTAGCATCGAGTATCAACCAACTTTAGTCTGCACCAAAGCCGGCCATCTCACTACCTTCTAATGGCCAAGATGGGTCAATTAAGGTTCTAAAAGTTTAGTTAGCGCTTGATGACACCACGCAGAAGCCAAATACTATCCTCAACTTGGAAATGAGGAGCATCGGGACAACCAAAGTGTCACGCTAACGTAGCCACCATATTGACCGTTAAGTTATACGTCTAGCGGTCGCAATGATCTAATGCCACTTACCTAAAAGGAAACCCGGATCCGGGTGTAGGATCCCCCAACAATATAATACCCAAGCAACCCTTAAAGATAAAGCAAGCAAGTCAAACAGAAAGCAATAAAGGTTGTCTATAAATCCTTAAGGCATTCTCTCTTTAAGGGTGTCTCCCCGGCAGAGTCGCCAGTTCTGTAATACGGTGAACTGACTTTTTTAGGATTTTTTGTATCCAAATGTGCGGATAGCAAGAGTCGCCACCGACTTTTATTTTTATCCAATTAAGGGAAGGTAAAAGTACAGAAAAAGACCTTCGTTAGATTCTGAGTAAGGGAGAAGGTTATGAAAAGGGAAGGTATTAGCACCCCTTTCCATCCGTAGTTATCTACGGGCTCTTAGTTGCTTTATAGATCACCTTTTGAAAAAACTTGTGCTTTCTGTGTGTTTGAAAAATGTTTTGAAAAGGCATTTCACTTTGACTTTGTAATGATTCATGTAGGAATGTATACAAAGTGTTCGGAAATGTTTCGTTTGGAAAAAAGTTTGAATTTTGGAAAAAAGTGTGAAGTGTAAAAAGTATTTTGATAGAGCAAGCAACTAAAAGTCTTTATTACCTACTCAGAATTGGTCGTTTTTCGTGTTTCACTTTCCTTTAGAATAGCGCTAGCCATACCATTAGTTAGTAGGTAGCTCCATTCGTTGGATATGAGCGGGACATTCGAAGGGACATCGGATGGTCGTAGAAGGCAACTTGTAGGAAGTATCCTAGCACATTCGAAGGGACTATCATCATTTTTCGTAGGCGACAATCGAGGGTCAAGATCATGTATTCGGAGGCGACATCGTGGGTCTATGATCTTTGTATCGAAGGGACTATGATGATTTGTTTTGAAGGCAACAGTGCTAGAATACCTCTACTTTCGAGGGACTTGACCATTTGAATTCGTAAGGCAACGAGAGAGAATTACCCTAAAGGGTGCATGTGTGAAAAGAGTGTGTTGATTCAGATATTTGTTATC
This sequence comes from Vicia sativa, assembly GCA_021764765.1. Lineage (NCBI taxonomy): Eukaryota > Viridiplantae > Streptophyta > Magnoliopsida > Fabales > Fabaceae > Vicia > Vicia sativa. Next base: position 9,503,800 of record CM038794.1, read on the forward strand.
TTGACAGTTAGTGAGCTATGTCGATTTTATCTTGTCATACACGCCTAGTTACTAGCAGTTCATAGGGTGCGGAAATTAAAATGCGGAAGTGTAAAGATGCGGAAAGATAAATGTCCTACGCTATTACATGGCTTTGGGGAAGATACATAATTTAAACGTGCGGAAAATAAAAAGCCTAATTAAGCTAGTACATCCCATGAGCAGTTACATAATTGGAAAAAAGAAAACAGTAAAAGAAATCGTTCGAAACGGGATAACCTGCAAAAAGATGAGAAATCGGAAAATACGAGAGAAATCGAATATGAGGAAAATGTTAGTAAAAATGCAAATTTTTGAATGAGAAAAATATTTCATGCTGAAAATAACATAAATATGCTAATATAATTTTTTGGGATTTTTTGGAAAAGATTTAATAATTAAAAACTAATTAAAAGTGATTTAAATGATAAATTATGAATAAAATTAAATATGCATGCAAAATAATATTTTTTAATTTTATAAATTAAATAAACATTTTATGAAAATAAATGCAAAAGGAAAAGTATTTTTGGCAATTTTTAATGCATGAGAAAAGTTATTGAAATTAATTAAAATGAATGTAAAATATATTAAATAAATATGAAAATAGAAGAAATATGAGAAAATAGTTGAGTTTGTGAAAAAGAAAGAAAAACCGGTCCCTGTGAGGTTCGAACTCGTGACATGGGAGAGCATCTAACAACAGGAAGCGCCTTAACCACTAGGCCAAGTGTCATCTGGTGTTTTGAAAGTGGAAATCAATGGCATATATGTGTAAACGTGTCACTGATATTTGAAAATCAAACACAGCCAGCGCGCGGGCCCCAAACAATTCAAATGAGCGAATCAGAGAGAGAGATCGTGCCACGCATGCAGTCAATGGGTCAGCGCCGGAGTCAGCCGCCGGAACCCTAACGCCGATCATCTTCTCCGGCGGGTTGATTTTCAGAAACCTGCGAAATAGCAAAAATCAAAGCGTAAAGAGTACCCTACCCCCCTAATTCGACCCCTGCGAATTCAACGGTGGCATCCATTTGCATTGAATCGGCCTGTGTAATGAGCTTCGAAGAAAAGAAACCAAACTGCCCTAGCAATGGCAGCTATCGATTTCTACGTATATGCTTGCATGTAATGCATCTAATGCGTCCTAATGAACCTCCTGAACACAAATAAACACATGAAAACAGTTAACAATGCATGATAAATGAAATTCGAATTTCACAAATGTACCAAATCGGAGCAAGGTGTAGGGGACGATTCTGGGCGATTTGGCTTCGAGTAAGGTATGCTTTGGACTCCTGGGATGTCAAGGAACAAGATTGGATGGCTAGATTGGACTGAAACTTGCTGTAAAACAAAATTCGATTTTTCAAGTTTCTTGAGAAAATTTGGCAAAGTGAGGGCTGTGTATGGGGCTAGGGTTTCGTGTCCTTGTCTTGTGAACTTGCTGGCTATTTATAGAGGGATTTGGGATGGCAAAGAGGAGGAAAAAAGATTTGATCTTGAATGTGCATTTATATTTTTTCAAATAAAATCAAATTTTGGAAAAATTTGATTTTATCATCAATGTGAAGGCTAGCACCAAATTGGTAAGAATCATGGGCTATCTTGGACCCCAAGCATGATATAAAATCACTCTCCTTTGAAAAAAAACTTATTTTCATATTTTATATAATGTAATTTTGAATTAAATGATTTAAAATTCAAAAATAAATCCATAAAATAGAAAATTGCCATGGCCAAGAATTTATAGGTCACAAATAATGTCATGAGTAAGTTTGGATCAAAAGATTATAGGCCCATTTGGAAAATTTTGCATTTTGACCAAAATGTCCTTTTGTGCAATTGTCCAAAATTTCCCAACTTCTGAATAGTGTATATTGCTCAATTTTCCATATTTTTGAGTGTTCTTGGACTTTTTAGAAAGCTCTAAGAGTCCTCTAACCAACATTTTTGGTCTCATCTCAATTGGAGTTTCCATGCTCAATATATCTTCAAAACAAAATGTTGACTTTTTGTTGACTTTGAAAATGACCTGTAATGTTTTGAGCCATACCTCTCAAATGAAGCATTTTTTGAACATTCTTGTGAGACATGAAGTTGTAGAGAATTGAATTTCCTTCAAAATGAGAGGTGGTGGAAAACTTTCTGAGAAAGTATGAAGAAGTTATGACCAGTCAAAGTTTGGTTGACTTTTCACCTAGAAACCCTAATTTAGAAAGTTTGACTTTTGAGCAAATCTTGAGTTTTCTTGATGAATCATGATCAACCCTTGATCAAATGATGAATGTAACTTCAAAATCAGAATGTTGACCAAAAATTATGAAGTTTGACTGTATGTTGACCACAGTTGACTTTTTGTCCAATACAACTGATTTTCAACCATCTGAGCAATTGTCTGAGGAAATTTGATCTGTGAGGCTTGAAACTTGACATGGAGAATCTTTGAAGCATACGAGGAGGCATGATGACCATTGGAGATGTTGGAAGTCCATCTTGATATGAGAAATACCAAACCCTAGTTTGGGTTGATTGTCTAGGAGAGAGTTTGTCTGATCAACTCTTGAGGAATCCTTGAGGATGGATGCATGAAATGTCTTGAGAAGATGGAGGGAAAATTTTGGGGTATGACACTTGCATACTTGCTCTGTGGAAGGAATGTTGAGTCTTCCATCTGTAAGACTTGCAGTCCAAGAATGTACACCAACTCTCTCATGAGGCTCATCCCAGATTCAGCTTGCATTTGGTTGCCAAAATGTCTCATCATCGTGTCTGACATTCCTCCAAATACTATATTATTAACATAAATTTTAGGCATCATGATCTTTCCTCCTTCATTTGTGACAAAGAGGATTTTATCCAAGACTTCTCTCCTATAACCACAGATTCTCCCTTTATCAATGTGAAATCTTGGTATCCTTCTGACTCCCTCTATGGAACTGATCCTTTTCATTCATCTGAGGTGTAAATGACCAAGTTCTTGGTGCCACAACTTTACTTCCTCTTCATCTTTGTCAGTAGAACACACAGAAGACAGAGTGGTGTTCTCAGGTTTCCACATGTAGCAGTTGTCCTTTGATCTGACTCCTCTCATAATCACTACTTGTTCATCATTGATTACAAGACATTCAGACTTGGTAAAGTTGACAGTGAATCCCGTATCACATAGCTGACTTATGCTAATGAGATTTGCAGTCAAACCTTTTACCAGAAACACTCCATTTAGGTTTGGAACTCCAGACCAATTTGAGTTTCCAATACCTTTGATTTCTCCTTTAGCTCCATCTCCAAAAGTAACAGAACTGACAGAATGTGGTTTAACATCTTTAAGAAGATTTTTGTCTCCAGTCATATGCTTAGAACACCCACTGTCAAAGTACCAATCTTCCTTGGCAGGTACTCTAAGAGAGGTGTGAGCCACCAGAGCTGCAGTCCTCTTCTTCCACTTTTGAGTGTAGGGTACCTTGATGTTCTTAGGCTTAACATAGGGAGTCTGATTAGGGTATCCATGTAGCCTATAGCAGAAGGACTTTATGTGACCAAACCTTCCACAATAATGACATCTCCATCTTTGAAACTTTTTGTTCAAGTTTCTATGATTTTGATGTTGAACCCAATGTTGTGACATCTGTTTTGACATTGGTTCATTAGGTATGTTCTTCCTTTTGTTATTAACAAATTTCTTACCCTCCACATATCCTGAGGCAGATCTATTTCCTGTTCTGTGGTGTGACATCTTCTTTGCCATTGACTTGCCAGGTTTGTTCCTCTCCTGGTTATTAGCAAATCTCTTTGCAGCCACATACCCTGAGCCAGACACATTTCCTGTTCTATGTTGTGACAACTGTTTTGACATTGGTTTCCCATGTCTCTTCTTCTTAATGTCACCAACAGGTTTCTTTTCAGCCACATATCCTAGACCATGCTTATTTCCTGCACTTTGTCCAAGCTGAAGAATTTCTTCCAACTTATCGATTTATGTCAACATTTTGACAAATTTAGACATCTGATCAAGTTTGGAGTTCAACATTATAATATCACTATTGAGGTGATTTATAGTGGCTGTGTTTTCCTTTTTCTCAACCTCCAGCTTCACATTCTCAGCTTCCAACTTCTCAATCAGCTTTTTCTGTTCCTCATTTTGCTGACAAACTTCACCATTTTTATACACACTTCTGTAGGTTTCAGAAGCTCTTCAAATGTCACTTCCTCATCACTAGAATCCATATCAGAATTGTACACTCCAGAGAGAGCAGTGACAAGTTTGGCACCTTCTTCCTCAGATTCACTTCCTGAATCACCATCAGACCAAGTGACAGTCATTCCTTTCTTTTGTTTCTTTATAAAGGTAGGACATTCAGCTCTAATATGTCAATATCCCTCACAACCATGACATTGGATTCCACTGCTTTGACTTCCTTTATCCTCTGACTTGGATCTTCTGCTGGAGTCATAAGATCTGCTGATGTCAGATGAAATGTCCTTGACATTTGACCTTGACTTTGGATCAATCCTCTTGATGAGTTTGTTGAACTGTCTTCCAAGCATGGCTATAGCTTCAGATATCTTCTCTTCATCTTCCACCTTGCATCCTTCTTCAGTATTGGATACAAGTGCTATGCTCTTGTTCTTTTTGTCATCAGTTTCAATGATTCTCATCTCAAAGGTCATAAGAGATCCAATAAGTTCTTCAACCTTCAAGGTGCTGATGTCCTGAGCCTCCTCTATTGCAGTCACTTTCATTGAAAACCTTTTAGGCAAGGATCTGAGAATCTTTCTCACCGACTTTTCTTGACATCTTTTCACCAAGTGCTCCTGAGGTGTTGGCAATCTCCAAAATATTCATGTGAAACTCATGAATAGTCTCATCTTCTTTCATCTTCAAATTCTCAAATTTGGTAGTGAGCATCTGAAGTCTTGACATCTTCACCTTGGATGTCCCCTCATGAGTAGTTTTGAGGGTGTCCCAAACATCTTTGGCCAGCTCACATTGATGAACTAGTCTGAAGATATTTCTGTCAATGCCATTGAATAGGGCATTCAATGCTTTAGAGTTCCCCAGAGCTAGCTCCTCTTCCTCTTTGCTCCATTCCTCCTCGGTTTCAAGACAAGATCCCATCTTTCTCAAGCTTGGTGGGATGTTTCCATCCTTTGTCAGCAGCTCTCCAAGCTTTAATATCCACTAATCTTAAGAAGGCAACCATACGAGGCTTCCAGTAATCATAATTAGACCCATCCAGAATAGGTGGTCTACCTCCAAATCCTCCTTCTTTATCCATTACGCCATAAACTATTATCCCTAGATCTCACCTGAAATAACAGGTGGTGCCCTCCGATGCCAATTGAAATTCTGGAAGCGGATATGTGATGTCACGAGAGATGTTATGACACACTATCGACACTCATTAACAATTCACACACTAAATATAAGCAATAAAGAACACAATAAGTTGTTTACCCGTTCGATGTCAACTACACCTACATCCGGGGCTACCAAGCCAGGGAGGAAATTCACTATTAGTAGAATTAATTCAGGAATAAACCAACCAGTTTATCTCTTTCACTTAAAACCTACCCAATGCAACTTCAACCTAAGTCCTACTTAGATCTGAGTTCCTACTCACTCCCCCTCAATCACAGCAGTGATATCAACCTATTGAATAATTGAATTGTGAAGACACACTTCAATAAACTATCTTGATCTTACTTCAAAGCTTCAATCAAGAGACAAACACTCGTGCTTCAAAGCTTTGAGTTATAAACTACCCTTACAAACAAATCCTAGTCCAAGGTACTTATCAATTGATAATTGCTTGGCTCACAAGAGAACCTAGAATTACACAAATACAACTGTTAACTCTCTTAACAGTACAAAAGGCGCAGCAGCAGTATAAGGGTTGAATTCCTTTTATAGAAGCAGTCCTAAATCTTCAGTTTTGGGCTTCCATAAACATAGTTAGGGTTCACTTAATTTAATCCTAAAAACATGGTCTTTTCAACAACCAATTTAGGTTTAATTAAGATTAACCTAGCAGCCATGTGAGCATGCTTTCTAATAACAGAAAAACAAAATATAGCAGCTCAACAAACTTCCTGAAAAGTCTCAGGAAAAACAGATTCTGCAGAACAGAATGTCACACTGAATGTCATAACATCTGTTATAACATCAGACTGTTTTCTGCAAAATTTCCAGCACAGCTTTAGCTTCCAGTTCTGAGTTGTCCTTTAACATCCTTGTCAAGTAGGATTTATCTTCAATCTCTGAATGTCATGACATTTATCAAGACATTACTATAGCCTAGTTTTACCAAAATTAATGTCAACTAAAACACTAACACTTAGGATTAGGACCTTAACCTCAGCTCGGAGTTTTTGTGATTCTTGTGTTATTTTGTTTGTGCTTGGGCTGTTATTTCTCTGTGTGCAGGTTGTTTTGTTTGTGCTCGTTTAAGAGTGGATTTCTTCCAAATACAGTCGTTATGCTGCCCGATTTTCAAGACATGAATTCATCTGAGGCATTGATTTATCCGAGACTTGGTATTTTTGTCCGATTAATTTTTTGTGTGGTATTTTTTGTACCTCAAAATTTGACCTTCCACTTTTGAGGTCAAGATACACCCTCATGCTCATAAGGTTCCCAACTACTCAAGGTTACTCAAGAGTTGACCCCTCTCCTAAGCAATTGACCTATAACTAGGTTTTTGTTTTTCTCAAGAGTAATAAGACTTATTGTAATACGGTGAACTGACTTTTTTAGGATTTTTTGTATCCAAATGTGCGGATAGCAAGAGTCGCCACCGACTTTTATTTTTATCCAATTAAGGGAAGGTAAAAGTACAGAAAAAGACCTTCGTTAGATTCTGAGTAAGGGAGAAGGTTATGAAAAGGGAAGGTATTAGCACCCCTTTCCATCCGTAGTTATCTACGGGCTCTTAGTTGCTTTATAGATCACCTTTTGAAAAAACTTGTGCTTTCTGTGTGTTTGAAAAATGTTTTGAAAAGGCATTTCACTTTGACTTTGTAATGATTCATGTAGGAATGTATACAAAGTGTTCGGAAATGTTTCGTTTGGAAAAAAGTTTGAATTTTGGAAAAAAGTGTGAAGTGTAAAAAGTATTTTGATAGAGCAAGCAACTAAAAGTCTTTATTACCTACTCAGAATTGGTCGTTTTTCGTGTTTCACTTTCCTTTAGAATAGCGCTAGCCATACCATTAGTTAGTAGGTAGCTCCATTCGTTGGATATGAGCGGGACATTCGAAGGGACATCGGATGGTCGTAGAAGGCAACTTGTAGGAAGTATCCTAGCACATTCGAAGGGACTATCATCATTTTTCGTAGGCGACAATCGAGGGTCAAGATCATGTATTCGGAGGCGACATCGTGGGTCTATGATCTTTGTATCGAAGGGACTATGATGATTTGTTTTGAAGGCAACGGTGCTAGAATACCTCTACGTTCGAGGGACATGACCATTTGAATTCGAAAGGCAACGAGAGAGAATTACCCTAAGGGGTGCATGTGTGAAAGAGTGTGTTGAATTCAGATATTTTTAATCTTGAAAATTAGTGAGCTAAGTTTGATTTTATCTTGCCATACACGCCTAATTACTAGCAGTTTATAGGGTGCGGAAATTAAAATGCGGAATGTAAAAGTGCGAAAAAGGTAAAGGTCCTACGCTATTACATGGCTTTGGGGCAGATACATAATTTAAAGTGCGGAAAAGTAAAATCCTAAATTAAACTATTACAACCCATGAGCAATTACAATATTGGAAAAAATAGAATGATAAAAGAAAAACGTCTGAATCGGATGAACCTGTGAAAGAATAAGAAATCGGAAAATATGATGAAATTGAAATAAGGGAAAATGTTAGCAAAAATGCAAATTTTAATATGAGAAAATTAATGCATGCTGGAAATAAGATAAATATACTAAGATAATTTTTTTGGAATTTTTGGAAAAATTTTAGTAATTAAAAACTAATTTAATATGATTTAAATGCTAAAATCAAAATAAAAATGAATATGCATGCAAAAAGATATTTTTTAATTTTGTAAATTAAATAAAGATTTTATAAAACTACTATAAAAAGAAAAATATTTTTTGAGGATTTTTTAATGCATAAATAAAATATGGAAAAGAATTAAAATATGATGAAAATATTAAAAATAAAGGAAAATATGAAAATATTGAGTTTGTGAAAAGGAAAAGAAAACTGGCCCTGGACGGATTCGAACCCATGACCCTTGAGGGCATCTAGAAACAGTGAGAGCCTTAACCGCTGCGCCATGTGTGCGTTTGTGTTTGAAAACGAAGTGAGTGGGATACATGCACGCGTCACTCTCCGATTGCCTCCTCCTTCGCGCCAGACTTCATCTTTTTCAATTTGAATATTTGAACACATAGCGTCGGCCTCAGTGCGACGCTATAGCCTTTACCCACGGATTATTTTCGTAGCTACATCCCTGCGAAATCAAAAGTCCAAAAATACGCAATATAAATTTGTTATGAGGACCCAGATCGATTGCTTTCAACCTCCTGAATTCGAATATGGCTTTGGTTTTGGCCAATTTTTCCTGAATCGTCTTGATCCCAATTCAGAGCTCACAAAACCTAACAATGGCAGATTACGATTCTGGCACTTAAAATCAAATCGACTTATACAGAAACATTCTAAACATCAACACGAACAAGAATATGCAATCAAAATGTATTTACAATGCGTGAATCATAGAAATCGAGTTTTGATAAAAGTGATGCAAACCGTGATTGTTCTTTCGTGATTCTTGATGGATTGATGATCTGTAAGGGTCTGGAACGAATCAATGGACCTCCAGGAAGTGATTGGCAGGCTTAGAATTGGTTGAATCGAAACAAAAACAAGAATGCAAGTGTCATGTAACCACGGTTTTTCTTGAGTTAGGTTAGGGTTTACGGCAATTTTTCCGTTCTTTCTTGATTGCTATGCATCATGTACTTATACTGGATGGATTTGGCATGGTTTTTGGAAAGAAATAATCAACATTCAATGGAAATCAAATTTTGATATTCTCATGAAATCAAATTTTCAAATTTTGTTCAATTTCAATCCAATCTTGCCAAATTTGATCCAATTTCGAAATTGCTGGCATTTATGAGTTGATTGGATCACAAGAAAGCAATAAAAATCAATCTTCCAATTAATCTTGATTTTATAATTTATTTTAAGATTTAATTTGCATTTAAATAAATAAATTACAAATTAAATAGAAAAATAAATCAAAAATTCGTGGCATTGGGCTTGGATATTCCTAATTGCATGAGGAACAAGTTAGTATGAAGAAAAAGTAGGCCCATTTGCAAAGATTTTGATTTTTAGAAGCATTTCTCTTTGTGCATTCTTCCAAAATTCCCCAACTTGTGAATGGTGTAACTTGCTCAATTTTCCACATTTTTGAGAGTTCTTGGACTTTTTGGAAAGCTCTAAGAGTCCTCTAAACAATGTCTTTGGTTTCACTTCAATTGGAGTTACCATGCTCAATATATCTTCAAAACAAAATGTTGACTTTTTGTTGACTTTGAAAAGGACCTGTAATGTTTTGAGCTATACCTCTCAAATGAAGCATTTTTTGGACATTCTTGTGAGCATGAAGTTTTAGAGAATTGAATTTCCTTCAAAACAAGAGGTGGTGGAAAAATTTCTGAGAAAGTATGAAGAAGTTATGATCAGTCAAAGTTCAGTTGACTTTTCACCTAAAAACCCTAATTTAGAAAGTTTGTCTTTTGAGCAAATCTTGAGTTTTCTTGATGAATCATGATCAACCCTTGATCAAATGATGAATGTAACTTCAAAATGAGGATGTTGACCAAAAATCAGAAGTTTTGACTGTATGTTGACCATAGTTGACTTTTTGACCAACACAACTGATTTTCAACCATCTGAGCAATTGTCTGAGGAAACTTGACTTGTGAAGCTTGAAACTTGACATGGAGAATCTTTGAAGCATATGAGGAGTCATGAAAACCATTGGAGGTGTTAGAAGTCCATCTGGATCTGAGGAATGCCAAACCCTAGTTTGGGTTGATTGTCTAGGAGGGAGTTTATCTGATCAACTCTTGAGGAATCCTTGAGTATGGATGTATAGAATATTTGGAGAAGATGGAGGGCAAATTTTGGGGTATGACAGCTGCCCCTGTTCAATCTTCTTGTACTGGAAGGGTTAGATTGGCATGCTTTGCCTTTCGTGACCTGGAGGTAGAAGATGATTGAACACTCGAGTACACCTGAAAATTTGCACTCGCTGTTGACTGATGATGCGGGAATGGGCTTACAGATGCCATTTGGAGAAGTTAGAGACTTCGCTGGGGAATGAGCCGTACGCTAGACTCGAGATTGTTGATAGGAGAACTGTCGGAGATGGGCTTAAGATGCCATCTGGGAAGGTCAATGCTGGGGAGTGAGCCGTACGCTAGGCTCTGTAGATGCTTCTGAAAGGAGAGCGGAGATGGGCTTAAGATGCCATCCGGGGGGAGTCGTACGTTAGACTTCGTACTCATCTTGGAATGAGGTTGTTGGTTTATATTGATTTTTAATCAAATATGCAGCATTCTGAAAGTGGAGAAATGCTTGATAAGTAGTCGGAGATGGGCTTAAGATGCCATCCAAGGCAACCGAGTCGTACGCCAGACTCTGTAGTTGCTGTTGATAGTAAGAGAGAGAGTCAGAATAGATCTTCGTGCTGATTACTCTGAGGGGATAGTAGTTGACGAAATGTGGATACTTCCCTGTTGTGCATCGGGGTGTTGATCCACTGCCTGTTATCGGAGGATAACTTGTGATCGTTCGGATAAGGTTTCCCGTCTGGCTTCGGGTATTAATCCTGGATCCGTTGTCGGAGGACAACGAGGGCGGTCGTTCAGATAGTTTTCCCGTCTGGATTCGGGTATTAATCCTGGACCTGTCTGCGTCGGAAATGACTTTCACCTGCTTTGGAGAAAACAAGAGAAACTTTGATAGAATATTGTTAGTTTTATGCAAAGTATGATGCATGACAATGTATATGAATGACATACGCATGAACTATGAATAATGAATAATGTATGAATGATAGATGTTGTGGTATTTCAAAACATATCCATCTTGAAGAAGATGAGGATGTTCTGCTTGATAATGATGTGGGCGGAAATCCTGCTTGGGGAAAAAGAAGGGTGATAACTTTGATTCCTCCGGTGTACTATCTGACCAAGACTTGAGTTTAGACACTGCTGAGGATGATAAAGATCGAGTAACGCGCTGTTTGAAGATCTCATGCATAAACTCGGCTGAGGAAAGGTTAGGCGGTACTCTACTGGGGAATCTTGTGCATAGATCCTGCTGAAGAGTATTTTGATAAGGCGCTCTACTGGGGATGTTGGAGTGTAGATCTCGCTGGAGAGCGTTTGATAGTTACTGAGAGACCGGGTTAGAAGGATCTGGAGCCCGTCGGAATCTCTGATTGGGGAGTAGGAGGCGTAGGTTTCCTCCGGTGCACTATCTGACCAAGTTTCAAGTCTGGACACTACAGCTGCCGGGGAAAGAGGAATTGCTGAGGAATATTTGCTGGAGACGGGTATCTCTGCTGGGGATGAAGTGCTACTGCTTGGAGACTGACGTAACATGATTCTAGTTGAGTGGAACTATTGCCCGTGTACCGACACATACTCCGCTGGGGGGAGGTTTGTGGCGAGTGACACCTCTGTGGAGATTGGTGCTCTGTGGGGACTTTTGTCGTCATCTCAACTCCCGAAACCTGCAGTAAGTATTTCTGCATGTTTACTTTTCGTATGTTTGCGAACAAGTTTTTATTGTCGGATGCATATAATCATTCAAGGCAGACGTTGGACTTTATGCAAACAACAACAGATAGGAATTGTAAAGAGAAAGAAACTTGCGTTTATTTGAAAAGGTGGCGTACGGCCAAGTGGTTTGTACAAGAAAAGTAAAAGGCTATGTGGAAACAATCTCGTTAAGTTCCAACCATGCTAGTACTCATATATTTCAACTATCTCATCTCCTTGCTGTCAGTAGAAAGTGATTGAATTGATCTTCGCCATTTGAATCTTGAGTGCTGATAGTAGTCTGTAGATAGGTGATCTGGACGAGACATAGTCGTACGCTTAAATCCCTAATTTTTGCCTAGACCGCCCTTTCGGGTTTTCAGTCTATCGGGATACCCTTTTTTTTGCCCAAGCCGCCTTTTCAGGTTTTCGACTTGCCGGGTGTACATGTTTTGTATATATCCTTAACTTTTGCCCGAACCCTTTTGGTTCGCCAGGATGCCCTTATTTTTGCCTAGGTTCGTCGACCTAGCGGGTCTCTTTTATGCGTAGTATTTTTTGACTATGTCTGCGTTCACAGGGTGTGGGAAGTCTTCACCATCCATGGTGCTAAGTATCATAGCTCCGCCTGAAAATACTGTCTTGACTACAAATGGTCCCTCATAGGTGGGAGTCCACTTGCCCCTGGGATCACCTTGTGGAAGGATGATGCGCTTGACTACTAGATCGCCGACTTGGTAAACTCGGTGCTTGACCTTCTTGTTAAATGCTCTGATCATTCGCTTCTGATAAACCTGTCCATGGCAGATGGACGCTAGTCGTTTCTCATCAATCAAATTAATCTGGTCAAGGCGAGTCTGGATCCATTCATCTTCGCCTAACTCTGCGTCCTGGAGGACTCTGGTTGAGGGTATCTGAACCTCAATTGGTAGGACGGCTTCCATACCGTACACAAGAGAGAAGGGGGTTGCCCCTGTTGATGTCCGTACTGTAGTGCGATAACCATGAAGAGCAAATGGTAACATCTCATGCCAATCCTTGTAAGTTACTGTCATCTTCTGTATAATCTTCTTAATGTTCTTGTTGGCGGCTTCCACTGCGCCATTCATCTTAGGCCGATAAGGAGAAGAGTTGTGATGCTTGATCTTGAACTGCGTGCAGAGTTCGGTGATCATTTTGTTATTGAGATTAGAGCCATTATCTGTGACAATCCTTTCAGGGGTACCATACCGACATATAAGATTATGTTTGATGAATCGAGCCACAACATTCTTGGTAACCGATGCGAATGAGGCTGCCTCTACCCATTTAGTGAAATAGTCAATTGCCACAAGGATGAAACGATGTCCGTTGGAAGCTGTGGGCTTGATTTCTCCAATCATGTCGATGCCCCACATTGCAAAAGGCCAAGGAGCTGTTAGAACATTCAGAGGTACTGGAGGTACATGCACTTTGTCTGCATAAATCTGGCACTTGTGACAAGATCGAGCGTATCGGTGACAATCAGCTTCCATGGTGGACCAATAGTAACCTGTTCTCAAAATCTTCTTAGCCATTGTATGCCCACTGGAGTGAGTACCAAATGCGCCTTCGTGTAATTCTTCCATGATGCATATCGCCGTTTTCTGGTCTACACAGCGGAGTAAGCACAAATCGTGATTGCGCTTGTATAAGATGCCGTTGCTGAGAAAGAATTTGGATGCAAATCTTCTCATGAATTTCTTATCATTGACAGATGCCCCTGCGGGATATTCCTGAGTCTCAAGATACATCTTCACATCGTAGTACCAAGGTTTCTCTTCTGTATCCAACTCATTACAATATGCTGGTTCGTCAAACTTCTCAATGATGATCTGGGGAGCCTCGTTGTCCCATCTAACCTTGAACATAGATGACATAGTAGCCAATGCGTCTGCCAACTGATTCTCTTCTCGCGGAATATGATCAAAAGTAATCTCTTCGAAGTAGGGGATCAAACTTAGAACATGCTCTCGATACGGAATGAGATTCGGATGCTTCGTATCCCACTCGCCTTTAATCTGACTGATCACTAAAGCTGAGTCTCCATATACTTGCAAGAACTTGATTCTTAAGTCAATAGCAGCTTTAATACCCATGATGCACGCTTCGTATTCGGCCATGTTGTTGGTGCAACTGAAACATAACCTGGCGGTGAAAGGCGTATGTCCGCCTGCAGGGGATGTAATGATGGCGCCAATGCCATTGCCAAGTGCGTTTGAGGCTCCATCAAAGACCATGGTCCATCGGGATCCTTGTTCAGGTCCTTCGTCTGGGAACTCGAACTGCATAGACTGGTAGTCATCTACGGCTTGATGAGCCAAATGATCGGCTACTACACTTCCTTTGATCGCTTTCTGAGAAGTGTACTGGATATCATACTCGGTCAAGATCATTTGCCATCTTGCTATTCTTCCGGAGAGAGCTGGTTTCTCAAATATGTATTTTATTGGATCCATCTTAGAAATCAACAAGGTAGTGTGGGTCAACATATATTGTCTTAGCCGGCGAGCATCCCATGCCAAAGCGTTGCAAGTTTTCTCGAGTTGTGAGTATCTTGTTTCACAGTCGGTAAACTTTTTGCTAAGGTAGTATATTGCATGCTCTTTTCGACCAGACTCGTCATGTTGCCCCAACACACACCCCATTGAGTTCTCTAATACTGTCAAGTACATGATAAGAGGTCTTCCTTTGGTAGGCGGCATCAGGATAGGAGGATTCTGAAGGTACTCCTTGATTCTGTCAAAAGCGATCTGGCAATCGTCGTTCCATTCCACTACTTGATCTTTCTTTAGTAACTGGAAGATTGGCTCACAAGTAGCAGTCAGGTGTGCAATGAATCTGGCAATGTAATTCAATCGGCCCAAGAAACCTCTGACTTCCTTCTCGGTGCAGGGAGCTGGCATCTCTTGTATGGCTTTAACCTTGGCGGGATCAACTTCAATACCTTTACCACTGACAACAAACCCTAGGAGTTTACCGGATCTGACTCCAAAAGTGCACTTGTTAGGATTGAGTCTCAGCCTGTACTTCTTCAACCTGTCAAATAGTTTCTGCAAATGATCAAGATGTTCTTCCTCAGTCTGTGATCGAGCTATCATGTCGTCGACGTAGACCTCTATCTCGTGATGGATCATGTCATGGAACAATGTTACCATAGCACGCTGATAAGTGGCGCCTGCATTCTTCAGTCCGAATGGCATAACCTTGTAACAAAAAGTACCCCACTGTGTAACAAAAGTAGTCTTCTCCATGTCTTCAGGAGCCATTTTGATCTGATTGTAACCGGAGAAACCATCCATGAAGGAGAAAACTTTATGCTGAGCGGTGTTGTCAACCAGAACATCAATATGAGGAAGTGGAAAATCGTCTTTCGGACTTGCTTTGTTCAGATCTCTGTAATCTACACACATTCGTACCTTGCCATCCTTCTTAGGTACAGGTACCACATTTGCAACCCACTGGGGATACGAGGTGACAGCTAAGAAACCGGCGTTGAACTGCTTCATAACTTCGGCTTTGATTTTCTCGGACATCTCAGGACGCATGCGACGAACCTTCTGTTTCACTGGGAGAAAGCCTTCTTTGGTTGGTAACCGGTGCACCACAATATCAATGTCTAAACCTGGCATGTCTTCGTACGACCAAGCAAAAACCTCAATGTAGTCTCGTAGCATCTGAACCAACCTTTCTTTGACACTGTTCTCAAGACCTGCTCCTATCTTGATCTCTTTTCTGTCTTCGTCAGTACCCAAATTCACAACCTCAACCTGCTCTTCGTGTGGCTGTATAACTCGATCTTCTTGCTGTAGCAATCTGACAAGTTCTCCTGGCACTTCACAACCTTCCTCACTTTCATCTTCGGCTTGGTAGATCGGATTATCGAAGTCATATTTAGCACTAGCATAGCTGTTATTAACGAGATTCGGAGTGACTCTGCAGTGTATCACGTGGGTGTGTGTAAGAACACATAGCCTTTTGAAGGGGTGATAAAAGTAGAAGAAAGAAAAACACAATTGAATGCAAAAGTCCAACGAATTCATTGAATGAAAATACGCAAACGACAAAATAATAACCCTCGCAAACGAGCCATGATGCCCCGGGCAAGGCACTAGGCTTTAGAGTTTATTGTTTAAAACATAAAGAAATACGAAAAGCAAACAAGACAAAAATAATTACTCCTGGCTAAAGGAGATTGGTATGACGTCTTCAGTCTTCCAATTGTTGAGCCCACGATCTGGAGTTGGAAAGATCCACTTGCTGATGTCGAAGTCGTTGTCGTCATCTTCTATAGCATGGATTCCACTCTGACTGATGCGGAAAGGAAGTTGGCCGGCACGCTCGCGGCGTATCATCTTCTGACCCTTGATGGTGAAGCCTAAACCAGTCTTGTCAAACTTGAAAGGAAGATCAGGGAGCTGACCCCAAATAGCACTACCTTCTTCAACAGCAGCTTGAGCGTCTTTCAGGGAGGCCATTCTAGGAGGAGCTTGGGTAACTTCAGGAGTAACAGGAGAGTCAACAGACACGACTCTGGGGACTGTTTCAAAAGCTTGACAGGGAGTCTCAAAGAATTCACCCTCCATCTCGAGATATCGGAATGACTGTAGATGACTGACCATGTACTCTTCTTCACCACACACTGTAACAATCTTCCCTTTCACCGGGTACTTCAGTTTCTGATGCAAGGTAGAGGTAACAGCGCCTGCCCCATGTATCCAAGGGCGTCCAAGTAGGCAAGAGTAAGCTGGACGGATGTCCATGACAAAGAATGTAGAGTCAAAAGTATGGGAACCGACTTTAACAGGCAGGGTGAGCTCTCCAAGTACTGTTCGCTTAGAACCATCAAAAGCTCGCACGATGATGTCACTGGGTCTCAGAACCAACCCTTCGATATCAAGTCGATCAAAAGCAGTCTTCGGTAGGATGTTCAGAGCAGAACCAGTATCCACCAACACATGAGATAATGTAGTGCCCTTGCATTCAACAGAGATGTGCAAGGCTTTGTTATGTTTTCTTCCGGCAGGAGTCAAATCAGCATCAGAGAAACCTAGGCCGTTGTTGGCAGCCAGGCTAGCAATACAGACTTCAAATTGATCGGTAGTAGTGTCTTGCGGTACGTGAGCATTCTTCAGAAACTTCACCAAGGCGTTAGCATGAGCCTCGGAGCACAAGAGCAGAGCAAGCATGGAGATTTTGGACGGAGTCTGTCCCAACTGTTCCACAACATTGTAATCACTCTTCTTGATAATCTTCAGAATTTCCTCCATTTCTCATTTGGAGGTATCTTCAGTAACTTCCTTTGGTACTTCTGGCTGAGCAGGATGAGTCACTGGTTCTTTCCCTCTAGCTGGGGAAATTGGTTGAGTAGCTGGAATGCGAGCTGGAGTCGCGGTGTCTTTTGGAGGAGAGATTTCTGGAGAAAATACCCTTCCGGTTCTGGTCACCTTACTGGATCCGGTGATGTTGTCAATGTCAGGAATGGAAGCTTCAACTGTAAGGTCCTCAATGGTCAGAGGGTCTTGCTTGACGCCATGATAGTAAACATCGGTTCCATAATTCCAAGGGATAGCTTTGTCAGAGGAATATGGAACTGGTCTGGGAGAAGTGATGATGAGAGGTGCCACTCTAGGCACAGGATCAGCAGAGGAAATCCTTATTGTGTTAACATCAGCATAGTCTTCTGGTGGGAAATCGTCACCCCATCCGGTCGCCTTAACATCTTCAATAGGAATCTTGTAGCTTTCAGGAACAGAGTATTTCACCATGTAATCATACTTTCCACTTGGCTGCCCCAAGGTATCCCATACAGATGGTTCAGTTTTGTTTGCGTTGTCGATCCTTAGCTTAGATATATCTTCACACAGCTTCTGCACAGGTGGTTTCAAGAATAGTATCTCACGGTTGTCCATCATGCACTGAACACGTCTTCTCAACCAAGCACAACCATCGGGTGCAGAGGGGCACCAACGACAATTCTCTGGGCATCCTGGATTGACACCGGCTTGCAGCAAATTCTTCTTAACAGCCATCAGAGGAATGGTCAAGTCATCTATGTTGAAAACATAAGTATCGTCACCAACAGCATTGGAACTCTTGTCATGGTTAGGCATAGGAGCGTTGATCACATTCGAAGTCTCGACGGGAGGGTCAAACTCAATCTGCTTAGCTTCAATCATGTCTTGAATCTTGTTCTTCAGGGCCCAACAATCATCAGTACTATGTCCGGGGCTATTAGAATGGTAAGCACACTTAGCACTAGGATTGTATCTTGGAGAGGAAGTGTTGACATTCTGAGGAGGATCCCTCAAGGTAATCAGCTCGGCTTTCAACATGTGTTGCAAGGCTTGCGACAAAGGCATGTTGATCTTCGTAAACTGTCTCGTGGCGCGCTCGCTGCGTTGTCTCGTGAGGTTGTCTGATGCAGATTAGAGATCACCACCGCCACAGATTGAGCGGTCGTTCTTGGCTCGGCTTTTCGACCATACACATTAGTTTCTTTCTTACCGCCAATTTCTTCGAGATTTGATGATGACTCTACCGAATCTTTCCACTCTTGATACCAGCTTCAATTCGCGTCAATATCATTTCGGTGAATCCGGTGAAGAGTTTCCAATCGATGATTGTAGAATGGGCTGTCGGTGTTCCCATAAACATATCAACCAACTCCCTATTGGACAAGGGTGGTTGAACTCACCGCTAAATCTCTCCATTTCGAGCATACTCCTTGAACTTCTCGTCACGACCCATAGACATGCTTTGTAGTTGCATGCGAGTGGGTGTCAATTCAAGATTGTACTCATACTGCTAGAAAGCATCACCAAGTCGCTCAAGTACGGATACGGTCATTCTCTAGTGATAATACCACTCCAACCGAGTTCCCGACAAACTCTCTTGAAAATAATGCATCCACAACATCATCATGTGGGGATTGATCTTTTGAACATAGGACTTTAAATGCAGCTTCGGACAAGAAATGCCATCATACTTGGCAAAAGTAGGAACTTTGAACTTGGGAGGAATCACAACACCAGGAACGAGACTCAGATCATCAAAATTCAGCCCGGACATTTTCAGATTTTCCACAGCATTCAGGCGGTCTTCAAGTTGCTTGTACTTGTCATCTTCATCAGAGTATTGGCTATGATCGTATTGATCGTCTCTCCCTTTCTCAGGCTCACGCTGGCTGCCTTCGCCATCATCCTTGGTACTCCCCTCATTCTTGACACTGTTCTCAGAGAGTTCAATCCGACTGACCACTTTAGGACCACCTTTGTAGCGTCTGCCCATGTTGAGTAGACCTACAACCTTCTTATTTCTGTTGATGAGCTTCTTCAGATCTTCTTGGCCTTGGACCAAGCTGGTGAACATCTGCTGGCCGAGCATTCGAACCGAGATCTTTGATGATGCTCGAGAGCCATTGCTAAAATAAATAGCAAGAGGATGAGAAAACCAATCTCCAATGTACCTGTGATGCAATGTTATGCTATGCTATGCAATGTTTATGCGAATGCTATGCAATGTTTTCAAGGACCTCTAGGATTTAAATTTGTTAAACAAGCCATGAACAAACAAATATTAGTTCTCTTTTTATTCTTCTTTTCTTTTTAAGTACAAAAGATAATTCAAAACAATAAAAGAAAAACATAAAAGCTTCAAGCCTCCCATGGGCGCATCCTCTTGGTGCCGAGGTAGGCATTGATGTTGCGCTCCTCGTGAAGTAACTTGGTCAACTCTAGCACTTTCTTCTCGCTTGCATAACACTGAGCTTCAAAGGTATCCCTCTCTTCTTTTAGTTGAATCCAGGATCTCTTCAAGTCTTCAAAATCAGCAGGCATGTCAGGATGGAGAACAGTATAGGATACGTCACCTATGGCAACAGGTTCCATAATCACTGGTAGAACAGGCGCGAATGGCATCATGAAGTTTTGAGCTCGAGCTCGCACCCATTTGAGGTAAGGTTCCCAAGGAGTGGGGTTCTGGTGTCCCAAAGTTTTGGTATCAGTCCTCTTTACCATGCCCCAAGCATGTATGAACCTTCGTCGGTAATTCTGGAGATCGTGGTTGTAGTCGAACACAATGTCTTGGAGAAGCATATCATGCGGACCATCTCTTCGGGCAAAACCAAACTGACGTAGAGCTAGAGAAGGGTTGTAAGTAATACCTCCCCTTATACCAAGGAGTGGTACATTAGGGAATTCTCCACAACGCTCAATGAAGGTGAATTCCTTTTGAGAGAAAAGACTCCAACGGATATCTGAATGAGAGAGTGACATTAGCCTTTGAGACCATTTCATCCTTTGTTCGTTCTTCAAAACTGATGGAGGAAGGTGCGAAATAAACCACCTGGAAAGTAACGGTATACAACACATGAGGGTGCCTTGTCTCTTAGTAGTACGAGTATGGAGAGAATGTAGAATGTCTCCAAGTAAAGTAGGCACTGGATTACGGGTAAGGAACAACTTGATAGCGTTGACATCTATGAATTGATCCGAGTTAGGGAATAGAACCAAACCATAAATTAGCAAAGCCACAACGTTTTCAAATGCATGGAAACTCATAACTTTGAGGAATTCTCGAGCTTTCTTAATTAGGAACTTAGAAAGTAAACCCTTAACTCCACTTCTAGTTTCCCAATTGGCTTCAATGTCTGAGCGCTTAAGATGTAAGGCTGATGCAATGTCTTCGTTTAGGAACCTTTTCCAAACCGTGAATGGCATTTGGTCAAGAATAGGTACCCCAAGTAGCTTAGAGAACTCTTCCAAGGTAGGAACCAACGATAACTGAAATGTAAAGCAATGGTGCTTCGGATCAAAGAACTGGAATAGGACATGCATCATATCTTCTTCAAAACCGGAGATAACCAAATCAAGTAGATAACCATGTCTTTTGATGAACTGAGCATGGTCGGGAATTTCTGAAACCAATTCTTTGAGTTGAGAAGGGATACCCATGAAGTTGACTCGGATAGTCTTTCTAGAAGCCATAATCCCTACAAAACAGAGCAAAGATAAATCCCTAGGTCCTTGAAATGGTTAGAAATGATATGCAATGCGGATGATGTCATGATGTCATGTTTAGCACACACAAACAAATCACACAATGAGCCTATGGTTTAAGGCTTGCATGAGGTCTAGGTGATTACCCTACCAAAAGTTTGAGTTGGTTCATCCTGTCCTATAATAGTAACCGGGTTCTAGGAATCTCACATCATTGATCTTTCTCGTAGGCGCTTATTTCAATACGACTACCAAGTGGTCGATCGAAAATGTCCCAAAAGTCTGATCTCAATGAGCGTATCGAGTATCAACCAACCTCGGTCTACAAAGCCGCCATCTCACTACCTTCTAATGGCCAAGATGGGTCAATTAAGGTTCTAAAAGTTTAGTTAGCGCTTGATGACACCACGCAGAAGCCAAATACTATCCTCAACTTGGAAATGAGGAGCATCGGGACAACCAAAGTGTCACGCTAACGTAGCCACCATATTGACCGTTAAGTTATACGTCTAGCGGTCGCAATGATCTAATGCCACTTACCTAAAAGGAAACCCGGATCCGGGTGTAGGATCCCCCAACAATATAATACCCAAGCAACCCTTAAAGATAAAGCAAGCAAGTCAAACAGAAAGCAATAAAGGTTGTCTATAAATCCTTAAGGCATTCTCTCTTTAAGGGTGTCTCCCCGGCAGAGTCGCCAGTTCTGTAATACGGTGAACTGACTTTTTTAGGATTTTTTGTATCCAAATGTGCGGATAGCAAGAGTCGCCACCGACTTTTATTTTTATCCAATTAAGGGAAGGTAAAAGTACAGAAAAAGACCTTCGTTAGATTCTGAGTAAGGGAGAAGGTTATGAAAAGGAAGGTATTAGCACCCTTTCCATCCGTAGTTATCTACTCTTAGTTGCTTTATAGATCACCTTTGAAAAACTTGTGCTTTCTGTGTGTTTGAAAAATGTTTTGAAAAGGCATTTCACTTTGACTTTGTAATGATTCATGTAGGAATGTATACAAAGTGTTCGGAAATGTTTCGTTTGGAAAAAAGTTTGAATTTTGGAAAAAAGTGTGAAGTGTAAAAAGTATTTTGATAGAGCAAGCAACTAAAAGTCTTTATTACCTACTCAGAATTGGTCGTTTTTCGTGTTTCACTTTCCTTTAGAATAGCGCTAGCCATACCATTAGTTAGTAGGTAGCTCCATTCGTTGGATATGAGCGGGACATTCGAAGGGACATCGGATGGTCGTAGAAGGCAACTTGTAGGAAGTATCCTAGCACATTCGAAGGGACTATCATCATTTTTCGTAGGCGACAATCGAGGGTCAAGATCATGTATTCGGAGGCGACATCGTGGGTCTATGATCTTTGTATCGAAGGGACTATGATGATTTGTTTTGAAGGCAACGGTGCTAGAATACCTCTACGTTCGAGGGACATGACCATTTGAATTCGAAAGGCAACGAGAGAGAATTACCCTAAGGGGTGCATGTGTGAAAGAGTGTGTTGAATTCAGATATTTTTAATCTTGAAAATTAGTGAGCTAAGTTTGATTTTATCTTGCCATACACGCCTAATTACTAGCAGTTTATAGGGTGCGGAAATTAAAATGCGGAATGTAAAAGTGCGAAAAAGGTAAAGGTCCTACGCTATTACATGGCTTTGGGGCAGATACATAATTTAAAGTGCGGAAAAGTAAAATCCTAAATTAAACTATTACAACCCATGAGCAATTACAATATTGTAAAAAATAGAATGATAAAAGAAAAACGTCTGAATCGGATGAACCTGTGAAAGAATAAGAAATCGGAAAATATGATGAAATTGAAATAAGGGAAAATGTTAGCAAAAATGCAAATTTTAATATGAGAAAATTAATGCATGCTGGAAATAAGATAAATATACTAAGATAATTTTTTTGGAATTTTTGGAAAAATTTTAGTAATTAAAAACTAATTTAATATGATTTAAATGCTAAAATCAAAATAAAAATGAATATGCATGCAAAAAGATATTTTTTAATTTTGTAAATTAAATAAAGATTTTATAAAACTACTATAAAAAGAAAAATATTTTTTGAGGATTTTTTAATGCATAAATAAAATATGGAAAAGAATTAAAATATGATGAAAATATTAAAAATAAAGGAAAATATGAAAATATTGAGTTTGTGAAAAGGAAAAGAAAACTGGCCCTGGACGGATTCGAACCCATGACCCTTGAGGGCATCTAGAAACAGTGAGAGCCTTAACCGCTGCGCCATGTGTGCGTTTGTGTTTGAAAACGAAGTGAGTGGGATACATGCACGCGTCACTCTCCGATTGCCTCCTCCTTCGCGCCAGACTTCATCTTTTTCAATTTGAATATTTGAACACATAGCGTCGGCCTCAGGGCGACGCTATAGCCTTTACCCACGGATTATTTTCGTAGCTACATCCCTGCGAAATCAAAAGTCCAAAAATACGCAATATAAATTTGTTATGAGGACCCAGATCGATTGCTTTCAACCTCCTGAATTCGAATATGGCTTTGGTTTTGGCCAATTTTTCCTGAATCGTCTGATCCCAATTCAGAGCTCACAAAACCTAACAATGGCAGATTACGATTCTGGCACTTAAAATCAAATCGACTTATACAGAAACATTCTAAACATCAACACGAACAAGAATATGCAATCAAAATGTATTTACAATGCGTGAATCATAGAAATCGAGTTTTGATAAAAGTGATGCAAACCGTGATTGTTCTTTCGTGATTCTTGATGGATTGATGATCTGTAAGGGTCTGGAACGAATCAATGGACCTCCAGGAAGTGATTGGCAGGCTTAGAATTGGTTGAATCGAAACAAAAACAAGAATGCAAGTGTCATGTAACCACGGTTTTTCTTGAGTTAGGTTAGGGTTTCTGGAGCAATTTTTTCCGTTCTTTCTTGATTGCTATGCATCATGTACTTATACTGGATGGATTTGGCATGGTTTTTGGAAAGAAATAATCAACATTCAATGGAAATCAAATTTTGATATTCTCATGAAATCAAATTTTCAAATTTTGTTCAATTTCAATCCAATCTTGCCAAATTTGATCCAATTTCGAAATTGCTGGCATTTATGAGTTGATTGGATCACAAGAAAGCAATAAAAATCAATCTTCCAATTAATCTTGATTTTATAATTTATTTTAAGATTTAATTTGCATTTAAATAAATAAATTACAAATTAAATAGAAAAATAAATCAAAAATTCGTGGCATTGGGCTTGGATATTCCTAATTGCATGAGGAACAAGTTAGGATGAAGAAAAAGTAGGCCCATTTGCAAAGATTTTGATTTTTAGAAGCATTTCTCTTTGTGCATTCTTCCAAAATTCCCCAACTTGTGAATGGTGTAACTTGCTCAATTTTCCACATTTTTGAGAGTTCTTGGACTTTTTGGAAAGCTCTAAGAGTCCTCTAAACAATGTCTTTGGTTTCACTTCAATTGGAGTTACCATGCTCAATATATCTTCAAAACAAAATGTTGACTTTTTGTTGACTTTGAAAAGGACCTGTAATGTTTTGAGCTATACCTCTCAAATGAAGCATTTTTTGGACATTCTTGTGAGACATGAAGTTGTAGAGAATTGAATTTCCTTCAAAACAAGAGGTGGTGGAAAAATTTCTGAGAAAGTATGAAGAAGTTATGATCAGCCAAAGTTCAGTTGACTTTTCACCTAGAAACCCTAATTTAGAAAGTTTGTCTTTTGAGCAAATCTTGAGTTTTCTTGATGAATCATGATCAACCCTTGATCAAATGATGAATGTAACTTCAAAATGAGTATGTTGACCAAAAATCGAAGTTTTGATGTATGTTGACCATAGTTGACTTTTGACCAACATGTGATTTTCAACCATCCGAGCAATTGTCTGAGGAAACTTGACTTGTGAAGCTTGAAACTTGACATGGAGAATCTTTGAAGCATATGAGGAGTCATGAAAACCATTGGAGGTGTTAGAAGTCCATCTGGATCTGAGGAATGTCAAACCCTAGTTTGGGTTGATTGTCTAGGAGGGAGTTTATCTGATCAACTCTTGAGGAATCCTTGAGTATGGATGTATAGAATATTTGGAGAAGATGGAGGGCAAATTTTGGGGTATGACACTTATAAGGCCTCAAGTGGACTTCATGCTTCCCCATATGTATCAAGATACCCATATGTCAAGAATCAAGCCTTGTATCACAAGTTTGCTCAGTCAATTTCTTAGATAGTTGAAAATCAATTGTATTGGATCAAAAGTCAATTGTGGTCAACATATAGTCAAACTTCAAGATTTTTTGTCAACTTCAAGATTTTGAGTTCTTATTCATCAATTTATCAAGGGTTTATTATGATTCATCAAGAAATGCTCAAAAAAATCCAAAAGTTGCTAAATTAGGGTTTTGACCTTTCTCTTAGGAGAAGTCAACTAAACTTTGGTCAAGCATAAATTTCACATACTTTATCAGAAATTCCTCAACCAAAGCCTATTTTTAAGGAAATTCCATTCTATACAACTTTTTATCTCTTAGGTCAAGTCCGAAAATGCCTCATTCGAGAGATATGGCCAAGACATTATTGGTCCTTTCAAAAGTCAACAAAAAGTCATCTTTTCTCAAAAAAGCTTAAATGGACTTGGAAGCTTCAAATGGAATAAAACCAAAGAAAGGTTTTAGAGGACATCTTAAGCTTTATAAAAAGTCAAAGATCACCCTCATATGTTGATAATTGAACAAGATATGATTGGTGCAAGTTTAGCAACTTTGAGAAAATGCATGAACTCCCAATTGAGAAAAATCTTAATTTTGGGCAAGTAGACCTATATTTTCTGGTCTAAACATATTCATGACCTTATATAGGACCCCTAAATCCATGCATTTATTTTTTTATGATTTTTATTTTCTTTTAAATGGATTTTATTCATTTAAATGCAAATTAAATCAACTAAAATATAAAAATTATGTATTTAGGCACATGGCTTGATTTCAAATCACATTGAAGGCTCAAGATCACAATAGAAAGCTGGAAAAAACGTATGAAGCTCATTAATCCAAGATTGGCCAAGATTGGAAGTTTCTCATTCAATTTTCCAATCAAATATTTTCGCCATGAATGCACAAGATTTTTTCCACTTTTCTTGACTTAGTCTCTTCGTCTATATAAACACAACAACCTTATACACTAGAGAGCATGCAAATTCTTTCCCCAAGATCTAACCCTAAAAGCTCTCAAAATTCCTCAAAACGGTCACACAAAAAACCTTGCAAGAAATCACCTTCCAAAATCTCAAATTTTGTCAAACTAGGGCAAACTTGCAACCTTATCTCTAGCCTCTCTCAAAGAAAATCAGTCGTCCCAATCAACTCTTGAGGTGCTATAGAGTAAGTATTAATCATTCTTGACGATCAAAAGCTCCTGAAATATGCATTACAATCATCACCGTGTTGCATACTTTTGAGAAATTTATGTTTTTATTCTTACTATGATTTGATTGAAACTAACAACTCTAATATGCTTTTGAGGTGTAACTACACAGGTTTAACCCATCACATGAGTCCCATAATGCCAGAATAATCCATCATCATGTTTGGACCGATTTGTAGTATTTTGCTCATATTTCTGTATGCATGAAGAATTAGCCAAATCTAAGGCCACCAATGAATTCTCAAAGGTTGATTTATGGGGGTAGGGTCTTCTAGGATCACTAATATGCTTTATCTTGCCGTTGAAAGAATTAACTCGTCGGAGAAGACGATTGGAGCGTGGGTTCAACACCCACCTTATGCACTTATTCTCATTATTTTTACTAACCCTAATTCTTTTCATTATTCTTACTAATTACCTTCTAAATCTTGTTTTCTAAAATCATAACCTAATTAGTTCTAGGATTAATTGACTGAATAATTTTTCTTTAAAAAAAACTAATTAGAAATTAGGTTTTTTTAATTACTATTAACATTAAAATTAATTAGACTTTAGGTTTTTTTGTTAATTAAAATTAATTAGAATTTAGGTTTTAATTATTTATTAACACTTAAATGATTTTCTATAAAAAAAACACCAAAATATTTTTCTAACACATATAATTTTTAGGGCACTTAACATTTTTTTCCTAACATTATTTTTCTTATCTTTTGCTATTTAAATTCTAGAACAATTGTATAGGTCGCACTGTTTTTTTTGTAATAGTTTAGATTTATATTCTCGCATATTTCAGTATTATGTAACTTCCCTCAAGTCATGTAATAGAGTAGGATTTAATTTCCTCACTTTATACTTGTTGTATATATTTAACTGTTAGTAATTAGGCTTTGTATGACAAGACTAAAACTAATCGTTAGAAAACCCTAATTCAAGATAAATAACTGAATTGAATCACCGTTGAACACTTGTACCTCTAGGGTAACCTCTCTTTATTGCCTTACGAATAAACAATCATGTCCCTCGAATGTAGGAATACCATTAGCAAAGACCCTCAGTTAAAATCATCATAAGGATCATAGTCCCTCGATGTCCCTCAATTGTTGCCTACGAATAAATAATGATAGTCCCTACGAAGTTGCTAAAGTATCCTTACATGTTGCCTTCAATGACCATACGATAACCCTACGTCTATCCCTTCACATCCAATGGATGAGGCTACCTACCAATTAATGGTATGGATAGTACTATCTCTAAAGGAGAAGGAAAAGAACAATGAACAACCTTTTAGTGGGTAAGGAACTCTTAATTGCTTGCTCGCAACAACATTTCAAAACACAATACATCTTACACTTCATATTTTCAAACGAATATTTTTAAACACTTTGTACGCATTCTTGAGGACTGATACAAGAATCATTACAAAGTTAAATCAAAATATTTTCAAACAAATCACACACACACAAAACAAGTTTACAAAAGTAAGTTAAACAATTAAGAGCCCGTAGATAACTACAGATGAAAAAAGGTTCTAACACCTTCCCTTTTCATAACTTACCCCCCGAACTCAAGATCTATTAAAGGTATTTCCTGTTCTTTTCACCTTTCCTTATAGAATAAAAGAAAATTCGGTGGCGACTCTTGATAACCGCAACATTTGCGAGAAAACGCAAAACAACTAAGTCAGTTCTCCCACTGTATTATAGTAATCCAAAGGATGGGATATGGTACTGGCTTCTTGATGTCAAGTAATAAGTTTCTCACTCGGTTAGATCTTTCTTTACCCTTACCTTTTATTTTTTTGGTATATAGGTTAGCCTCTTCATCTCCTCCCATATTCTTTAATTTTCAAAATCTCCCCTCTTTTTTAAAGGATTCTCGTTTTCAAAACTCGATCTGCTTTCACTATAAACATGGACTTAGGTCCATGCATTTTCAAACTTTTTTAAAATAAAATTTCAATCCATTAAACAATACTTTGACCATTTTTCATAAGACTAAAAAACACGTAACCTCATTCAAACTTTTTGAGCCCTTTGTGGCTTTTCCTTCATAAAAACTTTTTTTTGAAAGATAAGACTCTTGTCAAATTGGAGTTACCGTAGCTTAACTATGACTTGTTGGTAAAACGATAGCGGTTAACTAACTAATTAATTAGTTACTTTATTAATTAATTAAACAATCAAATTTAAGGATGAAGTAATAACATTAAGTATTTATTTATTAGCATACTCATAATTATGTTTTTTTAATCTAACAAATATTTTTATGAAAACATTAATTAACTATCTATTTTGAAAAATAAACTTGTAAAATTAAAACAATAAAATTTAAGAATGAACTTCAACTCTTATAATTCTCGTGGTTTAATAAAAAAAAGTTATATATATTTATGTTGAAAGGTAAAAATAAATATATGCATTAATTAAATTATTAATTTTTCTCAATGCATGTAAAAAGTGAATCTGATTTTGATTGATTTATTTATTTCTATAAACTGCCCGTTGAGAGATACGCATAAAAAAAAATCTCTCTTACTAGTTTATTATTTGTGTCATATCCCTCCTAAATAGACAGTAAATACAAAAGAAAGATAAATCAAGCAAAGCAGATTTTTTGTGAAAACTAATGCTCCATATTAAGTGGCTTATTTACCAATATTAGTTGTCTTAAATTATTTATCTCTTTATCATATTAATATAATTTTTATTATATATTTTTCATATATTTTTATTTATTATATTTCAATTCAACTAATAATTTTATTAACAACTATGAATAAGTATATTTTAATAAATAAAACTCAAGTGCCCACCACGTTAAAATATCATGGATCTTTGTAGTTGTACTGTTGCCAATTTGATATGCTATCACCATCCATCTTCAATTATTTATCAGTGGTTGCATTCATAAATAATTTAGTACGTGATTGATTGATGTTACTTTTGAGGTCCCAATGATAAGGGAGTATGATGATTATAATTGTGTAGTAGGAAGGAAACAAAAAGATGTTTTAATTAAATGATAGAGAATATTATCGGGATTATCTCTATAACACTTAATCACATATAATATATTATAATATATATATTTTTTAGTGTGAAATATAATAAATAATTATAAGATGCATATAATTATAAGATCTACGACATATTAATATACGAAATATGAGATTTTAAGAATATTTGAATTCATAAGATATAAAAAAAAATTGGCAATGATAACCGTAATTTTGAAACAGTGTAGAGACAAGTAACTATCACTTGTTGGCTTGTGGATCTTCCTCAATCAGTACTTCTAATGTCTTGAACACTCTTTAGATGGGGAGAAGAAGTTATTTTGCTTGTTATTGAGATAAACGGCTGAGATTGCTTCTAATCCAAGGGCCATGATTGATCTTAGTTTTTAACACTTGTATAAATACTATTGGATATTCACTTTGTAGGTTATCCAAATATGAATGAATGTTAGTCATTCCTTGTGATCTCTTTCATTTTCAATTCTATTATTTTCTGTTACAAATCTGTAACAAACTTCATCTTCTTTTTCTTCAATATGGTATCATCGAGCCTTTGAATCCATGGCTCCTCCACGAAACACCGCCAATTTTAATAGCTCTGGATCTTCCGATCCCGTTTCCGATCCCACAAGTCCCTACTATGTCCATCCTAGCAACGGACCAGCCTCTGTTTCCATCACACCTGTCCTTAATGGTTCAAACTACCACAACTAGGCACGATCAATGCGCAGAGCCCTTGGTGGAAAGATGAAATTCGACTTCGTTGATGGCACGATTCCTGTCCCTGTTGATACGTTTGAACCATCTTTTCGAGCGTGGACACGATGCAACATGTTGGTACACTCGTGGATCATGTGTTCCGTTTTAGAATCGATAGGCCAATCAATTGTGTTCATGGAGAACGCCATTGATGTCTGGAATGACTTGAAGGAGCGTTTTGCACAAGGAGACTTGGTGCGCATCTCTAAACTACCACAAGAAATATATTCTTTGAAGCAAGATACTCTCACGGTAACTGAATTCTTTTCTCAGCTCAAAATTCTTTGGGAAGAATTGGAAAATGTATATGCCTATTCCTCACTGCACTTGTTGAATTTAATGTTCAGGTGGTGCTATGCGTAGTGCTAGGTCTAATCACAATTTGCTATGTGTCATTCGTTTCTTAACTGGTTTGAACGAAGATTTCAATGTTGTAAAATCTCAAATCTTGCTTCTTGATCCATTACCCATCCTGAACAAAAAAAATTCCATGGTGATTCAACATGAACGCCAGATTACACCTGTTTCTCATCATGGTGATGATGATTCTAAGGTCTTAGTTAATGTTGCTGATAATAGAAGACCACCTTCCAAAAAAATTGGACAGAAATTGTGCACTTTCTATGGAAAATCGGGTCACACAATTGACACATGTTATCGGAAACATGGAGTTCCTCCTCATCTTCAGCATGCTTCCAACTTTAATGCTCACAATGCTAATGCAGACAATACTGAACAATCTAGCTCTGATTTATCCAGTGTTGCTGATCCTCAATCTTTACCACAGCTCACAGTTGAGCAATACCAAACCCTAATGACTCTTCTACAAACTGTCAATACCAGTAGCCAGTCAAGCACCTCAAATCAGGTGAGAACAATTCAACCTGCAGCAAATACAGGTAACATACCCACTTCTTTATGCTTGCACAATTCCATTGTCAGCTCTTGGATCATAGATTCTGGTGCAAGTGATCACATATGTGGATATCTTCATTGGTTTACATCCCTTAAAAACACAAATCCTATCAATATTCGTTTACCTAATGGTAATTTTTCTATAGCCAAACATATAGGCAACATCAGTTTCACTCCTATTTTTTCTATTCATAAGGTCCTGTATGTACCAGATTTTTCATTAAATCTAATCTTTGTTTCCAAGTTATGCCTTGACATACCCTGCATTGTTAATTTCACAAAATTTCAATGTTTGATTCAGGAGCCTCACTCACTGAAGATGATTGGTTCTGCTGATTTCAATGAAGGCTTGTATCACTTGAATTTGCACAATAAGAAGCTTCAAATTGTTGTTGGTATTTCTGCATCTAATGCAATCACCATTTCTGATCAAGCCTTGTGGCATTTTAGATTAGGTCACCTTTCTAGTTCTAGAATGGCTCTGTTGCATTCTACTTTTCCTTTCATTGTTGTAGATACTAAAGGCATTTGTGATATATGTCATTTAGCCAAACATGGAAATTTACCATATACAAGAAGTATTAATAAAGTTGCACAACCTTTTGATTTGTTACATTTTGATATATGGGGGGCTCTTTCTATTAAGTTTATTCATGGATATTCTTATTTTCTTACTGTTGTAGATGACCATAGCAGATATACTTGGTTGACTCTTATGAAATCTAAATCAGAAGTTAGGCAACACATACAATCTTTTGTTCAGTTGATACACACACAACATAATACTCTAGTTAAAACAATCAGAACTGATAATGGACATGAGTTTTCAATGCCACAGTTCTATCAATCTAAGGGTATAATTCATCAAACAAGTTGTGTGGAATCTCCCCAACAAAATGGTAGGGTTGAGAGGAAACATCAACAAATTTTAAACATAGGGAGAGCTCTTTTGTTTCATTCAAACTTGCCTAAGCAGTTTTGGTGTTATGCAGTTTCTCATGCTGTTTTCATAATGAACAGAGTCACCAACCCTCTTCTTAATAATACTTCTCCTTATTTTTTGTTACATAAAACATTGCCAGATATACATGCCTTGAAATTTTTTGGCTCTCTTGTTTATGCTTCTACCTTACAATGTCATAGAACAAAACTTGATCAAAGAGGTCAAAAATGTGTTTTTCATGGTTTTAAACCTGGAATGAAAGGCTTCATACTTTATGATCTCACCACAAAATAAATTTTTATATCTAGAAACACTAAACACCATGATAATATCCTACCATACACACCTGCCTCAAAAATTCCAACTTGGTCATACCACTGCCCTCTCCAACACAACATCATAGAGTGTCATAAAACTCCTCTCACCTCATATTCTACACTTATCAATCAATCACCATCCACTCATGTGCTTAGTTCTCCTCCTATAGTTAAACTACCTATATCACCTTATAAAATCATACAAAATTCATAAACATTGCAAACTCATAAATCTTCCAGACAGAAAAATCCACTTTCTTATTTAGCAGATTATGTGTGCAATGCCTTACATGACTCAAAAGAATCAACATCTCCAGGTAATCCATATCCCATTACTGATTTCCATTCATTTTCTAATCTATCCCCTGCTCAATTTTCCTTTTCTACTACTATTACTCACAATTCTGAACCTAAGTCATTCAAAGAGGTTAGCAAATCTGAGCATTGGCTTACAGCCATCCAGTCTGAATTGGAAGCATTAGAGAAACTTGGCACTTGGTCTATAGTTGAGCTCCCTCCACATGTCAAACCTATAGGTAATAGATGGGTTTTCAAAGTGAAACACAAAGCTGATGGTTCTATTTAGCGTTACAAGGCACGATTGGTAGCTAAAGGTTACAATCAAATTGAGGGTCTAGATTTCTTTGACAGTTTCAGTCCTGTAGCTAAACTCACTACAATTAGAATGCTGCTTGCCTTAGCTTCCATAAACAAATGGAACTTACACCAATTGGATATCAATAATGCATTTCTTCATGGAGATTTGCAGGAGGATGTTTACATGACGATTCCTGATGGAGTCACTTGCAGTAAACCCAATCAGGTTTGCAAATTATTGAAAAGCATCTATGGTCTGAAACAATCGAGCAGAAAATGGTATGAGAAGCTAACATCTTTGCTGCTACAGGAAGCATATACTCAGTCCACCTCTGATTATTCTCTTTTTACTTTAAAGACTGATAATGAATTCACTGCATTGTCAGTCTATGTGGATGATGTCAACCTAGCAGGTACATCACTTGCTGAATTTCAAAGGATAAAGTCCATTCTTGATCACCGTTTCAAGATCAAAGATTTAGGCGTTCTGAAGTATTTTTTTAGGCTTAGAGGTTGCTCACTCAAAACTGGGCATCACCATCTCTCAGAGAAAATACTGCCTTGATCTTCTCCATGACTCTGGTTTGTTAGGCTCCAAACCAGCTGCTACTCCACTTGATCCTTCCATCAAACTTCATCAAGATAACGGTAACCTTATGAAGACATACCTGCCTACAGAAGGTTGATTGGACGCTTCCTATACCTCAACACCACTCGACCAGACATCACCTTCGCTACTCAGCAGCTCAGCCAATTTCTCCGTGCTCCTACCATGTCTCATTACAATGCTGCCTGTAGAGTGGTCAGGTATCTCAAACATAATCCTGGCAGAGGTCTCCTTTTTCTTAGAATGTTTGAGATACAGATTCTGGGATATTCAGACTCTGATTGGGCAAGTTGTATCGATTCTCGCAAATCCATTTCTAGTTATTGTTTTTTTCTTGGTTCTTCATTGATTTCATGGCGTGCCAAGAAGCAACAAACTATCTCCAGATCATCGTCTGAGGCGAAATATAGAGCATTGTCCACAGCTACATGTGAGTTACAATGGCTACTGCATTTGTTTCATGATTTGCAGGTTACCTCCATTCGACAACTTGTTCTCTACTGTGACATCTAGAGTGTTATTCATATAGCTTTTAATCCTGTATTTCATGAACGTCCTAAACACTTGGACATAGACTGCCACTTAGTGAGGGAAAAGCTTCAACAAGGAACACAGAGATTGCTACCTATTCCTTCTCAGGAACAGTTAGCTGATTTTTTGACCAAGGTATTGGTAGCTCCTAAGTTAAATAGCTTTATTTCCAAGCTTGACATGATAGATATCTACCATGCTCAGCTTGAGGGAGGCTATTGAGATAAACGGCTGAAATTGCTTCTAATCCAATGGCCATGATTGATCTTAGTTTTTAACACTTGTATAAACACTATTGGATATTCACTTTGTATGTTATCCAAATATGAATGAATGTTAGTCATTCCTTGTGATATCTTTCATTTTCAATTATGTTATTTTCTGTTACAAATTTGTAACAAACTTCATCTTCTTTTTCTTCAATACTTGTGTACGGTATATTGGAGACCATAACCTATATATAGTCTGATGGCCAATTAAGATTCTCATTTACTTCCAAATGGGTCATCCTAACATTCACTCATATTTAAACTCATATTCAATTAATTAATCAATTAGTAAATAGAAATCTAATCGGAATTTGAAACTCTATTTGACAGTTAATCAATTAAGGCTCTTAATTTGACAAATAGCTAATATAATTCATATAAATATATTTGCTCATATAATAATTATTGGAATATAATAATTAAATAATATTTAAATATAAAATATTCCAACAATCTCTCACTTGGACATCATAGTCTTTAGGCGCGCATCTGAATGCTATTTATCCTTAGATTTCAACTTTACAATTTGTTCAATCTCATACATTAATAATGAGATCTTCGTGGCTGACGTCACTAACGTATAACATGACGGAACCCTGACGACCACCACATAAATATACTTGATGACATAGATCGATATGGATGAGTGACATGGAAATTTCATGTAATGTGATCTCTAAATCATGTATATTTCAAACCGGTCCAACTAAAGTCTTTATTGAGATCAAACTAAAATTTGCAAATTCAATATTTGCACAAACGATACATAAATGGTTATAGCAATAACCTTATAAATATTATTTATACGGATAATCTTAACATAAATTCTATATCGATATCAAAATAATATTATTAAACATACAGAAGGAGTGACTCCGACTAATCTAAGACATCCTTAGTGACAATAATCATATGAAAAATCCTTATATGTCAAGTATTTGATTAGTGAGTCTTTAGCTTAAAATATATGACTGTCTTACAATAAAATATAACTTGAGTGATTTTATATTGAATTGTAACTGAATGCCATAAATACTTACCTTCATTTATCCTGTATTAGAATGTCTATTCGACATCTAAAATATCGGAGTCAAACATACTAATAATCTCATCATTGTCAGATCTCCAATTTGTGAGTACAAACTCTTTTGTTCTCTACAATAGTCCTCATGGTGGACCTTTTTTTTCTTTATTTCTACAATTTAATTTTGAATTGCTCAACTATCTACTCAAATATTGTATGTATGTCTTTTCATATATGTTTAAAATTGTATATAAGATTCCCACAACCAAAGTATAAAAAGCTTAATTTTCTAAATTTCCAGATTCTTTTATTTTGGACAATGATTGAGACTTAATAGTATCCCTTGATAATTGAGACATACCCTGGTTTATTGTCTTTCATGTCAGTTTTATTTTCAACTTTATTGATATATATAAATCCTTTTGCAATAACTGGATGATACCTTGAGAATAATCTCTAAGTATCTAAATACCTAATACAAAAGAGATATGTCCAAGATCTTTCATCGCTATACTTAAGTTAGAGATTTCTTGGTTTCACACAATAATCGTATATCATTGTTGACTAAATAAAATTGACACATTAAACTGGGAATATAAACTTACCCCACAGAACTTGTAAAAACCAATTATTTTTCATAATAGACATCTCGAGACAATTTCATTAACTCATAAATAGATTTTATCTGTTCGCAAACCATGAACTTCGTATATTGACACGCACAAAATTTTCTCCGTTTCACCATATTGTATTTCTTAATGTCGCCATTAAGAAACACTAACTTGATATCCATCTTATGATGCTCCAAAATTATAACAAGAAACAAGTATCACAACTATCTTAATAGAGTCTTTCAATCATACTGAATAGAATATCTCTTTTTAGTCAATTATTTATGACATCTGATGCTCTAGTTCTTGATAATGTTGAGTTTGATCTTTAATAATTAATTTATTATTTTAATTGAGAGAAAGAACAATAATATTCCTATGAGGGTCCAAATTTTCTATATAAATAGCAACTGTATGAATTGACTTAGAACCAATTATGTCCCACTCAACTTTGTTCTTTGAACGTATCTCTCCCTCAAACTCAATATTCTCAATACACATTATAATATTTGTCTCAAAATATTCTTTAACTTGGGAGTAAAGTTTATATTTTTCAAACTTTTTAACAATTCTAGATTGCACAAGTCATGACTGAATTAACTATAATAATATTTGAATTTAAAAGACAAATTTAATACATCATTAAAAAAAATATTGAAATAAAATTTTATTCATCCTACAAATTGTCTTTTAATACAAATTTAAGCTTATAATGACAATCTAAAATAGTTAAAAGTAAATAAAAAATATCAATCTTTACCAAATTTGTCCCCTTTAAATTGATGTATCTTTCAACATCATTGAAAATTTGTCAATTCATATCATATTTTCTTATTATTCTTTATTTTCTCTTATCCTTTGAGGTATTTACCGAATGAGCAATATTTTATTTTCTCTTGCTTCAATATTCTCTTTATTGCACACTTTATGAAATTATTCTATTGAAGAATAATTTCTAACTTTAATAGTTAAAAATTTAATTGTGCAAAGAGAATGTCATATGCTAAATTATAAATCTGTGTAATTTTAAGTGTAGTCACTTTTAAACTTGAGTCTCACTTTAAATATACTAAATTGTGAGAGAATTTGAGTTTCTCCATCATTATGTAAGATCTAGATCCAAAAAAAATATAATGTTCATATTTTATTCTTAAAATAAATTATATTAGTTTATAGAGAACCAAAAAAAGTACTTAGCCAAAATATCAAGTTCACCCTTGATATTAAGTCTTTAGGAAATAAAATCAATTGCTAGTAATATTTATTTTCAATGATCAAACATTGATAATTAATATTTATAAACAATAAATTCTTACAATCGTCACATGTTTACCTTGTATGCGTGGGTGCAATCAAATAAAAACCTGAAAGATTTACACTCATACAACATTGTTATACCCCAAAATTTGCTCTCCTATATTTGAGATCAAGACACATCTCCATACTCAAGAACTACTCAAGGGTTGATCAGACAAGCCCTCTCCTAAGCAATCAACCCACAACTAGGGTTTTGCTTCTCTCAAGACAAAGATGAGTTCTAATGTCTCGAGTAAACATCATGTCTCTACATATGTTTCAAATTATCACCATGTCAAATTTCAAGCCTCATAGCCCAAGTTTGCTTAGTCAATTGCTCAGATGGTTGAAAATCAGTTATATTGGACAAAAAGTCAATTGTGGTCAACATACAGTCAAACTTCATCATTTTTTGTTAACATCAAGATTTTGAAGTCATATTCATCATTTGATCAAGGGTTGATCATGATTCATCAAGAAAATCCAAAAATGATCAAAAGTCAAAAGTTTAAAATTAGGGTTTCTTAACGGAAAGTCAACAGAACTTTGACCAAACATAACTTTCACATACTTCATCAGAAATTTTTCCACCAAAGCTCATTTTAAAGGGAATTCAATTATCTACAACTTTGTATCTCACAAGGTTTTCCCAAAAATGCTTCATTTGAGAGATATGGATCAAGACATTATAGGTCCTTTAAAACGTCAACAAAAGGTCATCTTTTTCCAAATACGTTTACATGAGCATGGAAGCTTCAATGAATATGAAACCAAAAGGAGCTCTTAGAGGACATCTTAAGCTTTCTAAAACGTCCAAGATCACTCTCAAATGATAAAAATTGAGCAAGTTATGGCTTGAGCAAATTTGGAAATTTTGAAGAAGTACATGAGTCAAATATTGAGCAAAACTCAAGTTTTGTACTAATGGGCCTAAATTTTTAAGTTCAAGCATGTTCACAAGCACAAATAGGACCTATAAATACATGCCCATGTTCTTATGATTTTTATTTATATTTATTTGGTTTTTTATTCAATTAAAATCTAAATAAATTAAATAAAATATAAAAATGCAAGATTAATTCATGAGGCCTTGTTTGAATCACTTGGAGGCCCAGAGGGATCAGCCTTGGAAGCCAAGAAATCGAGCAAGAGTGATTGGAGTTGATTGTAGATCAAAAATAGCAAGATTTGATGTTGATTCCCAATCAAATATCTTTGCATTCAAAGCTTGATTTTTCATCAAATTTGTTAACCTAATTTGTTCTACTATATATGCACAGGGATTCCAGATGCTAAAAGACGAATTTTTACAGGCTCATGAACCCTAAGAAAACTTGCAAAATTTGTGGCATTGAAGAAACTTGCGGGCCAAGATTTCAAGCAATTCAAACCATTCTAAGGGTTCCAATCGATTCATCGGTGCTCTCTGAAGCCAACTGCATCATCATCATCGATCGAAGCACCCAGAATCACGAATTCACGATCACGGTTTGAACCTTTTATTTTTAAATTCAATTTCAATGATTCATGCATATTTAATGTAATAGGATTGCATATTTGTGTTCATGCTGATGTTTGCAAGCTATCTGGATAGTTTAATTCGAGTTTGAGTGCAGGTATCACGATGCACCATGGCTAGGGTTTAGAAGCTCTAATTTAGGGTTTTCCATTCTGGGCAAAATTGGACTAAACGAAGGGGTCCATCGTGTTCAGAACGAAGTTTCCAATCGATTGACACCCTTACCTTGAATTTATATTGCATATTTTGTGAGTTTTAAAATTGCAGGTGTTATAGTGACGGACGAATTCGTAGCAAAAGCCTTTACCAACGACACATGTTCGTTGGTAAAAGTCTTGTTCGAAAAATGCAAAGAAAGCGATGATGAACAATGCCTGGCGCGTTATTTGGATTCAAATTTTTTTTATTTGTTTTTATTATATAATATTTATTTTTCATTCCATTAACAACTAAACATCACACACAACTCACTTGGCAAGGGAGGCGTGTGCATGACTCAAAGGTCCTGGGTTCGATCACTAGGGGCTACCTCTATTTTTTTTTACCATTTTTCTTCACTAACCTATTTTTTTTCTTTCAATTTATTCCTTTTATTTTAATTCTTTTCAAATATTTTTAAACTCATAAAAAACCCTGAAAAATGTTTTGATTTTAGATTTAGGTTTCAAAAACCTTTACTGAATTTTTGACACAAAAAAATATTTAATTTTTTTTATTTAATTATTTGTTTAATTAATCAATAATTAATTCTTAAATTGTTTTTCCCAATTAAAATCACCACAAAAACACCAAAAATATTTTCCTCTTAGTAATTAGGGTTTGAAACATTTTCACTTTGATTTTCTTTTATTTATTTCGCATTTTAAATTCTAGAAATCGATGTATAGGTCGCAAGGATATTTTTGTAATAGCGTAGATTTATTTTTCTCGCACAGTTACTTTTTCGCACATCTTATCATGTAACTGCCCTAAATCCATGTAATAGCGTAGGACATTTACTTTCCGCACTTTTACTTTCCCGCAAATATTAACTGCTAGATGTATGCTAATTAGGTTTGCCTGACAAGACATAAAATCAAACTTAGATCACCCTAATTCAAAGATAAAATATCTGAATTAACACACTTTGCACACTCACACCCTTAGGGTATCCTCTCTTGTTGCCTTACGAATAAAAATGGTCATGTCCCTCGAACGTAGGGGTACCATTAGCAAAAGTCCCTCAGTTCAAAATCATCGCAAAGATCATAGTCCCTCGATGACCCTCGATGTTGCCTACGAATATATGATCTCGTCCCTTGGTTATTACCTAAGAATAAGTGATGATCGTCTCTTCGAATTGCAAAGGTATCCTTACCATGTTGCCTTCAATGACCATATGATGACCCTACGTCTGTCCCTTCACATCCAACGGATGGGGCTACCTACTAACTAATGTTATGGATAGCATTATCCGAAAGGAGAAGGAAAATGACAAGAACGACCTTCTGAGTAGATAGTTACTCTTAATTGCTTGCTCAATCAAATCAAAATACTTTCACACCTCACACTTTTCAAACAAATATTTTCAAACACTTCGTATACATTCTTGAGGACTGATACAAGAACCATTACAAAATCAAAGTTAAATTATTTTCAAACAAATCACACACACACATAGCAAGTTTAAAGTGAGTTAAAGCATTTAAGAGCTCGTAGATAGCTACGGATGAAAATGGTGCTAACACTTTCCTTTTTCATAATTACTTTCCGAACTCGGAATCGATAAAAGGTCTTTCATGTTCTTTTCACCTTTCCTTTATTGGATAAAAGAAAAGTCAGTGGCGACGCTTGCTAACCGCAACATTGGCGATAAAACGCAAAACAAACAAGTTAGTTCTCCCACCGTGTTACAAACATCATTATTGATATGATAATAAATTATTATATATAGACATTCATCTTTACTTATAAATTAAAAGACTCAAACAAGATACCAAACACCATTAATTCCCAGTCTTTGACATCAATCATTATCCGCATGGATAAAATTAATAACTACTACATATTTATCATCACAAATATGTAATTGTTCGGTCAAACTGTGTCTTTCTTTTGACCGACTATAAAAGTTTGCATGAACAATTACACACTACATCTTTTATAATTTCGATTGAATCAAATTTACACAACAGAGATTACTTTTGCAACATGTTGCTTCAACCAACTCAACCAAAATTACTAGACATTTTATTATATTCAATGGAATAAGTTTTAGATTTATAAGACACTACCCACAAATGTAGGTCGCATTCATTTAGGATATCGTTTGTTAATAATAATATTTCTTGAAAGTCCTTAGTGTGCGAACAAATTCATGATAAAGCGTAACTTTTATAAATTTATACAAGTTTCATGATTAAAAAAATATTCTATAAAATTTAATAACAATGACCTCAAATAACATAATCATGTTAAATGTATAATTTCAAATCACATAAATATTAAATATTTATATATCCAAATTAAATGTCAAACAAATTCATATATGCAGCAAATAATTCTTTTTATAAATTATTTTAGAATCAGAATAATTCATTCTAAAATCCACATTATCCAAAATTTAAAGAATCAAATCACCAAAATAAGATTTAAATTTAATATTTATCTTTCCCAAATAATTGACATGGATGTATATTTTTAAATATATTATTTATAGCCATAAACAAAGTGTTGAGAATTAAAATTCTTTAAAAGAAAATAGATTTTAGGATTCTCAATGATGGATCATAATCATATATGTGATTCAAAATATATTTAGCATAATATATATTAAATGCCGTATCACCTAAAGAAAATCAAATTTTTCAAAAATACTCTTCTTCCAAAAATATTCCAATTTTAATTTTCAAACAAATCTTATAATATAGTTTTTATGTCAAATTCAAAACTTTCCATTATCACAAATATAATTCTATGAACTATAACTTAAAAATAGATTATTGACATGATATCATAGCTTTTAAATAACAATTATAATTTCAAATGTGATCATCAAAATAAATATCATTTAAATATATATTGTAATCAAATTTATTTTCAAGAATTCCAAATGGAAGATCCTAATTCCATATAAATCTTTGGAAAATAAATATAACACACATAACATAAACTCCATAGCAAGTATAACAAAAAAAAATACTCAAAAATTATCATTAAAACTTCATGCCTCATAAAAAACCATGAATTTAAAATATATGTTTTCATGATAAAAATAAATAAAAAATAAACATTAGTGTTTAGAGGACAAATCTCAATAAACTAAACATGAAGACCTGCTCTGATACCACTTGTTAAAATTATTTCAATAATAATTAATCACATATACATGTTCTATATATTATACCATATACTTTAGTGCGGAATATAATAAATAATTGTGAACATGTATATAACATTAGGATCTATGACATGTTAGTATACGAGATATGAGATTTCAGGAATACCTGAATCCATAAGATATAAAAAAAAACTTTTGGCAATGATATTCAAAATTTTGAAACGCAAAAGTGTAGAGACAAGTGACAATCACTTGTTGGCTTGTGGATCTTCCTCAATCAGTACTCTTAATGCCTTGAACACTCTTCAGATGGGAAGAAAAGATAGAAGAGATTATTTTGCTTGTGTACGGTATATTGGGGACCATAGCCTATATGTAGTGTGATGGCCAATTAGGATTCTCATTATTCTCAAATGGGTCATCCTGACATCCACTCATATTTAAACTCAAATCCAATTAATTAATCAATTACTAAATAGAAATCTAATCAGTCTTTTAAACTCTATTTGACCACTTAATCAATTAAGGCTCTTAATTTGACAAATAACTAATATAATTCATATAAATATATTTGTCCACATAATAATTAAATAATATTTAAATATAAAATATTCCAATAAATATTACTAAAATTGGGTGTTTTCCTCTTTGTTACGATGTAATTTGACCGATCTCGCAATCTTCACATCCACCTCGATCGGCACTTTAGTCTCGTAATTATGAAATGTATTCCACATATTCACTTGTCTTCAGCTCAAAATTGTTGAGTTGTACCTTCCATTTGTTGCCAATTCAGGGTCAATGATAATAGAGTTTCACAACTCTTCGATTGTTTGGGTACATATTCTCTAGTAATAATTTTAGATTAACAAGATGAGTCATCTTTTTGAATATAAATTGAAGATAAATAGACAAAAGCGAGATATACATATTGAGACATTTTGTATGTCGTGTGTATGTGTGTGTGTTGAGCTAACAAGTATTTTAGTACCCATATTTATACAAATTTTAGATCAATATGGATCTTAGAAACTCAATATTATTTCAGAGTATAATCCTGAGATGTACTTTCGATGCACCTTGTTTTGTTTTGTAAAACCAAGGTGTATATGAGAATGCATTTGAATAAATATATGTTAGCATTATTTTTAAAATATGGAATGAGACAATACATTCATTTCTGTATACACCTCTATTTACATTTTTTTAAATTCGAAAAATATATTTTCGGATTCACCTGTAACTATTCACACATAACCTATTGCAGAAACAAAACCTATTATAAAACACAAACGTTGAAAATTTTAGAAAATTGAAATATATTAAAATTTATGATGACACCTTTATACAAATTTTTGATCAATATAGATCTTAGGAATTCAATCTTATCTAAGAGGATATTTCGGAGATGTACTTTCAATGCACCTTGTTTCGTTTTGTAAAACCAAGGTGTATACGAGAACGCATTTCTGAATAAATCCATTTTAGCATTTATTTTTTTTAAGAATATGGAACGAGACCATATATTCATTTATGAATACACCTCTTTTTGCATTTTTTAAATTCTGAAAATATATTTCTAGATTCACCCATAACTATCCACGCATAACCTATTACAGAAACAGAACCTCTTACAAAACACAAAAACGTTGAAAGAATTAGAAAATTGAAATATACATTAAAATGTATGAAAATGTATACATCTTACATCATTTATATCAATCCAATGTTACATACTGTTCACCGCTAATTTTGGTAAACAATCACTTAGTTTTAAGTTTATTGCTTAAAGAACCAGACTAGTAAATTATGGGACACATTGTGTGATTTTTGTGGTAAAAAGTATGCATTAAAATTGTCATGAATTTAGTATCGATTGTGTCAAAAAAAGGGGTTAGGTAAAAATAAAAGTAAAATATTAACGGAAACAACAATTCGACTGGGTCGAATTGATAGTTCGAACAAAAAGAAACAAACAAACTTAAAAACAATGAAAAAATATATATTTACATAAGTAAAATTGGTAGACAGTTTCATACATTTCCTTCAGAGACTCGTTCTCGCTCGTGGATCTTTGTTGTTGTAGTATTGACAAATTGATGATATCACATCGCATCATTGACATCCTCAATTATTTGTCTCTGGTTGCATTCTAGAACAATTTAGTGCGTGAAAAATTGATGCTACTTTTGAGGTCCTAATGATAAAGGAGTATGATTATAATTTTATAGTTGGAAGGAAACCAAAACATCCTTTAATTAAATGATATAGACTATTTGCTAAAATTGGGTGTTTTCCTCTTTGCTCCGACGAAATTGTGTTTCTATGATTTGGTCAGATTCATTTAGTGATGTTTTCTAAGACATTTTTATGAAGATATTTATCGTTGGAGTTAAATAGAAGTTAGACTTTATTCGTTTGATGTATTTATGTAATACATAAAAAAATCAAAGATGTTCTTACACTCTAAATCAAACTATTTTCACAGTCACAACTCATAATGAAGATATGTCCTCCAAGTAAATTGATACATGAAATATATTTGTTAGTGCAAGAATAAACAATTTTTAAAGAATAGTCTTACGGTTCTTTGCATTTCATTACAATGTGACAAGGATTGTTTGCACAATTCATCATTTTGCAGCAGCATCTTGCTTAAAAAGAAAAGAATTTTATTTTATTTTTGGAAGAAAAGAGGATCCAAACCATAAAAAAATTACATAAGAATCAATTTTTGTACGAACTCGCTCATAATACA
The DNA here is from genome assembly GCA_021764765.1 of Vicia sativa. Lineage (NCBI taxonomy): Eukaryota > Viridiplantae > Streptophyta > Magnoliopsida > Fabales > Fabaceae > Vicia > Vicia sativa. The sequence goes on from CM038794.1 coordinate 9,548,543, forward strand.
TTAAATTACGATTTAGATCACACTTCATGTTAGTTAATACATCTGCACAAATGTACGAATTTAGCTAAATATGTCGGGCCAAACCAATCAAACTGAAGATCTTGTTCGAATTTAAAAAATGGATGTGGTGCAGTTTGAATCGATTTTGAAGTAAAACCACATCTAATAGATACATAAAATTACCGACAGTTCGATTTAGTCTTGAATAATTGAATGTAAAATCAAATCCAACCTAATTTTATATAATTTAATTTAAATTAATTTTTTACTTAGATCTTAGATCTTAACTATCTTATATATATTACACATATATATATTGTTAAATGGAGTAAATAGTAGGAGCATTGATATAAAGTTAAGGAACAAGCACCTTGTGAAAGACACACCACTTGTCCACCTAAAACTTTAAGGTGATAGGTGAATGGGTTCTCCCACTTATATATACTTAAGTCTTCACATTTCTATCCACTTACTCACACTTGCATATTATTCCAACTCCCCCTCAAAGTGTGAGTCTACCACAATGCTCCTCTCACACTTGTACCGTCATTGACTCTCTTCAACGAGACACTTCTATCTACATGTGAGACTCTTACCCTTACTCATGTGGAGATACTTTCGATACAAGTAAGTCGGACTCTTTCTCGAACTAAAGGCTCTGATACTATGTTGGAGGGAGTAAATAGTAGGAGCATTGATATAAAGTTAAGAAACAAGCATCTTCTGAGAGACACGCCACTTGTCTACCTAAAACCTTAAGGTGATAGGTGAGTGAGTCTATTTCTGTCCACATTTATATCTAATGTGGAACTATTTCTCCACTTAATCACACTTACATATTATTCTAACACATATTACACATATCAGTTACTTTGTTTTGGATTTATAGTTACTTTGTTTATAAAATTTATACTTCTTAATTTTATACGATAAATATTACTTTTTAAATTAATACTTTTGAAATAAACAAAAAAATGTGTGAATTAATATTAAAAAAATTCTTAGGTATTAGAATTATTAATTTAATTATCTTTCAGGAGTCTTTATTTTGATTTTGTGGTTCAGTTTAATATTTTACTTTTCTTAAACAATCACAATACTTTGTTAATCGAAACATTAACACATAGAATAATCAAATATTGTTGATGGTCAATTTTTAAAACACCTTGAGACTCAAGCAAACAACTTGAGTTTATGTTTTTCTGCCATATTTAAAACACAATGGCTTTGAAGTATAAAATGGAATTTTTCTTTAGTCATCACATACACTGTTTTTTTTTTACTAGATGTCTATGTTGTGGTGCTTTAATTAGGAACTAGCAATAAGCAAGAATGACATACTCTCATCACATGTTAACATAGTGGCAGTAATAGAAATTAAGTTTTTTTATGGAAAATTTAGAATATTTGTATTTTGTGGACAGATGTGAAATATATTGTTTAAAATAAAAATACTTACAATATGAATAGAATAGATAGATAATGTGGTTGTCAAAGATAGTATGTAGATTGTAGAGCTAGAATAAAGAATTACAACTGCCTCTATTAATTCGTTTAGGGTAACTTTTCTTATTACAAAAAAGGCCTAGCAGTAAAATAATTTAACTTGTTATAATTAATAAATGAGAAAGGCTTGAATTTGGTCTCAAATCCAATTTATTTAAGACACACATAAATAAAAATAAAAATAAATAAAAAAGAGAAAATATAAGATTTGATTATTAATTTTGAAATAATTAAATAATATTATGTTTTACGAGTGTGTCCAAATAATTTTAATTTATACGAGTCTATAAAAGAATCACTATTAAATATTGAGAGGGTGTTTAAATATTGAGGTCATGTTTTGTTGCATTGTTTGCACATGCATAGGATTGGCAGTGTTAATATGACAAACATGCACCTTCCAATTCAGTTGGAATAACTCTTGAATTTGGTGTACCAATTGCATTTCAATTATACTATTATTATTATTATTATTATTATTATTATCTAAAATATTTTGAACAACCACATTGAACTCGATATGAAGTTCAATAGCTTAAAATTCGGACTCTTTTGTTAATCTTAATTCTACTAGCACATCCCAAAGTTAAGCAATATATGTACTACAAGAACTCAAATATCTTTCAAAGCCTCCAACCACTTACATGTACAAACTCTTAAAATGTAACGTCCGAAATTTGATTTAATTATTTAATTAAATTAATTAAGCATTTATTTGTTGGAATTAGTCGAAGTTGAGAATTACCGGTATTATTCTAAGAGGCGTAATTGGATTATTATGTTGTTTGAGTTGTTCAGTGGATAGTCGAGTAATTAGTCGGTTTAATCGGAGAAATAATATTATAAATAATATTATTACATTGGACTATTATTTAATTAAATTTGAATTTAGTTGGTGTGGAATAAATATCAAATTGAAGGTGTTGATTAGTAGGCCCATTAAAACCACATAGCAAAGTAAAATAATATATTAGGTTTTGAAACAAAAGAAAAATAGAAGTAGCAGTAGAAGTGGCATTGGAGTTTTGGCAAAGAGGCATACGAGTGAAAGGAAACAAGGGTTTAGAGAAGAAATACGTAGAGTGCAATCAGAGGCCAAAACGTGGGATCGAACTGGAAAATTATAGAGAGACCGTCATTCCAAGGTAAGGGTGGGGTTCAATCTCTATAACCGGGTATATGATTGACCGTATGTGGGTTGGGTTGTATGACTTTGCCATTAATTGATTGTCATTTTATGTGTTGTGTTGAGTTTTCCGAAATAAATTGTTGTTATGTTAATTGTGTTGTTCTTGAATTATGCACAACTGTCATAAGTGTTTCAATGATTTAATTGTGATGTTTGTGTTGAATCGAGTTGAATAATCGTTCTGGAAATTGAAATTAAAGGTTAGGTGTAGTTGGAATAATCTGTGTTTTGATCAGTTGATTTTGGTGATAATCGGTTTCAATTGAAAAGAAATTGGATCGATGTTGAAGTTCTAGTTATAAGGAAGAAAATGAAGGTTGGGGTGGGCGTCACTTAGCTACAAGGCGGTGTCATCAAAATTTGTGGCGGGGGCACCCATTGACGGGTGGGCTCCCCATGCATACAAGAAAGTGGAAAAAGCCACATAGATGAGGGGCGGGAGCCCTGTTGCCACACACACACACACACACACACACATATATATATATATATATATATATGAAGAGGGATCAAATTACACTCGAAGAGTTACACTCGCTCAAAAACGTTACATAGGATTAATATTTTTTAAAATTGACCGTTGGAGTGAAACATACTATCATATAGATCATACCTATAAAGTTTGAGACTAATCTATAATGATTTACTATGTCAATGAACTACATCAAAATTAACGTTATATGAAAGTTCATTTTGACGTTAATTTTTGGATATCTTGATCGTATAGTAAACCATTATAGATTAATCTAAAACTTTATAGGTATGATCTGTATGATGGTATGTTTCAATCGAACGGTTGATTTTAAAAAATATTAATCCGAAGTAATGTTTTTGAGCGAGTGTAACTCTTCGGGTGTAATTTGATCCCTCTTAGATATATATATATATATATATATATATATATATATATATATATATATATATATATATATATATATATATATATATATATATATATATATATATATATATATATATACACTATAATTTAGTTTTCTTTTGTTTTTCTGCACTTGTAATAATGATAAAAACGATATAGCATCATGGCAGTTAGTAAATTAGTAGTAATTAGTTAGTTGATTATTAATTAAATACAGTTAATTAATATATTATCTAAGTAGTAATGTGCTATAATTAAATAATGTTGGTTAATCGAATTATTAAATAATGTTTAATCGCTAATAGTCGATCAGGATATTTTAACTGATGGCAAGTTCCGGAGCGAATCGTACCTAGAGAAGTAGTAGTATGGAGGGATTGGGATATTAATCGGTAGCCGTACGGTTGGATAAATAAGTAGATACGTTGTGAATTGGTTGATATCAGAAGGTAATTTAGTAGAAAAATATTGTATCAATAAGTTGGTGGAAATCCATACTAGCAGGAAGTTAAAATTTGGTGTGTAATGAATCAGTGGCATAAATTAGTATGAAATGTTCGTGATTGGTAATTTAGCAGGATCATTATGTTGCAATTATTAATAGATATTATATAGCAGTGAAATAAAACCAGGTAGTTGATTAAATGATAGTAGAAATAAATAAACAGTACCGAAAGTAGAATTAGTCGATTTAAGCGGTAAAATTAGTTAACCGAAATTAGTTGAAATTTGTCGGAGTAGTTCGTATGTACTAGTAGGTATTTTTGGTTTGTTTGGTTTGTTGGAATTATGTCGAATAAATTGATTTGCAGGTGGAGTGAAATTATGTTGATTTGTCCCGGTTTACGGACATCGATAAATTGCAGGTCTTATGACCAATTTTGATTGAATTGAGTTGCTTTTGAATACGTTTTTGTTGCTGAGTTGTTGTTGTTATAAGTTGTTGTTGATGCGTTGATTAAGTTGTAGGCTTATGGCCAGCGTTGAAGCGGCGTTGAGTATCTTTATTTATTGGTACAGTGTTGATATGGGCTTGTGCCTTTTGTGACGATGATTGTTGTTGTTGTATGTGATTGTTGCATTCATTGAGTCACGTACATTTGCATTATTAAGTTGGCCTGGATTGGCACCACGTTGGTCTGGATTGGCAAAATTATTACGTTGGCCTAAATTGACAAATTAGCGCCAAAGGCTTATGCCTTGATGCCTCATAATATGACAGTTTTTATGTTGGGAGTTCTGCTCCAATGGTACCACATGCATATGCATTATGTTGAGTTGCATAGTTGTGTTGCATTTGAAGTTGTATATTCTAAGTTGTTATGTTGATGAGTTGGTTGATTAAAGTTGTTGTTGTTATTAAGTTGTGTTGATTTAAGTTGTTATGTTGATTGATTGAAGTGTCTTGTTGTTGTTATTAAGTTGTTTGTTGGTTGTTGCATGATTGTTGTTATAAAGTGGTGATATTTGTATGATCTAATCTAATATATTGTTTATCATACACTTGTTTATATTGGTTGATAACCCACCCCTTCTGTTGTAATGTTGTCTCTACGTGGGTAACGTGCAGGTAATGAAGGATGAAGAATTAGTTGTTGTTAGTCCAAGTCGATTTAGTTGCTCTGATACGTAGCACTCGGGGGGATTAATGTTATTTGTTTCTACATTGTTGTTATTACTCTAGTTATTGAATAATTATAAGTTGAAACTTGTTTTAGTTGAATAAAGTTGTAAATGATTTCTAAGTTGAAAGTTGTGATTCCGTTGCGTAGTTAATTAAAAAGGTTGTTATGTTTTTATATGAATAAAGTATGTTGTAAATTGTTCATCCGAATGTTATGTATCTATGATAAATGCAATTACAGATTTTGTTTTATGTTAAAATGTGATATCCCGAATGTGTTGGAAGTTTTTAAATACTCTGATTTTTGTTATAATTTTCGGGTAGATTTGGGGTGTTACATAAAATACCACTCACACATGAGAATACTTCCAACATCAGAACAATGTCATGACAAATGTTACAACATTTGATATGACATCCTGAACAGATTCATCAAGATATAACACAGACAGGAACATAAACTGCATAATGATAAATAACACAACAATTAACCCAGTTCGGTGCAACATTACCTACTCTGGGGGCTACCAAGTTAGGAAGGAAGTCCAGTATTAGTAGTATTAGTTCAAAACTAAACTAGTCTCAAGCTTACAACTTCTCACTTAATCCCTACTTAATGCTACTTCTACCTAGGTCCTCCCTAGATATGAGAAATTATCGTCCCACTTTCAATCACCGCAAATATAAAAACCACTCCCAGTCAAAGGAAATATTTCTAATCAAGTCACAATCACATCAACCTGAAAATAAACAAGAAGAACATACTTCCAAATTACAATACTTAGTTAAGACTCTTAACTAAGAACAATACTCGGTTTACTTAAAAGCTTCAACCAAGAACAATATTTACTCTTGCTTCACAACTTCGAGGAGAACAATACTTAAAGTTGCTTAAAAGTTTCCTCCAAGAACAATACCCAACTCATGGTCTAAAGACTTCTGAGTGAGAACACTAAGCCAACCACATGTATCGAATGATATAAGGGTGACAAACACCTACACAATACACAAGAGGCTCTCAAAACTTAAGATTATTTTTTTCCCCTAATTTTACAATTGTTGAAAGATTAAAGATACATTAGGTTGTGTCTTCTTTAAATACATTTCTTCAATCCATGAGCTTCGATATTCTAAGTCTAAAAGTTTCTTGTTCCACAAGTTGAGTTGTATCTGTTATGCAGCGAAATGTCCTTAAATCTTGAAACAACCAATACAAAGTTTTCTAAATTGTCTCAAGACCCAATTTAACAACCAATACACAGTTGGAGATATAAAATTTGTTCCATATAACATCTTTATGACCTGCGAAATTTACTGAAACATATCCAACAGAAATATTCTATAATTAAATTAAATCTATCACGATTTAAACCACCAAAACCTGTTGTATTGCCGAACCAAATCAAAATGTTATGACATTGTCTTCGACATCTGACTAAAAATCACATAATAGTAAAACTGTTATGACGGTTAATAAAGATGTTGCAACATTTTACTCAACAACATAGAACCATGTTCAAAAACACCAAAACTTAGTCAACAATAAAAATATGGAACTAACATTATGCAATTACATTGTACCTCAATCAATCTTGTCGATCAATCATAATGCCTATAAGTAAACCACGCAAAAGATGTACGAAGATGTATTTCCGTAACATTTTTCATTAATTTAAGACTGAATTCAAAAATATATTGAGTTATGATATGTCCAAATCCGTAACTCCAAAACCTAGAAATATTATTTTATTTTTACGAATGTGCTAGTAAGCCATAGAATGCATGAAAAATTCCCTTGTTAATAGGTAAAACGGACTTGAAAGACTATTACACTTTAGTAACTTATAAGAACCAGTAATATTTCATACTAAGTTTATATAGATTGACCTATTTTGTATAGTTTAGTCTAAACTATTTAATTAAATTCGTTTTATCAAAAACACATTTATAAAACACATTTTAAATCATATCTCTTCCATTGTGAAGACTCTTAACAATGTGTCTTTGTTGCATAAGAATCAACCTCAAAAAAGGCTCCTGAGTTCTAACAAAATCCTGTAAATAATAAACAAATTCCATACAAAATGTTGAATGTACATTCCCAAGGCACCAAGAAAATCAATTCTACAATAAACAACTACTATATCTTAAGTAACAAGAAAACATCATTGCCCCAACAAAATCACAATAACTTCGAAATCCACCACACAAAAAGTAAAGGTTTTCAGTATCCTTTGGATGGCTAAAATGGTGCACAACAATGTAGTTTTGTTATACCAATCACCCCAATCATCAATCAATCCATTCATTTTTGTATGCTTTAAAAATTAGAGCTTATTGGAAAATTATTCCCTTGTACAAAAAGCATATATGTATGTATGTCCATCTACCATTTTACAATATGCACTTTTATTACAACCATGGAATGCACAGTGCAGCTTCTTTCTCCGGTACCTTCGAAACTGCTTCAACAAAATGAGAAACAAATCATTGCCAGCAACTATTAGACATTCATAACATATATCACATAATATCAAGAGCTTGCAGATGACTAAACAGTGAGGTTTTAGTTAAGGGTTGCGATAATTTGATTTGCCAGATTTTCTCGTTAGATCATGTACCAGCGGCAGATCTGGCCCGGATAATAGCCCGTGATAGTTGATACCATCTTAGAAGTAAAGTTCAAAGAGAAAATTCACTTACCATAGAAACAAGATGAAGATCTTAACCTGCAATATAAATATAACTTTTCATGTTGAAGCATTCCATTTTTATGCAAGTATCCTGCAGATAGAGATAAGACAGGAAGCTATTAAGACAGCTAGGGATGATAGAGAAAAAAGGAGGAAATAAAGAGGCACCGAGCTTAAAGATGATTGACTCAAAATCTTAATGGAAAATCTAAAAAATTATGCTCTAGAAGAAGAAACTTCATAATATTACTTCTTGCTAGATTAATGTAACGTGGGATACCCCTCACCAAACCAGATAACACAACCCATGAGTGTGGCTGTCCATCAGTTATGATTAGAGTAGATGCTTGAGACGTCGATTGAGCTCACAACTTCCATTTTGTTTGCCCTCATCGTTAAAATGTGACATATTCAAACAAAGGTTGGACGTTAATTGATGGGGTTGACCCTCCTTTTACTCATGGGACGACTCAGTTGGCTCAATTACATAACTATTAGGTTTGGGCTTGGGTCATAATTTGACTTGTTACCACTCTTTTCACTCAGCCCTGAACGCGACCCAATTAACCCTTTCCATATCCCATCTAGAGCTCCTTTCTCCTACCTCCTTCCTATTTTATTTAATTTTTTTTTTAAATCTTGGTATCCGGCCTTGCGACCGACTAATCCAAGAGGGACCAATTCCACCGTCCACTAGCAGGGGCCCTGCTTAAAGCCAGAACAAAGTTCTGTATAGACTAGCACAACACAAGAATTGTTACCTCCTTCCTATTGATGTTGTTATACAACCGAAAAGCTCAGCCTCCACATCGCGTTCTAGCTTTATTACCAGGAATCTGGGTCGAGGAATTAAGGATAGGCCTCAACCTTGGGTTAATTTCTGGCTTGAGACCTCTTAAAAAAGTACCCTAGGTATTGTTCTCGAGGGAGACACCCAACCGGAGAAGATACATACTCTATAACTCCTTTTCCTTCTCCTCCAAGAGACTGGAAAACACATCCTCAAATTCATTCATTTGTTTTGTCCTAGGCACCCAGCAAGGTAAACTCTACTGATGATGTGGCATCATTCCTTGAGCCTTACCAAACTTACCTCCTTTTCCTTCTCCTCCAAGAGACTAGAAAACTAACTAGTTGGGGTTGTGCTTCCTTTTCGAGGATTGAGTACTCCTTATTAAGGAGTTTTCTTTGAAGCTCAACTCTTACCTCCTATCCTTGGAAACTAAAGGTCATTTCCCCTAACCAAATGGAACCTTACAGAATTTCTACAACCAAACCACTCCCAAGATCATGTCCAAATCCTCCATCTCCAAGATATAAACATCCAATGTGGTAGTTAAGTTATCCGACTAAACCTCCAGGTCAGAGCATTTCCCTTCAGTAGAACATGATGTCAATTTTCAAACCTAACCCTCAAGGAGCCATTCAAATTCGCCATGAGACCCGATGTTGGGGAGATACAAAGTTGTGGCCAGTGCCGCTGTCGATTTAAGACCACAGTATTCAGCCCATCACTTGTTCTTCTAGCTTAAGAGTAGGAACTTACTACTCTTAAGTCTTAAGGTAGAAGAACAAATGATGGGGTGAATACTACTAGTAAGAGGGGCTTTTTTGGAGTTGGGATCTTCCACCAATTGCTACAGCCACATGAATTTACAGTCAAGGACCTCTTGCTCCTCATCTTCCCTCAGCTTAATTGCCATCACTTCTCCTTCGTTCACTGTTTCAATCGTCTTCCAATATCATGAAGTGTAGTTGCTTCTCGCTCTAATAATGTGATGTAGGCTACCTCTCACCACATCGGAAACATAACAGACAAGCTCCGTAGTCGATCAGTTTGAATTAAAGTAGATGCTTGAGACCTTGATTGGACTCGTTATTTCCCTTCCATTTGTCCTCGTCGCTAAGAGGAGTCGCATTCGAACAAAGGTTGGAAGTTGATTGATAGGGTTGACCCTCCTTTTGTTGGGATGGCCCAGCTACCTCAATTACATAACTATCACGGTTTGGGCTTATGGTCATAATTTGACCTATTACCCTTTTCAATCAACCCCGAACTAGACCGAATTAACCCATTCCCTTTCCTATATCGAGATCCCTTTTTCCCACCTCCTCTTAATGCTAACCAACCACAAATTTCACTCTCTAAATCCTTGAATCCTTGCATATCAGCTTCATCGCCTGGTTTAAGGATTTAAGGATCTCATCCTCAGGTGAATTTCTGGCTTGAGACCTCCCAAAAAGTACCATAGGCATTGTTCTTGAGGGAGACTCTCAACCTGAGAAGATATGTACTAAAAATCTGAGATATATTCTTCCATCTCTCCCGTTTGTTGAAGATCCTTAGATTCTTCAAATGAACTATCAATTTTCCCTACCGTTAAATCAAAGATTTTTTCACTTTCGACCATGTGAGTACATACTCTGTTTCACATATCAAATTGAACCAGTATATGGTAGTCCCTTCCATAGTCCACTTCTCCAATCGCACCTTCGCTTCCTCTCAGTGTTATCAAATTGCTCCACCACGGCCGCTATGGCGGATATACATGGCGGTTTTTGGGCTTGCCGCAATGGTAAATATCAGCCGCTATTGCAGGTTTTTCCTCCATAATCCGCAATAACGGCGCTGCAAAGCGTCTGGTATGGCGGGATTTTGGCTCTCCGCCATGGACCGCTATCGACATCTTTGCTTCATCTTAAGTTCTTTGAATTTCAAGGTGTGTTTTGGCGAGCTGCCTTGTACTCCCACATTGTCTATGTGCAAACAATGATTCTAAAGCTATTTCCGGTGTTCAATCTAAATTGGTGAACTCCTCTGCCAAGGATTGACAGAACTCCGCAAACATTTTGCATAGTGAATCCTCCATCGTTGCAATGTGCAACTTCAAAGTATCAACTGTGTCAGAGATTTTCAATGACATAAGTAATTCACTACTATGCTAGCTCCTCTAGATGTATGCGGCAGGTCGGACAAATGGTAAAACCCGTAAAATCAAGGTAGTAAAATGGTATGTTGCTGAATGGAAAAGATAAGCTCAAGAGCCCTACAATGGCGGAAATGATGAAGAAAGGATAATCCATAGTTTCTAGAACTCCTAACCAGAGCTGGATAAACCTAAACAAGAGAAAATATTCTCCTAAACAACTCTAACCAGGGATGTATTATTTCCAACAAGAGGATTCAATCTTGATAAAAGAACTAAGGTTCGTAAAACCCAAGTACCATAATGAAGCAAAAGGGTACAAAAGAATCAGTAATATATAATCCATATAGAAAAGAAACCCTCAAATTAAGAAAAGGGAAACACAAGTTTGAAACTTACATCACAAAAAGTGACCATGAACCTTTAACTTAAATGCATGGTAGCAAGGAAATCCGACAACCTGATAGCATCAAGTATTAAGTTAGTGAGTTTGGAAAGGTCAAAAAGAGCACAAAGCCACCAAACATAAGAACCGGGTAAATGTAAAAATAAACCTGACGTCTTTGGCAATTATTGTGTCACCATCTGCAGCCCCCAGATGTCGCAAAGCTACCTCCTCAAGACGGCCATCTCGATATGCATGCTGCAATCAAATATAACAGAAACTAATTAGGCTCCTGTTGTTCTGTAAGCACTAATTTTGAACACATTGAAAGCCTTGGAGTTATCCAAATATCATAGTTAAATATACTTGAGTACCAATGTTGACAATCACGGATTGCAGAAAATATTGGTTTGTTTAACTTCCACTACACGATAGTGCTATATCACTGCTATAGCCACTATTTGAAAAAACTTCGCACTAAATTGCGCTTCACAAAACGATAAGTGTTAAAATTCGGTTACGGCTCTATGCTATGCCACTATTTGACAACATTGACAGGTACGAGAAAAAAGTCGCAGTCTTTAACTTCGGTGACGTATAGAAAATTTTAAGTCATGAAGACAATTGAAATTTGCTCGCAGCAAAGGGAATCTAGAGAACTTAGATCTCTATATGAAAAACGATTTACTATTGTCATAAAGCAACATTGCATAGAAAGAAAAAAATCTTTTGTAGTTATAAGATGATTAAAGTCCTGGCAGGAAAAGTAAAACAGGGAGAAGCTGGAAGAGTGAGAGCTAAAAGTTGAACTAATATTCACATATTTACCTTGTAGAAGCAGCTAGTTCCAAAAGGGCAGTTTCCATCCCCAAACTCAAAATGCTTGCAGTCGATTGATCTACAAATGGTGTTGCACAAATACCAAAAAAATTAAATTAATTACAAAAAAAGCTAGACACATTCAAAGATAGTTTGGATTGACGTATTTGAGTTTATTTACTGGCATAAGCATTTGAGAGACTGTTTGGAAAAACTTCAAGAAAACAGCTTAGAGCTTATATGAAAATAGTTTGACAATATTATATCTTTTGTAATAGAAATAGTTTATACGAGTACTTATAATAATAAGCACTTATGCTATAAACAACTAATTAAGTTGTTTATCCAAGAAGGGTCTCACTCAGAACTACTATTTTGCTTATTAAGAAATAACATAGGGAAAAGGAAATGGATGTTCAAGCATGAAAACTATCAAAGGTTTGGTTTTGATTATGGATCAATTGGATAGATAATGCGTAAAAAAACATAAAGAGATGGTAGGAGTGATCAAGAAATTACTTGAGCTTCGCCTTGTAGGTATCAACGATTTCCTGTTTTTCTTCACTTGTAGCATACCAAATAACACTTGGAACGACAAAGTAAGATAGCTTGCGGCAGATAGGACAGGCCCGCAGTGTGCTATTCACGTCCATCCCTAATGTCGGGTTACTACTACGCCAATTTCTAATACATGATATGCAGAAGGGATGATCGCATTCAGATAGCAGACCAAACTTTCTTTCAGCTGCTGTAGGCTTTGAAAGAACGCGTTCCAGGCAAACACAGCATTCAACTTCCTGACTTTTTTTCAATGCCTCGAGATGCTTTTGCTTATTTTCACAACTCTTCATATGTTCTTCTCTTTCTTCAGGCCGGAAAGGATGCAAGCAGTGTCTTCCACATGAGGGGCATAAATCTCCATGTACATGAGGACATTGTTCCCCTCGTGGACAGTTTCCAGCAGCAGCAAATGAACAAATTGGAAGCTCGGAAGGTGAAGTGATTACAGATTGACCAACATCATCCTCCCTTAGGAAGTCATGGTTCGCAGATTCTTGATTCCAGACGGGTTCATTAGGAAGAACATAAGAACTGTTGAAAAGAGAAAACTCTGCAGCTGTAGCAACATTGTTCGATGTAATCCTGGTATTACCGAGGAGAACAGATTCTGACACAGCGGACTGGTTTTCGATTATTGAGGAAGACGGAGTAGAGGACTGTGCTCGAGAAGCTTTGACATGATCATACCTGCAGCGACTACCATAAGCACAAACTCCTTTCTGATAAAACGTGCATATCTGCAACAACAAGCGCAAACAATCAGAAAAATGCCTACTCAATAACAATAATTTAAATCGGTGGAATTTCCAGCATAATAGAGTAGATTGTATCACCAACATTATTCGGAGGGGCTTTCCAATCATGAGAAAATTCGCAATGCTCCCCTTTCAGACACGCTCCATGAGCAAAGAACTTACAAAGTACCCTATAAGATTCAATCGACAAAAATTACACAAATTAGAACAATCTGCAAATTTCCATAGGAAACAATCATAAAGCAAATTAACACGCCCCCACAAAACTAGTCCTCTCGAGACTCAAATCAAGTTCACCATTTAAAACCTATCGACCATATATCCACAAATAAAATCACAAGGTTTGATTAAAATGAATTCATCGCCAAAAAGAACGATATCCACATTAATTAAAAAGGGCACCAAGCACAGAAGGCTCCCGCCAGGTGGAATCAGAGGATTTACGCACATAGCCTCGCCCCGGTGAAGAGGCTGTTTCCAATATTTAAACCCTTGACCTCAAGATCAGAAGGCAAAAAAATCTTTAGAATCATCCAAGGATTTAAAAAACCAGTCCGGTACCGCGAAAAACGGCCACGACAAAACGGTATCAGAAGGAGCCGATACCAATACCGTTAGTGCGAAAACGGCCAAAACAAAACCGTATCAAAAGGGGCCGATACCAATACTGTTAGCGCAAAAACGGCCTCAACAATACAATATCGAAAGGTGCCAATACCAATACTGTTATTCATCTTTTTTATGATAAAGAACAAATACCAATACTGGTATTCATCTTTTTTATGATAAAGAACAAATAGTGGTTAATTCACACCGCGGCGGTATTGCAACACCTGTACCGACCGAAATCACATAACCATTATTTAAAACCTTCAATCATCATATGTTCAAAATTAAAACTTGAACCTGATTGAGTTCCTAATGAGCTATCTAATAATCTATCAATCCAAAACTCTACTTTGTAACTTCCAATTCCTAATTTCTGAATTCCAATCAAAACAAGAAAAAGAAAACACAAATTCCTCATAACAAATCAACAACAACAACATACAAATATCAAAGAACCAACAACAATCAGAACCCCAAATATGAAAATCAAGAATCACCAAAAACCAAAGAAACCGCATAACAACAAAATCAAAAGAAACCATGATAATAATAATAATAATCAAAGTCTCACCTCTTTGACATGAAGAATTATTGCAAAAATCAGAAATAATCTTAACCAAGAGGCGTGAGGATCAAAACCCTAAACCTCAAAAGCGATTATCAAAACAGAAAAAAATGAAAAAGGGTAATAATAAAAAATTGAGGTAGCCAAAAAACGTGAGGTTTTGCGGCCACCCAAAAAAGATTAAGAAAAGATTGAAAGAAAAGGGGGGTGTTGTGGTTGTGGGGTGGTGAGGATAGGATTTAAGAATAGAAAAAATGAGAAAAGATTGGAACTTTGGAATTGAATGGAAAATAAAGAAAAACGTCACTTGTGTAAGAGACAGAACACAAGTTGCACAAAGGTTTTTTTTTTTCAGCTGTGTTTGTTGTGTTCTTTGGCTAACAAAATGAATGCTGTTTCGTCGGTTTTTGTGTCTTCGCACGTGATTTTGCTTTTCATGTGATCGATCGATCACGTGCCCTTGGATTTTAGGATTTCTACAAATTTTCTTTGCCTCAATTATATTTTTAATCAAGAAAAATATTATACTTTTACTAAATTAGTCTTATTGAGTGTTAGAAGTAGTGCACAGACTAATAATTAAAGGATATAATTGATAAAATAGCAATTATTACTACGTTGAAAAGTAAGAATCACATTTATTTTGAAATAATTTTTTTTCTCTAAAACGACATTCATTTTGAAATAGAGGGAGTTACACTTATTATTATTGAAATTGTGTTGATTTCCATTAAGACAATTATTGCACATCAAACCATAGTTAGCACATCATCCCTCCTTCTCTTCAGTGGATAACTATTCTAGAGTGTAAGTGACGAAATTCATGATACGTTGAATTTAAATCAGGCTCCAATCTAGGGTTAGACAAGAGGAGTTAGCTTTTGTAGGGAAAATCAGACATGCTCATCGCCAACGTTAAAGGTTACACCACTTCTCAACTAAGGAACAATTGCAAGTGAATAAAGCGATGAAATAAAATCGGCGAATAAAGCAATGAAACCAAATTGTAGACGAATAAAGTGATGAAAT
The DNA here is from genome assembly GCA_021764765.1 of Vicia sativa. NCBI lineage: Eukaryota > Viridiplantae > Streptophyta > Magnoliopsida > Fabales > Fabaceae > Vicia > Vicia sativa. The sequence continues at coordinate 9,564,085 of CM038794.1, forward strand.
AAAATGGCACGCAGATAAAGTGATGAGACAAAATCGTAGGCAAGTAAGCAATAGATAAACAATAAAATGCAATAGTCAATGTGTATTGGTATATTTGGAAATATCCCACAAAAGGCGACCTCGAAAGTTCATTAAGGGGCAGCGACGTAACATATCGCCTCATCATTTTCTTGGTCACCCTTTGTTGGAACGAGCGCCCATCATTTGGTTATAGCGTCAATTTTTCATATCTCTCGCTTTTTGTAAAAATGTGGAGGTGATGTGTCATTATCCATGATGATATGGGAAAGAAGTCAAAGGGAGGTAGCCACGTTCTCCCAAGAAATAGAGAAAGTAACTACCTTTTACCACACACCTAAAAACGGGTACTATTTCCTTTGAGGGTAAAGAGGCCTTAAAATTCACCCATAAAACAACACTACATGAAGCTTCTCACCTTTTTGCTTCATAACAACCCTAAAAACCTATGACATTCCTAAAACACAAAAGGTTGTCATTTATTATACTTTTAGTAAGTCAACTATGGTCAACATACAGTCAAACTTCATCATTTTTTGTCAACATCAATATTTTGAAGTCACATTCATCATTTGATCAAGGGTTGATCATGATTCATCAAGAAAACTCAAGAATTGATCAAAAGTCAAAAGTTATTAAATTAGGGTTTCTTGAGGAAAAGTCAACAGAACTTTGACCAAGCATAACTTTCACATACTTCATTAAAAATTTCTTCACCAAAGCTCATTTTAAAGAGAATTCAATTCTCCACAACTTTGTCTCTCACAAGGGTTTCCCAAAAATGCTTCATTTGAGAGATATGGGTCAAGACATTACAAGTCCTTTCAAAAGTCAACAAAAAGTCATCTTTTCTCAAAGAAATGTACATAAACATGAAAGCTTCAATAAAGATGAAACCAAAGGGAGCTCTTAGATGACATCTTAAGTTCTCTAAAAAGCCCACGATCATCCTCAAAAGTTGAAAATTGAGCAAGATATGATTGGTGCAAGTTTGGCAATTTTGAGAAAGTGCATGAATCAAATATTGAGAAAAACTTAAATTTTGGGCCTAAGTTTTTAAGTTCAAGCATGTCCATGACCACAAATAGGACCTATAAATTCATGCCCATATTATTGTTATTTTTATTTTTATTTATTTGGATTTTTATTCAATTAAAAGCTAAATAAATTAAGTAAAATACAAAAATGCAAGATCAAATCATGGGGCCTTGTTTTAATTCACTTGGGGACCCAAAATATCAATCTTGAGAGTCAAGAAACCGAGCTAGCATGATTGGAGATGATTGGGGATCAAAATAGCAAGATTGAATATTGATTTCCAATCAAATATTTTTGCATTCAAAGCAAGATATTTTCTCCAATTTAATTAACCTAATTCAGTCTCCTATATATGTACAAGGATTTTAGACACTTGGGGATGATTTTTGCTGCCTCAAGAACCCTGGCCAAAGCTTGAAAAACCGTGGAAAAGAAGGAAGTTGTAATCAAGGTTTTGAATCGATTCAGGCCAAACAAAGCTTCAAACCATATCCCTTGATCCTCTTTGAAGCGTTCCAGATCATTACAAAGCATCAACAAGTCCTGAAACTCGATCTTGCACTTCACGATTTGCACATTTATCCAAAATTGAATTTCCAAATTTATGCATCATAAACATGTTTCGATTATATATTTGTGTTTAGAATGATGTTTGCAAGCTTTCTGGGCAGTTTAATTTGAGTTTAGTTACAAGTATCGTGATTCACCATGGCTAAGGTTCTGAGTTCATGATTTGGAGACACTAGGTTAGAGGAAAAGTTGACCAAAACTAAGGGCACCGTTGGATTCAAGGGATGATTTCCAGTCGATCCATGCCCTTAGTTTGAATTTATAACTCGATTTGTTGAATTTTGATTTTTGAAGGGTTTATAGCTACGGAAAAACCGTAAGTAAAATATTTACCTACGATTTGACCGTCAGTAAAAGTCCCAAGAAAATTTTTAATTGGGGACGATGGTGAACAGTGGACGATCGTGCATGTTTTTCAAATAATTTTTCAAATTTTTTTTATGTAATATATCTTTTTCGTTTCAGTTACAACTAAGCATTATAGCTCAGTTGGCAAAGGAGGTGTGCTAGTAACCCTCAGGACCTGGGTTCGAAACCCAGGGTTGCACTTATTTTTTTTACCCTATTTTCTAACCTATTTTCTTTTTAATTTATTTTCTTAATTTAATTCTTTTCAAATGATTTTTTTAACTATTATAAAAGTCCTAAAAAAATTTCTTACATTTAAGTTTAAAAAATGTTAAATTAATGTTTGACACAAAAAATATTTAATTTTCCTTTCATTTAAAGTATTTTCTTAATTAATGTTTAATTAAATTTTATTTTGTTTTATCATTTAAAATAAATTCCAAAAAACATCAAAAATATTTTTTCTTTTAGTAATTACGTTTTTTTAATATCCTCTTAATATTTGAAATGATTTTCTCTTTGTTTATTTATTTATTTTTTATTTAAATATTAGAAATTGATGTATAGATTGCAAGGTTATTTTTGTAATAGCGTAGATTTACTTTCCTCGTATTTTTTTACTATTATGTAACTGCCCCAAAGCCCTGTAATAGCGTAGAACATTTTATTTTCTACACTTTACTTTTTCGCAAATATTAAACTGCTAGATGTATGCTAAATAGGATTTGTATGGCAAGACATAAAACCAATCGTTAGATAACCCTAATCTCAAGATAAAATATTTGAATTAAATCACTTTGAACACTTGCACCCTTAGGGTATCCTCTCTTGTTGCCTTTGGATAAATATGGTCATGTCCCTCGAACGTAGGGGTACCATTAGCAAAGTTGCCTATGAATAACATCATCATAGTCCAAGAATCAATGTATGAACATGTTAAGAATGCAAGTTTAATCAACAATTCTAATGCTCATATGTCAAGAATCAATGTATGAACATGTTAAGAATGCAAGTTGAATCAACAATTCTAATGCTCATATGTCAAGAATCAATGTATGAACATGTTAAGAATGCAAGTTGAATCAACAATTCTAATGCTAATATGTCAAGAATCAATGCATGAACATGTTAAGAATGCAAGTTGAATCAACAATTCTAATGCTCATATGTCAAGAATCAATCTATGAACATGTTAAGAATGCAAGTTGAATCAACAATTCTAATGCTCATATGTCAAGAATTAATGTATGAACATGTTAAGAATGCAAGTTGAATCAACAATTCTAATGTTCGTCAAGAATCAATGCATGAACATGTTAAGAATGCAAATTGAATCAACAATTCTAATGCTCATATGTCAAGAATCAATGTATGAACATGTTAAGAATGCAAGTTGAATCAACAATTCTAATGCTCATATGTCAAGAATCAATGTATGCAAGTCATGCCACAAAGAAGTAATGAAAGATCATGTCGAATCTAAGTTGTACATTAACACGAACACTTGAGATGCATATGCATGGATTATGTACAATGCACAATGTACCTAATGATCAAGATGTCTTTGAATCTACATGTCGACACACTTTCGAATGCAAATTATACCTCAAATCATCATGAATCAATGCAATTCAAACAATCTAAATGCTCTCTAATGTATGAGCATGTAATAGATAATGCAAAATGCACAAGTTTGTGACCTAGATGCAAGGAAAATACAAATGCACAAGTATATGTGTGTGCTATGTACAAAAATCCTCACGCCGACACAAATAACGTTGCAAAATTCAATTAAATTCAACGAATTCAAAGATGAAAGTTCAAGAATCGGAATCCACACAGAGTTTGCAAGCAATGACAGTATTCAATTTCAAGAAAGGCTAAAAGTCGATAATATCTTAAAATAAGTGTTTAATTGAACTAAACACTTACTTGAACTTGAAGTTTGACTTAAATTGAAGAGGAATTTCTTGTGCTCTTCGAAGAAAATACCAAATCAACGTCGAATTGATGATAATTCTTAAAATCAAGCTTGAATTCTTGAAGAACTTGGAATCTTCAATGGAGAATTGAAGAAGATGAAGAAGAATTGCTTAAATCTTGAAATTGAAGAGAAATCAAGAGGAATTGGCTCCTTCTAGGTCAGATTCGAGCAAAAGAAGGAGAAGAGGAGCAAGATCCTATGGAGAGAAAGCTTCGATGAGAAGAAGAGAGATCGTAGGGGGCGTTTAGCATGGTGAGGCGCGCTTAGTGCGGCCTACGGTGGTGACAGGTGTCAGAAGGAGATCCAGTGGCGGCCTGTGGTAGTTGCTTGGAGGGAAAGTTGAAATTTGATTTTCTGTTCTTGAGTTTTGCTTTGGTTTTGAGAGAGAATTGGGGAATAATTTGTGGTGAAAATTAAGCAAAATGATTGTGCTGTTGTGATTTGTGAAGGAAAATATCTATTTATAGTTTTTTTTGGGAATTGGGCCTAAGAGTGCCTTAGATCCATAATCAAGCCCAAATCATGATTATCCGAATAATTTTCATAATTAATCAAAAACAGCTAAATCCGTGCGGAATTTGAAGTCGGAATGTAAACGAAAAATGTCTGAAATGTGATTTCGCTTGCGTGAATTTAAATTTCGACTCGATCAGATGAATTGTCAAGGCGATATGAATTTTTGAAGTTTCAGCACAGTTTTCCGACGACTGACAGATGCAGAATTTTCAATGCACTCTTCGGAGAATATGCTTCGAACGAGGGTCTTCTGATCAAAATTTTCAAATGACTGTTTTTGAGACAATTGAAGCTAACAAAAGTTTTGAAATTTTGGCACTAGTCCCACCTCGTTTCGATAAAAATCGAGCGAGATACAATTTTTTGAAGTTCGCGTATCAAATGAAAATCGCTCGGTTCAGCTCAAAATCAACTCCATAGAATAAAATTCTGGTATCGATTGGTGAGGAATCAGCTCTTGAGATGCAAATGGAAGTCAGAGATAATTTCGACACAGAATTTTAGAAATCGGTCCCGCTCAATTTCGATTTTTCAGCTAAGAGATATAGACTATTTAGTGGGCAGAACGCACGGTTAAGCACTAAAATTCAGTTTAATCCACTGGAAAAATCAATTTCTTTGGGGACCTTCCTCACATAATATGATTTTGGCTTTCAAACGAAAGTTGTAGATAATAATGGAAGGAACTTGCTGATCAAGAATCATCAGAAAATACCCAACGACCTGAGAGATACGCCTTTTGGAGTGCCCAAAACGCGCCGAAAACCCAAAACTCACTTTATTGAGAAATACATGAATAAATTCTTTTCTTTTGACGAAACGGCCTCCGATCTGAACTGAAAAACTAGAAAAAAATTGAAATAATCCTAGATCTTATAGAACCACATCAAAATAGCTTTCTGACCAAAATACATTGTATTGAGCGTGCGAATCAAAGAATATCGATACCAGACTCAAAGTGATCTGAGGTAACCGAAACGCGCCATTTCAATTTCCATTTAAATTAGTAGAGAGGTTAAGCATGTAATTACCAAGAACTATTCTGGTTATCATAGGATTACCCTAGTCCTAGGTGAAATCCTTAATAATATCATTATTTAGAAAACCTTAACACGACCGTCCGACTCTACTGTGTTAAAATAGTGAAATCCTATGGTCCCATACGATCAAACTATGAATTAATCTAAATAATCAAATTGATGTATACCGAACTAAAATTTTGACTAAAACAGAGAGATCAGTATTCTTAACATAACAAATTAGGGACACTCCTAGCATTGGGGGGTTTAGCCTCTCATAGAATTCAAAAGTAGCATAATCAAAATATTAGATAAAGATATTACAATAGATTGGGTCTTCGATCTTCAATTTCTCTCGCGCATGAAGAGTTCTCTGTTTCCAAAACTGTTGAATCTCTGCTCCTCTATCGTGAAGTATTCTCTCCGGTGGCAAAAAGTCCTCTTCTCCTTCTCAAAATAAGGTTTATATAGTGTTAGGTCATTCCCAAGCGATACCAAATGTCCAAACCACCCTTAATGACCCAAAACACTATAAAACAACAAAAATTATAATTCTCAGCGTCATGGCTGACACGGGCCGTTTCCCGTGACACGGGTACCTATGTCGGCCTCTGTTTACGTGTATTTTTGCCCAGGCTTCCTGACACGTCCGTGTCAACTGACATGAGCACCTGTGTCAGCCTCTGTTTCTTTTCCTAAACTGCCTTTGTGCGCCATTTCTGACACGGGCCGTGTCCCATGACACGGGTGGCTATGTCAAGACCTCTGTAGCCTCACATATTCTAATTTTTGCATTTCTTTTGCCCCGATTTGTCCTGTTTTATTCTTCTGACCTTGAAAATACTCAAACACACAACCAAAGCATAAAATGCAGTAAAATTACATATAACACTAAACAAATAAATGAAATGATAACAAAGTACAATGCTAAATATCTGTGTAAAAACGACCGATAAAATCCCCTAAACTTAAATTGTTGCTTGTCCGCAAGCGACAAATATAAGAACTCATGGGAATTAAAGCATCTGGTACTCATACGTGAGACTTTAGTTCACATTGCCCAAAAGGTAGTTTGTCCGGCCTTCACATGATACGAAGAGTTTTCGGTAAGAACCTTTTAACCTGGAGCTTCCTCTTCAGATACCTCTCCAACTATGCTTTGTACCACTTAAGTCCTATCCCGATTTTCCTCCTTTTTCATTCGTACAATCAAATTAAGGCAATAAGAATTAAGATGATCATCACATGCAACAGACTAATCAAAACTTCTTATTTCAGCACCAAACGAGCAACATTTGCTACTTTTAATTACCGATTAAATTTTCAAACTTTAGAGTTATATATTGTCCTTTTGGATGATGTTTGGGGATCAACTCCCTTTGGGGTGAATAACCTGGTGAGGGCTATCCAACTTAGCGAGCCATTTTCCTTTTACCACCTTTTCATCATTTGGTGCCATCTTTATTTAGTTCACAACCAATCTTACTTGCATGCGAATTAAGACTATGCCAGACTGTGTGGATAAACTACTCAAGGAGTACTTTTCAGAATTCAAGTACTCTGATACAACTCTGCACATTAGACTCGTATCACTGTCACTTTATTCCGAACTTCCTCCCTTCAAACAATCATCTCTTTGTCTCTATATACTGTTCTCGGTCTTTCAGAAACACAAGCTCTTGAGCAAATCAACACCAAAATTTTCGGACAAGATTAGTAAAAATTAAAAATTTCGGGAGAATTTTTCCTTTTGGACTTACACAACACTTAACATCAACTTAACAAGTAAAAATAAACAAACAAAGCAATAAAATCTCCCCCAAACTTGAACTAAACATTGGCCTCAATGTTTCAGACCAAACTTGAGAGAAGTGACTCACAGAGGGTAACGCAACACCAGCTGCTGCCTCCTAGATTTAGCAAGAAAGTATCCATTTTTATTTCCTGCAAACAAAACAAAAAGAAAACTAAGTTATGAAAAGCGTGGGTTTCCTCCCACGAAGCGCTTCGTTTAACGTCGCCTGGCTCGACGGTTCATCCCTTATGGGGGGGTACTTTTTCTTCCACACTTTGTTGCTCATATTTTCTCCTTCTACTTTGACCATACCAACTGAAAATTTATTCTTTTCACCTACACCTTGTTTCTTTAATTCAAACACCTTCATGGTTATCTTCTCATCAAAATATTTTAAGGTCAGATGACCTGTCTCGATATCAAAATTGCACCTGCTAGTCAACAAAAAAGGTCGACCAAGAATGATCGGGGTCTCTTCATTTTCAGGTATGTCTAGAATTTGGAAATTCATTGGAAAAGCACAATTTTCAATCTCTACCAACACATCTTCAGCTATCCCATATGACTTCTTGATGGTGTGATCAACAAATTTTAATTGTGTTCCACTCCCGCTTATCTTTTCAATACCAAGCTTCTTGAAGATTGATAATGGCATTAAACTCACACTAGAGCCAAAATCAATTAGAACCCTTTTGAAAGTTCTATCTTTTATGGTGAATGGTATTGTCATTGATCTAGGATCCTTCTGCTTGACAGGTATTTTTCTCTCGGGCGCGATTGCACACAACTTCTCATCAACGGGTACCTGATCATCATTTGTTGGCCTCTTTTTTTATAGAACCTCCTTCAAGAATTTTTGTTACAAAGGCATTTTCTCAAGTGCTTCAAAGAAAGGTATGTTAATCTCCATCTTTTTTAACAATTTGATAAATTTATCGAATTCATTCTCCTTTGTGTCCTTCTTTGCCGCTCGAGAGGGATAGGGCAACCTAATCTCAGGTTTAATCTTTTCTTTCGCGGACTTCACAAGTAGCACCACTTATTCCTGATTTTTCTTGTTCTCTCTCACTTCTAAATCCACTTCTATAATATTATCATCAAATTTTACCTCTTCTTCTCTTTCTTTGGCAAACTTTTCACTTCTCCTTGTTGTGACAACATTCACATTCTCATGACTCTTCTGATTGCCTTGAACTTGCAGGGTTACTTGTTGTGCAATATGCCCTAATTGGACCTCCAGATTTTTAATTGTAGTTGTGGTGTTTCTCTGACTGCTTCTTACTTCTTCTTGGAATTGGGAAGTGTGGGCAGTCATCTTTTCAATAGCTACCTCCTATTCTGCCTTTTGAGGAGTTTGTTTCTGCTGATCTTTCCAGGCAAAATTCGGATGATTCTTCCACCCAGGATTATAGATGTTTGAATAAGGATTATTCTGCTTCAAAAAATTCATCTCCTCAAATTGTTTTGGAGTTTCAAGACATTGCACAATCATGTGTGGTCCACTACAAATGTCACAAACCACATTTTTAACTTGTGCTACCTGTTGAGTTCCCATGTTCATAGCTTTGAGCTTTTTCTCCACTTCTGCAGCAATCACCTCTTCGATTTTGAGTTGTATGTTTACTTCCAACTTCAAATCAATCACTCCCTCTAGTTTACTTGTAACTCTGTCATACATTTCCAAATGTTCATTTGCAGCAATGGCTTCAATGATCTTCTTAATACCAGTGGCTATTATAAAGTTGGATGAGCCACCGAAAACTATGTCAATAAGTTGTTTTATCTTTATTCTGAGGCCATTCACAAACATCTGCACTTGTTTAGTTTAGTCCATGTTGTGAGTGGTACAAGCTACCAACAATCTCTTGAATATCTTATAGGAATCACCAAGTGACTCTCCTTCTTTCTGCTTAAAATTCACAATTTCATATCTTTTGCGAATATAAACAGAAGCAGGGAAGTACCGATCAAGAAAAATTTTATCCATCTCTTCCCAAGTAGAAATACTACCAACAGGTAGTGAGTAAAATCACTCTTCAGTATCTTCAGACAGGGTAAACGGAAACATTCTCAGTTTCTTTGCTTCATCCGTATGCCCGTCAATCTTCAACGCGGTGCTCATGGTCAAAAATCTCGGCAAGTGTTTGTTGGCATCTTCGTTGACCTTTCTGGTGAAAGACCATCTCTTGAGCTGATTGATTATGCTAGGATGCAGTTGAAAATTGGGCACATTCACCGGATGGTTTACAATTGTCAACCTGCCACCCGGTGCATTTGCCCCACCATAATCCCCAAGAAGTCTCTCTGGTGGATCTTCAGCCATGATCTCTTCCTCTTATGACTCTGACTTTGTATTGCACCCCAAAATTCTCCCTCTTCATTTTGTTAATAAATAATTGGCTGACACTTAATTAATAGGTGCATCGCATACATATCATTCATGCATTGATCATGGGTTCGGGATTTTCTAAATCGCGTGAGCCTGTGCAATTCTGAAGAAGAGGTTTGGTTCCAAAAGATGAGTATCTGAGGTTCTGTTATCTCAAAGCGTCATTTCAATACGCAAGGTATGCGTGTCCAGAAGCTTCTGATTATTATCTCGCGAGTTGAGGTTTTGGTGTTTTGATCGCCTATCAGGTGGATATTGATTACAGTTTCGAGCTACAGTGTGTGGTGATCGAATATTTGAGCCCAAATTAATTCTACGGTCTTCTGCAAGTGGTGAAGTGTCAGTATACGACTTATCGATCCACGCGATTCATCAGAAAATCAAGAACGGACGGATAAAATGATATTTGAGTGCATGTATCAAAAAGTCAACAAAAGTCAAAGTTTGACCGGGCGGAATTTCGGGTCAAAATTATTGTCAAAAGTCGACATTTGAGAAAATGCGATCATTTGTTGAGAAAATCGGAAGAATCGGGTGAAAATGATGTTTCTTGCATTTTAAGTAATCTTGGACTTAGAAAAATTTTCTAAGTTTTAAGCACTTTATGTTCACGGAGCCGTGTTGCCGCATCCGTATCTTACCCGTCTGTTTTCAGAAGTTTGTGAGTTGATAGTCATTGGAAAGAGCGCATTTCGTACTTCGACTTTGTCCTTGTGAAGATTTTTCCAAAAATGCCCGAATTTCGAGTTATAAAGCTCCGAAGTTTGACGTTCACAACTTTTGAAGTTTTACACTTAGTAAAATTTTGAGTGTTTTTAACATGTTCAAGCGCTCGACTTCGGAGACATTTTACACGTGTTTCGAGGCGTCGATTTGAGTCGAGTTCAAAATCAAAGTTGTTCATTTAGTAGCAATCTACAACTTTGCTGAAGAAATCAAACTCATCCGGGAATCGGATCAAAAATTACGGAGCTCGGAAGTTACGGTTTATCATCTCTCAAAATTCAACACTTAGAAATATTTTGAAGTGTTTGTTTCTATGCTCAAGCTGAGAGTTTCAGGGTCGATTTTATCATAGTTCGTGGCTCCGAATCAAAAATATTCAACTGGAAAGTTGTTCATCTCACGACAATCTATAACTTTTTTGAAGGAGTCGAATTCATTCGGGACTCGGATCGGAAGTTATAAAGCTCGGAAAGTAAGAATTCATTATGTTTGTAAAATTCAAACAGTTTTTGTGCACATGTTCAGGGCTGTTTTCGTCATTGATTCGGTTGCCGCACGGAAAAACTCCGAACACGAAAGTTGGAGATTGCCATGTACTCTACAAGTTTCGTTTAGAAACTTTTTCGTTTCGGACGTCGGAGCTAGAAGATACGGAGTGCCGTAAGTGTCAGTTTGAAATTGCCAAAATGCAAGACAACATACACATTTTTGCCATGGCTACGGAAGCATTTCATCGAACAAGTTTTGTGCACGTGTTCGGGGCTGTTTTCCCGTCGATTCGATCGCCGCACGGAAAAACTTCGAACATGAAAATTGGAGTTTGACATGAACTCTATAAGTTTCGTTTAGAAACTTTTTCGTTTCGGACGTCGGAGCGGAAAATACGGAGCACCGTAAGTGATGATTCGAAGTTGGTAAATTGCTACATGTCATGTGTGTGACACCCCGATTTAATTCGGATATTAAATAAATGGGAATTTAATTATTTATTTAATTAAAGCCTTAAGTATTTATATTTTTGGATTTAATTGGATCAATTGAAGGAAGAAGGTTAGAGGTGTGAAGAGTAAACAGTGGGTGTGAGGAGTAAATCACTCTACTTTTACTAAGTATTAATTATTTATTTTATTTGAAATATTAAAAGGAATATTAAAAGGAATATTAAAAGGAATATAAAAAGGAAAGGAAGGAAAAGAGGAGTCTTTTTGGAGAAAACTATTTCACGTAGAAATTGGAGAAGAGAAGAGAAGAGAGGAAAGCCGACGCCGAAGGAATCAAGAATCATCGCGAGGTAAGGGGTGATTTCTTTCGGTTAATATGCCTTATGGGTTTTGGGAATCAACCGGGTAATTGGGTATGTTAGGAAATTGATTATACGTTTATGGAATGAAACCCTATTTTGTGTCGGTGTATGGAATTAGGATCATTAGTGCGTCGAATAAATAATAAGAATGATGAAACTATGTTGTTTGATGTTATAATGGTGTAAAATGGTTGTAAATTGGTGTTCCTAATGTCACAATTCGTATTGGAATGTTTGGAAGTGATAAGGAATGCATAATGCTGTCAAAAGTAGCAGAAATTGATGTTGCAGGTCATGGGAACCGGTTCCCTGTGGGGAGGAACCGAGTTCCCAGTGTAATTTTTCAAAACTGGGGAAAATTGTACTCAGGAACCGGTTCCTGTCTATGTTGGAACCGGGTTCCCATACAAAAACCAGGGAGCTTATTTTCAAACTTCGCAGGAACCGGTTCCTGTATATGTAGGAACCAGGTTCCACTGTGTATTTTCCAAAACTTCTAAAACTTCAAAAATTCATATTTTCTAAACCGTAACTCCGATTCGAGTGCCATTTTCGGAGTTATTTCTTAAATTTAAATTACTATCTTTTAGAAAGGAAAAATATTATTTTCTCCAAAATTATTTTTAAAAGAGTCGAGCTCCGGATTTTGAAAAGTATGGATTAATTAAGGATAATGGGGAATTAATACAAATGGTCTGAGTTACCGGATGAGCACTAATGCATACAATGTTATATTTTGATATTCATTATGATTTGAATGTGATATATTGGTGAATTGGCATTATGTGGATTGTATTGATATTATGATCTGTGAAGTGATGTTGCATGCTTTTATGATGCATGCATGAGCATTTGTTAAATTGGTTCATTCCCATTGTGCGGAAGTGAACTGGCAGAGCCAATAGACTTACCTGGTTTGGAGGTAGTGAGGCTAGATTCTTGACCCAATGGTTGTGGGCAAATCATGGATTTACACTGTCTTTCCACATGTAAACGGAGCAGTGGGTGAACTCGAATCACGTTTTGGTACCACATGCATAGAGTCTGCATTGCATATGGGATTGTAACATGCTAGGATGGATTCCAGTGTTGCAATTTCCATTGTTTGTTATATACATGTTCATTGTGTGAACTGCCTTGTGAATTGATTATGATTTGTGTTTGGTTAATGGATTAATGTATCCGATTATTCTGTTGTATTTTAAAAATGTATAATGCATGTTATATTGAATTGAAATCTCACCCTTACTTTAAAAATTTCAGATCCGGTGATTAGGCTTGGTTGGTGAGGATAGCTCTAGAGTCGAGTCAGTTAGTTAATCCGCGTGTCAGTGTCGTGCTCTGGTAGATGTAACACTGGGGAAACGTTGTTTTGAAATCCTTTAATGGATATTTTAATAGTTTTGAATTGTGTCTTGACTAAATATCCTGGAATAACTATTGAATGATGTATTCGGGATTTTGTTATGTTTCATTTTCGCTGTTAAACATGATTTATTTCATGATTTATTTCATGATTTATTCTTCAGTGAAAGCATGACAACTGTTTGGTCAATTTGAATTATTTAAAATTGTGATGCCTCTTAATTGTGGATAAAACTCTGATTATTATTTCTATAAAACGCGGCTAATTAGAAGGGGTGTTACAATAGTGGTATCAGAGCATAGTCGGTCTTGTCTTAGTGTCGTTATCCCTTTTAGTATGCGACTAGTGTAGTAACACTGTCGATACTTGTGTGCTGATGTAGATTGTTTTGTAATGTTACAGAACAATGGCTGGAAGAGGTAACGGAAGGAATGATGATGCTATTGCTGAGGCTTTGGGAATGTTAGCTGGAGTGCTCGGAGGGAACCAGCAGGGGGCTGTGATTGGTGCTGACAGACAATTGGAGAATTTTCAGAGGAATAATCCTCCGTTGTTCAAGGGTCCACATGATCCCGAGGGTGCTCAGAAGTGGTTGAAAGAGATCGAGAGGATCTTCTGGGTGATTGATTGTCTTGAGAAGTGAGGTATGGTACTCACATGTTGGATGATTGTGGGTTGCTACCAGGAATTGAAGAAGATGGAATTGCATTGACTTCGTGTTCGTGAGCTTTTCGAGAAGGTACTTTCCAAGACATTGTAAGAAAGAGATGAATTGGAGCTCAAGCAAGGCAACAAGTGAATATGCAAAAGTTTCAAGTTAGTATTATGCTAATTACCCTAACGATGCGATGGAGAATTTTCCAAATGTAAATTTGAGAATGCATGATGAGATCAAGCATGTTGTCAATTAGAAGGTTTCTTGATTTAATTAGAAGAAGATCTTGCTAGTACTAAGTTGAATGCTCGAGTTATGTTAAAAAGAATGATATTAAATTTATGATAATACAAAAGGTTGGAAGAAGCCAGAGACTTTCTTTTTCTTCCGTAAATGCAAAATGCAAAAAAATTGTGGAAGATTTGCATCCGAAATAACTTAAAAAGAAGATCATTTACTAAGCCAAAGAAAAAAAATGTAAAATTGAATAATGATCGGTTGATTAAAGGTACATGTTTTATGGCATTTTAATTGCAATTATTGATCTTTGAGAGACACATTCTTTTATTTCTTTGGTTGTGCTAAAAATTGAAAATTTCTAAATGGAAGTTGTTAACACTCCATGGGTACTACCAAGATATTTATGCCTATTTAAACAACTTGATATTAATGATTGGTCTTCCACCAAAAGACATATTTGGAGGTACTAATTCTATGTCTAAAATTACGTAAAAAGTGAAGGTAACCATTAATGACAACTACCATTTATTCTGTCCGGCTTATATTGAAAATTGGGAGAAGAAGTTTATTAGTGTTTCACCGAAAATGGGATTGAGGTTACCAATAAATCGATCCATTGCAGGATGAAGGTTCTTTACAAATTGATTAAGCCATATCGGTTATGAAAAATATTCTTTAGGATTAGCTGTTTATGAAAACCACCAAACAAGAATATTTATGCCATTAGGATTTTTTGTTATTTATCCATATAGTTTTGTTTTCTTGCCGACCCAAAAAGGTAAGCTAAATACTTTTAAGAAAAAAGATTGAAGAGACCATGCCATTTTAATTTTAAAAGAGAGAAAGGATTGAAAGATAGGAATGCCGAAAAGATCTTCGTAACCATGATTGGATTTGAAAATGTTTTATTTCACATTAAGTGTTAAAAAAAGATCTTGATCGAAAGAGTTGAATATGAGGCGAGAAGATGGTTAGGATTTCTCAAGGATTATGATTTTGGTTTGAATTACCATCCTTGTAAGGCAAACGCATCGTGCAAGTCCTTGCATATGTCGATGTTAATGGTGAATGAAGTGGAATTTAGACAATGTGAGACTAGTAATTGGGCATGTTGAAGCTGACTAGTGGTATTTTGGAAGAGATTCGAAATGGACAGAAGTCTGATGTTGGTTTGGTAGATAAGCTGACATTTATTAACCAAGGTCAAAGAGGTGAGTTCCGAATTGATGAGAATGGCGTTATGAGATTAGGTGATAGAGTGTGTGTTCCGGATGTTGCTGAGATTAGAAAGAGTATTTTGGAAGAAGGACACCGTAGTGGATTGAGTATTCATCCTGGTGCTACAAAGATGTACCACGATTTGAAGAAGTTATTTTGGTGGCCGGGAATGAAAAGGGAAATTGCCGAGTTTGTGTATGCGTGTTTGGTTTGTCAGAAATCAAAGATTGAACATCAGAAGCCGTCGGGATTGATGGAACCGTTGTTTGTACCGGAGTGGAAATGGGATGACATTTCTATGGATTTTGTGTCTGGTTTGCCGCGGACAGCGAAGAACTGTGATTCTATTTGGGTTATAGTCGAACGATTGACGAAGTCTGCTCACTTTATTCCGATAAGAATGGATTATCCGATGGAGAGGTTGGCAGAATTGTATGTTGAGAAGATTGTAAGTTTGCATGGTATTCCGTCTAACATTGTGTCGGATAGAGATCTGAGGTTTACTTCTAAGTTCTGGACAGGATTGCAAGAAGCTTTGGGTACTAAGTTACGATTGAGTTTCGCGTATCATCCGCAGACAGATGGTCAGACGGAGAGGACGATTCAGTCGTTAGAGGATTTGTTGAGAGCTTGTGTGTTAGAAAAAGGTGGAGCTTGGGATAGCTATTTGTCGTTGATAGAGTTTACCTACAACAATAGTTTTCATTCGAGCATCGGTATGGCTCCGTTTGAGGCATTGTATGGTAGGAGATGTCGGACGCCGTTGTGTTGGTACGAATCTGGAGAAAGTGCTGTGATTGGGCCAGAGATCGTTCAACAAACTTCAGAAAAGATTAAGATGATTCAGGAGAAGATGAGGACTTCTCAGAGTCGTCAGAAAAGTTATCATGAAAAGAGGAGGAAGGATCTTGAGTTTAATGAAGGAGACCACGTGTTCATGAGAGTTACTCCGATGACTGGTATTGGGCGAGCTTTGAACTCAAAGAAGTTGACTCCGCGTTTTATTGGTCCGTTTCAGATTACCAAGAGAGTTGGGAAAGTTGCTTATCAGATTGCTTTACCGCCGTCACTTGCGAATTTGCATGATATTTTCCATGTATCTCAGTTGAGGAGGTACATTGCGGATCCGTCTCATAAGATTCAAGTGGATGATGTTCAGGTACGACATAATTTGACTGTTGAAGCGGTACCTGCGAGAATTGAGGATCGGAAAGTGAAGCAATTGCGAGGTAAATAGATAGCGCTGGTACGAGTAGCTTGGGGAGGACCAGCTGAAGGAAATGTCACTTGGGAACTGGAGAGTCAGATGAAGGACTCGTATCCCGAACTTTTCGTCTAAGGTATGTTTTCGAGGACGAAAACTCTTTTAGTGGGGGAGAGTTGTGACACCCCAATTTAATTCAGATATTAAATAAGTGGAAATTTAATTATTTATTTAATTAAAGCCTTAAGTATTTATATTTTTGGATTTAATTGGATCAATTGAAGAAAGAAGGTTAGAGGTGTGAGGAGTAAATCACTCTACTTTTACTAAGTATTAATTATTTATTTTATTTGGAATATTAAAAGGAATATAAAAAGGAAAGGAAGGAAAAGAGGAGTCTTTTTGGAGAAAACTATTTCACGTAGAAATTGGAGAAGAGAAGAGAAGAGAGGAAAGTCGACGCCGAAGGAATCGAGAATCATCGCGAGGTAAGGGGTGATTTCTTTCGGTTAATATGCCTTATGGGTTTTGGGAATCAACCGGGTAATTGGGTATGTTAGGAAATTGATTATACGTTTATGGAATGAAACCCTATTTTGTGTCGGTGTATGGAATTAGGATCATTAGTGCGTCGAATAAATAATAAGAATGATGAAACTATGTTGTTTGATGTTATAATTGTGTAAAATGGTTGTAAATTGGTGTTCCTAATGTCACAATTCGTATTGGAATGTTTGGAAGTGATAAGGAATGCATAATGCTGTCAAAAGTAGCAGAAATTGATGTTGCAGGTCGTGGGAACCGGTTCCCTGTGGGGAGGAACCGAGTTCCCAGTGTAATTTTTCAAAACTGGGGAAAATTGTACTCAGGAACCGGTTCCTATCTATGTCGGAACCGGGTTCCCATACAAAAACCAGGGAGCTTATTTTCAAACTTCGCAGGAACCGGTTCCTGTATATGTAGGAACCAGGTTCCACTGTGTATTTTCCAAAACTTCTAAAACTTCAAAAATTCATATTTTCTAAACCGTAACTCCGATTCGAGTGCCATTTTCGGAGTTATTTCTTAAATTTAAATTACTATCTTTTAGAAAGGAAAAATATTATTTTCTCTAAAATTATTTTTAAAAGAGTCGAGCTCCCGATTTTGAAAAGTATGGATTAATTAAGGATAATGGGGAATTAATACAAATGGTCTGAGTTACCGGATGAGCACTAATGCATACAATGTTATATTTTGATATTCATTATGATTTGAATGTGATATATTGGTGAATTGGCATTATGTGGATTGTATTGATATTATGATTTGTGAAGTGATGTTGCATGCTTTTATGATGCATGCATGAGCATTTGTTAAATTGGTTCATTCCCATTGTGCGGAAGTGAACTGGCAGAGCCAATAGACTTACATGGTTTGGAGGTAGTGAGGCTAGATTCTTGACCCAATGGTTGTGAGCGAATCATGGATTTACACTGTCTTTCCACATGTAAACGGAGCAGTGGGTGAACTCGGTTCACGTTTTAGTACCACATGCATAGAGTCTGCATTGCATATGGGATTGTAACATGCTAGGATGGATTCCAGTGTTGCAATTTCCATTGTTTGTTATATACATGTTCATTGTGTGAACTGCCTTGTGAATTGATTATGATTTGTGTTTGGTTAATGGATTAATGTATCCGATTATTCTGTTGTATTTTAAAAATGTATAATGCATGTTATATTGAATTGAAATCTCACCCATACTTTAAAAATTTCAGATCCAAAGTGATTAGCTGCTTGGAGTTGGTGAGGATAGCTCTAGAGTCGATTCAGTTAGTTAATCTGCGTGTCAGTGTCGTGCTCTGGTAGATGTAACACTGGGGAAACGTTGTTTTGAAATCCTTTTAATGGATATTTTAATAGTTTTGAATTGTGTCTTGACTAAATATCCTGGAATAACTATTGAATGATGTATTCGGGATTTTGTTATGTTTCATTTCCGCTGTTAAACAAAACTTTAAGTATGATTTATTTCATGATTTATTCTTCAGTGAAAGCATGACAACTGTTTGGTCAATTTGAATTATTTAAAATTGTGATGCCTCTTAATTGTGGATAAACTCTGATTATTATTTCTATACAACGCGGGTAATTAGAAGGGGTGTTACAATGTGCAAGACTTGCCCAGCCAGCCAGGACTTTCATCGAACACTCATACGACAATTTTCAAACACTTTTTATTCGATGATAAAGGCTTCGTTTGGATTTTTGTCGAACTACAAAGTTGTTCTATCATGCGTGCTCTTTCCAACGGTACCGGGTTCGAGTCATCCAGTCGAGTATCGTAGGAGTTACGTAGCTGCAAAGTGGTGTACGTGGATTGTTTCAAGAATACGATACTTAGAGAAATTTTTTAAACGTGCAGACAGCTTGTGTCGGCATGACTTCGAGGCTAAATACGGCGAGCTTGTGATCAACTTTTCATCGAGAACTCAACATCAAAGTTGTTCTGCCACATGTCATCTTTCCAATGGCACCGAGTTTGTGTTATTCGGTCGAGTATCGGAAAAGTTATAGATCCGTAAAGTGGCGTACATGGATTGGTGATAATTTACATGTTGCTAGATAAAATAGATACTTATCTCTGCATCAAAGCCAGACAAACAAGACTAGCGGGTGGATTTGTTAATTTATATTTCATGTTGCTTAAAATTATTATTTCTTCTTTATTTTTGTTACATATTGGGATGCCATAATGTAATGAAGAAAAGATTGAATCAGTTAGACCTTCTACTGATTAATATTTTGCCTCTGTTACATAAGAAAGGCTTAGCAACTTTTGTAAAAAAGTGGTGTTCTTTTCATGCTAAAGTCTATGACACTATTCCGTGGATGCTTTCTTCTTTTTTCTAACCATAACAAGCTCGAAACCGATAACACAGTAACAAGCTAACAGAAATTTTTTCTTAACTCACCTTCATTCTTTCACCTCACACTCTCATCTCCAACCTTCCTCTCATACCATACTCATCTGTAACTGTAACTAATTCCCTTCACTCTTAACAAATACCATAATTATCTTCACCATTTTCTCACTGTATCTTAACCGAAAATCATCCTCTCCATGACCATTTTCTTTTTTTTTCACACTATCATTCACCAACCATTCTTGACAACACAAAACGGTAACAAGAAATTTTTTGTCACCACTTTCTTGCGCAACAAAACGATAACAAACTTTACACCACCATAACCGATTCTTCCTCTCTTTCTCACATCACCTTGAAATTCACACTCTCTTCTTCACCTTGTAACAACCTACTACTAACTCCATAATCTCTCACTCTCTTCACTGTTAATCACCGTATAACAACCATAATAGTTCATTCTCGCCGCGAAACCACCATCATCGCACTCCATTCACCGCTCTGTCATTACGTCATGCCGTCACCGTCTTTCTGCTAAAGAGGAAGCATCCTCCGCCATGGTTAACTCTTGGAAGCAAGCAAGAAGTTCCGACTACTCGCCGTTTTTCCCTACAGATTCATCGAATTATTGAGTTTATTTCTCAGTAGTTATAGTGTCGGTGCACATTCTTCTCGCCATGAAAGCTTCTTGAACAAGAACTACGTAACAACATCACTCTCGCGCTCTCGTCTTCAGTAACGGCAGCAGTGTTATAACTTCGGTCCTCATCTTTTCCGGCGAGATCCTTGAGACGTGATGCGAGCCTCCTAGAGGAGTTGTTTTCATCATCGAAGTAGCTCGTATAAATGTATAGCTTTCTGGGATCTTTATTCAATCACGATTGCAGCACAGATCTGGCCGTTGACGTCATGATTTCTTCCCTATGGCATTCGGTTCGAGGAAAACAGAGGTTAGATTTGGATTCCGGGATGAAACTCAAATCGAGTAGTGCAGGTTTCACATGTTATCGTTAAAATTTGGGTCGGTACCGGCGAAGTCCACCCGGAGAAGATGATCGGAAAATGGCCGACTCCGGTGAGTTTTCTTTCCTCCTTCACGAACCCTGTACGTGGCATTTCTCTATTGATTCATGGAACTTATGTCATGTAGCCAATCAAATTTATCCATGTGTCCTTTTCTTTTCTTATATTAAAAAAAACCTGATGATATAATTTAATAGCATGACCAATTGATATGTTATAACACATAAAAAAAATAAAAAGAAAACGTGACATATTATTTTAAAAAGAAATCTGAATAAAAAATAATAATAATGTTGTTAGAACAAATACGTGAGTTGACACATTTTCAGTGGTCCATGCATTCTTAATTTTAATTTGGATTTTATCTTTAATCAGCAATTAGTGTCATAATGAAAATAGATAATAATTAATGAATAATTAGTTTTTGTTGATACAAATGGATTTAAGGTAAATTCAAACTGGACTTAGTGCAAACCATACTGCTGGGCCTAACGAAACGCTAAAACACCCCCCCTTCTTAAGCCCATTTCTGTGACATAACTAGTTGTAGTTCATTCTGAAATTCTGCTTTACACCCCCCAGTTTCCATTTTTTACACATTGACATATAGTTTAATTTCACTCCCGATTTCGATTCTATCGAATCATAAAAAACATATAAAAACATATTCTGATATTTTAGGATATTTGAATATTTTTGACATTTTTTTTAAATATTTTTGCAATTAATTCTAATTCATTTTTAAATAATACATTTAGATTTTTTTTTTCTTTTATAGTTGACTTAGGAGTATAATGTCATTTTTTTTTAGAAACTCTAAGATATTTTTATACCGTTTAGTTATAGTTAAAAGTATATCTTATCTTAGTGTTGTAAGTAAAATTTTAAATTTATCTTTGATTTTTCGATTTCTTTGTAAATAATCATTTTTTTTGCGTTTTATGCTTTATTTAAAAGCCGCATTGCTATTTCTGACATTCTGTTTTGTATGCGAGGTACGCGGAGCGTTATACCATTGATTGGGATTTATAAAATCCATTGATCTGATGTTACACACATGTGTGTGTATTCGGTATCTGTCTGTTTGGTTTTTACCATCTTTTGCAGGTTATCTGATTTAATTTGGATGTGTAGAATCCACATCTGTTGCTCGCATACATGTGTGTACCCCCTTTGTCTGTATTATCTGGATATTTTCTGCAGGTTTATTGGATATACGTCGAGTGTGTATAGACACAAATTCTTGACCGTGCATATAGATGCACATCCTTTATCTGTATTGTCTGGATTATGATCTTGTACAGCTGTATTTGCTTCAGATGTGTATGACACACATTCTGGTTATGCTTTTTGTGCCTCCGCACACTTCTCACCGGATTTCTTTATTGCATGCCAGCAGTACTTGAAGTTTTCCAGAGTATTTCTATAGCTTGCGTGCTCTTTGGATTTTATATCCATTTGGTATTTATTTTACTTTATTTATCGCATTTCTTTACCGCTTTTCTAGAGAGCATGAGAAGTAGGATTTTACCACTTTCCTTTCCATGAGAAGTAGGAATAGAGATGTATGAAGGGGCTTCTGTAGTTGGAGCATGTTCAGGAACCCCTCTGGTTTATTTAAAGACCCGTTTAGGGCAATTCTGTTTGCTAATTGTGTTTGGTTTGTTTTAAATCCTCCATCTGCATAGGGAGGTAATTCTCAGTGAGTGTTTACATTTGTGCTTGCATAGGTCAGAGTGGTTAGGACAACCGACGTGGTACCACTAAGCGAAGTCCCGCTTTTTATATTTCTTGTCATCGAGTCATTGATATATGGGTAAGCCGGAAGAAAGGGTCCGCAATCCCCCACAGTTCAGTCCATGTCAGCTCCGCACACGCGAATCGTGTTGCTTTCTTTATCGAGTCAATAAAAGTGGCTAGAGTCCCCTATTCTGACTCTCCACTCATTCATGGGGTTCGCATTTATTGCTGAACTCGCATCATTTGCTCTGTAGGTTATGCCTACGATTGTTTGACATTTGTTTTTGCATTGCATTGTTTGTGTGCTTCTGTCAAAGCATTTGTTTGCTTCATCCCTTTTGTCGTCTTCGACTCTACTTTAGTTAGTGATTCGAGATGGACATAGACTTAGGTTGTAAACCTTTTTGCTTCTTTTTGTCATCTTCGACTCCATTTTAGCTGGTGATTTGGGATAGACATAGATCTAGGTGGTAAACCTTTGCATGTTCCTTTAGGATTCTCTCGACTCTATCTTAGGTAGTGATTCGAGTTAGACCTTAGGATGTAATCCATGTATGATGACATTAGGGATAGCATTAGATAGTTTCCCTTGTTTGTTTTCCAGTTTCTTTTGCATCCATGCATATAATAAAACTAAAAATTGTTTTCTTTTTCTTTTGCAAATTAAAACACTTAATAATGGTTCAAACTCCTTTTTCAAAGGTAAAAACAACCAACCAATGCAAACTTTTTGCCTACGGGTTTTCTTTTGTTTTTAAATTATTTTCATAATTAAAAAACACATAACCCATCAAAACATGTGAGTCGAACTACGGCGCTCTGACTTTCCCATTGCACGCGGGAATACGTAGGCATCTTGTCACGGGGCTCGATCGAGCAAACTTTGTAAATATTTCCTTCTTTTCCCGTGTTTTCTTTCTTTTCACATTCATCTTTTAGCTTACAAATATAGCAATTAAGCGAAAATAGATATAAACACACCCATTAGATGTAGTAGAAGTGGATACCGTAGAGTACTACGGGCGCGTGGGGTGCTAATACCTTCCCTTCGCGTAATAGATTCCTTTACCCTATCTCTCGGTCGCAAGACCGTGCCTTATCCCTTTCAGGTTTTTGCGATGCGTTCACCTTTCTCCTTTTGCGAAATAAAAAACGTTCGATGGCGACTTCATTGATATAGTTATCGGATGATGTTCAGCCGGTTGTTTCACTTTGTATGAACTGAATGTTCTTTGTTAGAAGCCAGTCTGGCTAATTGAGCCTGTCTTCGCCTTTCGTGAAAAGTTCTTTCAATTTATGCGTCAAAAATAAATTCAGCTGAGGGCTTTCCTCGTATACAAAGATTAGACAATTTATTAGTGATAATAATAAAATAAACAGAAAAACAAAATTTTAATTGCAGAGCAATAAAATTTGAATTGAACTATAACCGACTCTGTATTTTGGCAATCCCCGGCAACGGCGCCAAAAACTTGATCGGAAAAATAGCAAGTATACTATTTTTACCGATGTAGTAATAATTGGATTTATCCCAAGTATCGATCTCGAGGATTGCGTAGTAAATACTGAGTTAGATGATTTATTCAATTGAACAAAAACTATAGTTTTAAGATTGGTGGGAATAAATCCTTGTAGAAAGTAAATTTGCATAAGATAAAAATTGACTTTTTGTTTGATTTAAGCATGCTAGGGTGAGTGTATAATTTATCATGTAATAACCTTCACTCATTGATTTATTCAACAAGTTCATCATCCTCAATTATTGATTCTCAATATTATTTTATCTTAATTCCTTAGTGACAAAATCTTTAACCTTCTTTCCTAATTTCAATTTCCATTTAAATTAGTAGAGAGGTTAAGCATGCAATTACAAGGAACTATTATGGTTATCATAGGATTACCATAGTCCTAGGTGAAATCCTTAATAATATCATTATTTATAAAACCTTAACACGACTGTCCGACTCTACTGTGTTAAAATAGTGAAATCCTATGGTCCCATAGGGTCAAACTATGAATTAATATAAATAATCAAATTGATGTATACCAAACTAAAATATTGACTAAAATAGAGAGATCAGTATTCTTAACATAACAAATTAGGGACACCCCCTAGCATTGGGGGGTTTAGGCTCTCATAGAATTCAAAAGTAGCATAATCAAAATATTAGATAAAGACATTACAATAGATTGGGTCTTCGATCTTCAATTGCTCTCGCGCATGAAGAGTTCTCCGTTCCCAAAACTGTTGAATCTCTGCTCTTCTATCGTGAATTATTCTCTCTGGTGGCAAAAAGTCCTTTTCTCATTCTCAAAATAAGGTTTATATAGTGTTAGGTCATTCCCAAGCGATACAAAATGTCCAAACCACCCTTAATGACCCAAAACATTATAAAACAACACAAATTATAATTCTCAGCGTCATGGCTGACACGATCCGTGTCCCGTGACACAGGCACCCGTGTCGGCCTCTATTTACGCGTATTTTTGCTTAGGCTTCCTGACACGGCCGTGTCAGCTGACACGGGCACCCGTGTCAGCCTCTGTTTCTTCTCCCAAACTGCCTTTGCGCGCCATTTCTGACACGGGTGGCCGTGTCCCGTGACACGGGTGGCCGTGTCCCGTGACATGGGTGGGCGTGTCAGGACCTTAATAGCCTCACATATTCTGATTTTTGCACTTCTTTTGCCCCGATTTGTCCTGTTTTATTCTTCTGACCTTGAAAACACTCAAACACACAACCAAAGCATAAAATGCTGTAATATAACATATAACACTAAACAAATAAAAGAAATGATAACAAAGTTCAATGCTAAATATCTGTGTAAAAACAACCGATCAGCCAGCAAGGTCTCATCTTGAAACTTACACATGAATACTTGCCAGAAGCTTGATAAAATCAACGCGACCACACGACAAGTTTCAATGGTTTTTTTTCAAGTATATCACCGGTTTTGGAATTATCATATCACTTGTTCAAATATGATTGAGAATTTCAAATGGACAAGGTTAGTGGAAACTTGCCAGAAGCTTGATTAGAAATCAATGCGAGCACACGACAAGCGCCACAAGTGTTGAACCAAGATCAAAGATCAAGTCATCTTTTGGGGCTTATGTTAGAATATTAAAGTTCATGCCACCAATTGATCACTTTCCGATTCGGGACAAAAAAAATAAGATGAAGAAGAAGCAATGTAGCGCTATGTTAAGGAATTGCCAAGTGACTTATGTAGAAGTCACCCTACAACGAGGTCGTTCAATAGTGATGTATGTGTTGAAAAAGCAAACGAGAAGAATGATATATAGATCACCTTCTAATGTTTGTCAACACATGTAAAAAAGAAAAGAAAAGAAAGGGATAAGATGAAGAAGGATGGGAAATGATCGATCAACTTGGATTATCTTCTCAAATTTATTCCATCTTTAAGTTCAACCACTCATCTTGGTGGATTAAGGCACAAAATATATTGTTGACTCAAAGCACCAAGAATTAATTATATAATTAATTCTTTGGTAGATTTGAATCACCAATAGATTTCTTCAACCTCATCAACACCCAAAGTCCATTGAGATTAAAGAGGAATTAGGTATTCAAGACTACAATCCAAGGCAATCATCAAAAGAATAGAGTAAAAGAAGAGTAAATATCAAAAACAAGTCAAAAAACAAGTGAAAATCACAATTCTGCCTCTGTGCAATTGATTTGCAGCAGGATGCAAATCGATTGCACACTATAGTTTTTTCAAAAAAAAAATTAAAATGTGGCCCATGCAATCGATTGCAGCAGAATGCAAATCGATTGCACACTGTAAAAACCAGAAAAATCACATTTCTAAAGGCCAAATTCTTGTTCAAAACTTTTCACAAACACCTTGTGTTCCTTGATTCAATTGAACACGAAAATTCCAACTAATTTCTGAGAATTAACATCAATGGAACTAAAAACAAGTTTGCTTAAATAATCAAACAACAACAATTATCAAGAGATCACATAATGAAAGATGAAGATCGACACTCACCACTTGTAGATCTTGAGAAAAAAAATGCAATAGTAGCACTTCAAATTGCTTAACTTCAACTTCAAAAATCAGAATCACAAACCTAGATCTAAGGAATTGAAGAAGAAAAAGAGTGTGGATGGAGGTTTAGCTCAAAGAATTAGAGAATTCTAATGAAGAATTCACTAATCTTTACGAAGAAGAAAGAGCTTTGAGTGAATTGGGAGAATTGGGGAAAATTAGATAATTAGGAGAAATTTTGACAAGGTGTATTTGGCTATCAAAAGCTTCAAATTTGAATAAGAGGAGACCTCTATTTATAAGGTTTTGGTTTGGGAATGAGTGGTGGTTTAGAATTAGGTTTGGGTATGGAATTAGGCTTGGAAAATGAATTTGGAGCCAAAATTGAATCAATTAGTAATTAATTTCGAAATTAAAAGAAAATAAAAAATGAAATTGGAGCCGAAGCCCACAAACTTGAAAAATTTCCCAATTTTTCAGCATTCTGCACAGTGCAATCGATTGCACTAAGCTATTTTTTGAAAATTTGCTGAAATTGGTCAGTGAGCAATCGATTGCACCCTCTTTTTTTTTTTGGAAAATTGGTTTTAAATCAAGTTTGAGAAAAAACATCAGAAAAACTTACACTCGCATGATATCTTGGCTTGATACCTACAAAACACAAATATACAAAGACAAAAGTAAATTTTGTTTTTTGTATTTTAACCAGAGGTTAGCAGAAGAAATAAATTCAGATCAATCGTGCATGCAAAACACTGTCAGAGTGCTTCGTGATTCCTTAAGAGTAGACTTAGGAACAGGACAACCATAAAAGCTCAACCTTGTTTGCGATCTTAATGCATTGTGATGATGAGATGATGAGGGATATTAGGGGGGGGATTTGGGTACAACATGCGTGAGATACTTTTAGTGAGGAGAGAAAGAGATAATAATAAAGGAAATAAAGATTTGTATTATTCAATTGTACAAATAATGATACAACCTAGGACTATTTATACACAACCCTAATTGAGCTTGGGTTTACACAACTTGGATTATATTTAAATAGTAAATCAAATCTAATCTAATCTAATCTAATATTTTAATAAATTAATTTAATATTTCAACACATTCAACTATAAATTCTTCTCATCTTTGGAGTTATTGTGAAGTGCTTACACTGACCACTAATATGAGACTTCTGATTGGAGGTATAGATGCTGACATTGAAGAGAGAAAGATTTTTTTGGAATGGATATTGGGAATCGGTGATTCAAGTATTGGAGATGCTAATGAAGTAGATATCATAGTGCAAATACCACATGATTTGTTAATTCCTAGCTTTGGAGATCCACTTTCAACTATTGTGGAAAACACGCATCCAAATCTTTTACACAACTTGAATGATCTGTCTTTTTTTCAAGAGAGGGCAATATTAGCTCCTAAAAATACCATTGTTGATGCCCTCAATGACTATATGTTGGATTTAATACCTGGAGAAGAAAAAACTTATTTGAGTTATGATTCTCCATGTAATGTTAGGTCAGACATTAACATGTCAGATGATGTGCATACTCCTGAACATCTAAACACCATTGTATCTTCAGGACTACCAAATCACAAGTTGAAATTAAAAGTTGGAGTCTCGGTAATGTTGTTGAGAAATATTGATCAGTCGTTGGGATTGTGCAATGGCACCCGATTAATAATTATAAAAATGGGAAGATATGTCCTTGAAGGTAAGATTATATCAGGTAACAATGTTGGTCAGAAGGTTTTTATTCCAAGGTTATCATTGACTCCAAACGATAAAATAATCCCTTTCAAATTTCAACGTTGGCAATTTTCATTGATTGTATCATTTGCTATGACAATCAACAAGAGTCAAGGTCAGTCACTTAAACATGTAGGAGTATATCTTCCCCAATCAATTTTTTCCATGGGCAATTATATGTTGCATTGTCAAGAGTTACTTCAAAGAAAGGCTTAAAGATACTGATAACCAACGACGAAGGTGAAGATACAAATGTAACTGAAAATATTGTTTACACAAAAGTCTTTCATAATGTTCAGTAGTTAATTGTTTACTTATTTCTCGATATGTATGTCAAATCATTTATGATATTTAAAATTTTCTAATTTAAAAGTTATTCAATACTTATTTACGTTTCAAAATTTATTTAATTTTATTTTTTTGATATTAGAATCTATTTTAATGTCAATTATTTATAGACATTATATAATATCTTATTATGTGAATAAAGAATAAAATATTATATATAACATACTAAAAAATTCGGTGCGATGCACGAGTCAAAGTCTAGTTATATGAAACAAGGTATTTCAGGAAGGCAGAGAAATGAATTCCAACCATACACAACAAGAACAAAATGAGATTCATATGTCACAATTTGCTTATGTCGCTGTTGTCATACCCCAAAATTTGTCCTCCTACTTTTCAAGACATTTCATACATCCATGCTCAAGGATTTCACAAGGGTTGACCAGACAAACTCTCTCCTAAGCAATCAACCCAAACTAGGGTTTGGCTATTCTCATATCAAGATGGGTTTCCAACATCTCCAGTGATCACCATGCCTCCTCATATGCTTCAAAGAATCTCCATGTCAAGTTTCAAGCTTTACAAGTCAAGTTTCCTCAGACAATTGCTCAGATGGTTGAAAATCAGTTGTATTGGACAAAAAGTCAACTATGGTCAACATATAGTCAAACTTCATGATTTTTGGTCAACATCCATATTTTGAAGTGACATTCATCATTTGATCAAGGGTTGATCATGATTCATCAAGAAAACTCAAGATTTGATCAAAAGTCAAACTTTCCAAATTAGGGTTTTCTAAAGAAAAGTCAACAGAACTTTGACTGAGCATAACTTTCTCATACTTTATCAAAAAAATTTCCACCACCTCTCATTTTGAAGAGAATTCACTTCTCTACAACTTCATGTCTCACAAGCATGGTCAGAAAATGCTTCATTTGGAAGATATGGATAAAAACATTACAGGTCCTTTTCAAAGTCAACAAAAAGTCAACTTTTTGTAAAGAAGTGTTATTGAGCATGGAAACTCCAATTGATATGAGATCAAAGAGGTTGTTTATAGGACATCTAGAGCTTTCTAAAAAGTCCAAGAACACCCAAAAATGTTAAAAATTGAGCAAGATACACCACAAGTTGAGCATTTTTGAAGAGGTGCACAAAAAGAAATACTTGTCAAAATCCAAAAATTTGCAAATGGGCCTAACTTTTCTTGATTCAAACTTGTTCCTCAGCTAATTTGGAACCTTCAAGCCCAAGGCCACGAATTTTATCTTTATTTTTCTATTTAATTTGGATTTTAATCAGTTAAAAGCCAATTAAATTAAAATAAAAGGTAGAAAATCAAAATTAAATGCAAATTGGATTTTTCTCGCATTCTTGAGGTCCAAGCAAACCTCTCAAGCTGGAAAATTCGAAATTGGCATTGATTGGCATGAGATTTGATTGAAATTTGATCAAAAAAGGCAATATTTGGTTTTATACCAAATCAAATATTTTCTCATTGATTGATTCATTATTTTCTCTTGATTTCTGACCTAAATCCATCTACTATATATACATGAAGCATTCACATGAACAAAGGACGAATTTTCAGCCTCTAAGAACCCTAATCAAATTCAAAAAAACCGTGTCATACAAGCTACTTGCAGCCCTGGTTTTGCTTGGATTCAGACAATTCTAAGCTTGCCAATCAATTCCTGGAGGTCCCTGGAGTCATCCCAGACCCTTACAAATCACAAAACCATCAAGAATCGTGAATTCCAGATTTCGGTTTGTCCATTCTTTTTCAAATTCGATTTTTGATTTCCATGCATATTTAACATGTTTTGATGTTTGTTTTGTGTTTAGAATGGAGTTTCGAAGCTTTCTGCATAGGTTAATTGCATTTTAGGTACCTGAATCGAAATCCACCATGATTAGGGTTCATCTGCTCGAATTGGGATTTTCTGAAATACGTAAAATTGGACAAAACCAGGACCACCATTGTGTTTAGAATGATGTTTGCAATCGATTCATGTATCCATAACTAATTTATATTGCTTGTATGAGATTTTTGAAAATTGCAGGGGCCTTAGCGTCGAACCAGACCGACGCTATGTGTTTGAAAATTCAAACGAAGAAGATGAAGATCTTCGCGTGTGATCTGGGTTCCAGGATTCAATTTCGCTTATATTCTTTTTGTTTCATTATTAAAACAGCTAGACACTCCAGCTCAGTTGGCTAGCAGCGCGCATGTGAAGGCATGGTCCTTGGTACGATCCCTGGCCATGACAATTATATTTTTTAACACTTGAAAACTAACTCTTTTCCTTATTTTCTTTTAATATATTCCATTCTATTTTATTTATCTTCAAATATTTTTCTCATGCATTTAAAAAATCACCAAAAATATTTTCCTTTTACATTTCAATCAGAAAAATGTTTATTTAATTTTTGACATTAAAATTAATATTTTTGCATGCATATTTTAATTAATTGTTAATTAACCATTAAATTGACTTTTAATTGCTTTTTATTATCAAAATCAATCCAGAAAATTCCCAAAAATTACTCTATCATCTAATTATCATTGCCAACCCAAAAACATTTTTCTTCATTCAAAACTTTCTTTTACTAACATATTTTTCTCTTATGCGAATTTCTTATATTTTTCGATTATTATGTATCTGCTTACAGGTTGTAATAGTTAGGATTTATTTTCTCGCATTCTTTTTTCAATATTATGTAACTGCTCATGGGATGTAATAGTTTAATTAGGATTTACTTTCCGCACTCCTATATTATGTATCTGCCCCAAAGCCATGTAATAGCGTAGGACATTTATCTTTCCGCACTTTACTTTCCGCAATTTATTTTCCGCACCCTATAAACTGCTAGTAATTAGGCGTGTATGGCAAGATAAAAACGAACGTAGATCACTTCTAATTCCAAGATAAAATATCTGAATTTGACACACTCTTTCACATATGCACCCCTTAAGGTAATTCTCTCTCGTTGCCTTTCGAATAAATGGCCAAGTCCCTCGAACGTAGAGGTATCCTAGCACTGTTGCCTACTAAATATATCATCATAGTCCCTTCGATACAAAGATCATAGACCCACGATGTCGCTTACGAATACATGATCTCGTCTCTCGATTGTTGCCTACGAAAAGTGATGATCGTCCCTTCGAATGTGCTAGGATACCTCCTAAAAGTTGCCTTCTATGACCATCCGATGTCCCTTCGAATGTCCCTTCTACATCCAACGAATAGGGTTACCTACCAATTAATGGTATGGATAGCACTATTCTAAAGGAACGTAAAACAACATGAAAACGACCATTCTGAGTAGGTAATAAGACTTCTAGTTGCTTGCTCAAACAAAATACTTTTCACACCACACACTTTTGTCAAAGTTCAAACTCTTTTCAAAACGAAATATTTTCGAACACTTTGTATACATTCCTACATGAATCATTACAAAGTCAAAGCGAAATTCCTTTTCAAAACATTTTTGTCAAACACACAGAAAGCACTTTTAAAAATGAGCTAGAAGCAACTAAGAGCCCGTAGATAACTACGGATGGAAAAGGGTGCTAATACCTTCCCTTTTCATAACCTTCTTTAAGAATCTAAGGTTTTTCCTGTTCTTTTCACCTTCCCTTAATTGGATAAAAGAAAAGTCGGTGGCGACTCTTGCTATCCGCACATTTGCGATAAAAAGCAAATTCCAAAGTCAGTTCTCCCACCGTATTACAGCTATACAGGAAGTGCAACCCCAAATTTAAGAAGATAATATACATTGTTGTTATAGGTGAATCATTGAGGTAATTTTTTAACCCACTATGTGTTTCTTCGCACCAAGTGAAATTCCTTAAATGTTTCTAAAAACTTGAAGTATACTTCTGGTGCACACCAAAATCTGATAAAGTATACAAAGAAATTGAAATTTTAATTTCAGTTTTATATCGAAGATGTATTTCCGGTTTTATTCTTTGTAGAAACCAGAAACCATCATTGAATTTTATAACATAAACATAGCAAATATATTTAGGAGTTAAACATAAATCAAACATTACAAATCAACATCTAGGTGGACGTTGCAACATCCTAATAATATCATCGATCGATCTTATTATAGTCGCATCTAACTCGATAATAACTTTCTCCTAGTTTTGTTGCCTCTATACAAATCAACTGCAACATGTCTTCACGTAATTCAAATTCTTCAACATTTTCTAATTGTTCATGAACATCTACCTCCTTAATTACGAGAGGATAAACTACGAGGCGAAACAACTTCAGACACATCGGATTCGAGATTATCATCGGAGCGCACCATACCTATGTTACATAAATATTAAAATTTATTAACATGTCACAGTGACAATTGCTGTCAAAATAAACACAGACAGAAACCAGAAGTATACATCTGATTTCTACATAACCTTTTTCGACAGAAAATAACATATTAATGTAGGGAATGAGGGATGAAATGAATAAACTTTACTTGAAATTATACTTCTTTGGGCTCTTTCTGATCCGATGAACTACAAAAATGATGATTTGGAGTGAAAAATGGATTGAGAATGATGAGGGTTTTTGAGAGGTTTTAAAGGAAAAAAAGAAATAGTGGTGATCATATATGTCCATACTGGTTATTGTTTTAAGTAATCTACATTGTGTCATAAACGTAAAGTATACTTCTAGTGATATATGAAATAAAGTAACTTGCATCGTGTCATGAACCTGAAGTATGCTTCCAGTTATATATGAAATATCCAGGTGGCAACAAAATTCAGTCTTTCCCGCTAATAGAACTAGAAATATAATTTTGGTATGGACCGAAAGTATACCTCTGGTGTCATTTTTTACATTTTGAAGGAAGAAACCACAATTTACACGTTTTGTGCAAAAAAACAAAGGTACGAACCAAAAATAAATTTCCGATTTTTCGAAGAACATTTTCGAGATTGCATAGGATATCCCTTATCACTATGGGATGGGTTAACAAATGCTCGAATTGAAAACACAAATATTTATTAACTATTTGTCATAGTCTGATCATGTTGAGGTACTTACACCTACCATTTAATTTGGTCTTGATAAAGAGAATGATGTCTTTTGCACAACTTACATACCAGTAGAACATATACTGCTCATTTGCCTATTATTGTGGGGAAAAAAAATTGGACTAACATGATTGCTTTACTTTTTCAAGGTCAATAACTAATAGATCTGGTATGATAAGTCAAACAGTACTTGTTGATAGATTTGGTTTCAAACATCAACCAATACGAGGATAAATTCTCGGCATTAGGTATTGCACTAAACTTCAACTAGATTCAAACCCAACCAATCTTTTCTTATGCTATTATAGAATTCACTTGTCCAAAATAACTACATAGCCACAAAATCCACAACACAACCCTTAAAGTCAAATCTCCTTCAATAGCACAACCTTCAAATGGCATATGATATATAGACAAGAGTACTAAGCAAATCACAAACTAGAATGATAATCTAAGTTCCAGCCAAATGACTTTTCATTAAAAAAGTTAGGTGAAATTTTAAACTGAACTTCTCGAAAAACTGATCTAATATAGGCAACAAATGAATCTAATATTCATCCTCACTATCTTCATCAATATGGGAATGCATCATCATTGATATCAACGCCGCCTCCATAGGATCCAATTCATCCATATCATCTAGGTCGAAATCATCAGGGCCAAAATCATCAGGGCCGAAATCATCTAGGGCCTCTGACATAGCAGCCATTCGGTAAAAATCAAAGGGTTCCCCCTCATCATCGGACTCAAAAGGACCCATATGAGGAGCCGAACCACTAGCCAGAGAATCTGATAAAGCCATCATCTCTAACTGATCCATCCCGTCGAAAAATTCTGAGTCCCTCATGATGGAATAAAATTCTCCACTTGATAGATCAACTTCACTGAGCATGTCCAACACGTCATACATATCGTAGTTGTTTTGTTTACGTTGAGGTGGTGGCCTGTTGTGTATCCATGTGTATGAGCCAGGCTTCACTGTATGCTGAAAGTGAAAAATATGAAAATCATTAAAACATAATAGGATAGTCAATCCTAGCTAGCTACTGAACAAACAATGCGAGTAAATACTTATATTCTCAGGCCTATTTTAAGGCCCAAAAACACAGGTTTGCCTGCATTTTTTATACGGGCACAAGCCATAGCTCAGTCTCATTTCCAGTTAACCATCAGCTCATGCATCACAATACAGCTCAATTGGCATTGACTTCCCCTCTATGGTCTTTCTTTTGTTCATGTCATGTAGTGATGACAACAGGAAGGGTTTGGATATAGGTATGTGCATATGGTAGTAGTTGTTTCCAAACTGACATTTTTCAAAAATATTCATAGGATAACAACATAAATACTTGTAAGCTTTACACATTGGCAGTGTTGTCGATGGCAGATGATGGTCTATGGCGGAGAGTCAAAATCTCGCCATACCAGCCACTTTATGACGCCGTTATAGCGGATTACGGCGGAAAAACCCGCAATATCGGCCGAATTTTACTATTGCGGTGAGCTCAAAAACCGTCATGTACATCCGCACATCCGCCATGTTTCTATTGTAATTGACACTAATTAATTTGCAACATATACTAGGCAGTTGTCACCAAACAAGATTGAAAAAACTACTTCTAGGCCTTCATAAGCTCTAATAGATTGGAACATAAAGAAGATGATGTAGGAGATGCTGTAAATATTGTAATCCAGATGTAGTCAACAAAATGCTGAGTTTCAACAAATAATCCAACAAAGAAAGGAAAAGCAATGTGGAAAGCATTTTATCGCCCAAAAAAACACATCATGTTAACTTATATAAGTCAGCAACCATGAGAATCAAACTCAGCCAAGGAAAATGTAAAAGAATGCAAGAGACGTAAGAGAGATGTACCTTGTAGAAACAACTAGCCCCAAATGGACAATTCCCATTACCAGAGTCAAAATGTTTGCAATCAATCAATCTGAATGAGAAAAAAAATGGTAAAGTCAAATTTCAAATACCAAACATTCAGGGTTAATTCTTTCAGCATACACAACGGTAAATATATATGAAATTACCTGCAGTTTGCCTTGTAGTTATCAATAATTTCCTGTTTGTCTTCCTTTGTAGTATACCAAATACCACTTGGAATGACAAAATATGATAGTTGGCGGCAAACAGGGCAGGTTCTAACAGTATTGACATTATTACCAGTTTCCATTTCAGAGGTTGGCGCACTATTACGCCAATTGCGGATACATGACAAACAGAAAGCATGGTCACATTCTGGAAGCAACCCAAACTTACGCTCTGACGGTTTGGGTTTGGAAAGGACACGCTCGAGACAAACATTGCATTCTATTTCTTCGCTATTTTTCAAAGCCAGAACGTACGTTTCCTTTTTGTCACAAGTCTTCAAATGATTTTCTTTTTCCTTTTTATCACTAGGATGCAAGCAATATTTTCTACAGTATAAGCATTGATTTCCATGAACACGCGTACATCCAT
This sequence comes from Vicia sativa, assembly GCA_021764765.1. Taxonomy (NCBI): domain Eukaryota; kingdom Viridiplantae; phylum Streptophyta; class Magnoliopsida; order Fabales; family Fabaceae; genus Vicia; species Vicia sativa. The sequence goes on from CM038794.1 coordinate 9,599,732, forward strand.
TTCCAAAGGGGCAGTTTGCCGCAGCAAATTTACAAAACAAATGTCCATTCAGTCTAGCACTAGAACCAGTACTACTGGATTCACCAACATTGGTAGAGTCCTGATGGTTGTGCTGAAAACTTGTTATGCCGCGCTTGCAAGGTGGAGGAGGAACTTTCATAACCTTCGGAACCCAACTTGGTGCTGGTGCTAGTTTAACACCGTGAGCCATAGCACAATTTGGAACCAACTTTGGAACCAAAGATGCTGAAGATGATGCTTGAGAAGCTTTGACATGCTTATATCTGCACCGACTACCATAAGCACAAGACCCTTTCTGATAATAAGAGCAAATCTGTTTCTATATAATAAATAAATAAATAAAAACTAGTAAGAAAAATATAAACACAAAACACATTGGTCAATAACAATGAAGAGATATCAGAACTAAAGTTTACATCAACCGGAGTATCCTTTCTCTGATGAGAAAAATCACATTGGTCCCCTTTCAAACATCCCCCTCGGGCATAGAACTTGCAAACCCTGAAACAATTCATCAATTTTAAGTAACTAAATTATAGAAGAAAAAGAACCTATTCAGCACACACACCTGACACTAACACGTCGACACTGATAATACGATGTCAATGCCGGTAATAATTTGAAAAAAATGAATATAGTCGGTGCCAGACATCATACCCAGACACTTCGTCGGTGTCAGACATCGTACCCAGACACTTTGTCGGTGTCAGACATCGTACCCAGACACTTTGTCGGTGTCAGACATCGTACCCAGACACTTTGTCGGTGTCAGACCGAGACACTTTCATACCCAGACACTTTCATACCCAAACACTTTGTCGACATCATACTCAGACACTTTGTCGGTGTCAGACATCATACTCAGACGCTTTGTCGGTGTCATACCCAAACGCTTTGTCGACATCATACTCAGACGCTTTGTCGGTGTCAGACATCATACTCAGACGCTTTGTTGGTGTCAGACATCATACTCAGACGCTTTGTCGGTGTCAGACATCAAAAACCCTCACATTTCAAAACATCTAATTATCAATTAAGATTTAAAAATTATAAAATATCTAAAAACCCTAAAACTAAATTTCAAAAAATCATCTACCAACCTAACAGAAAAAAGAGCTAAATCCACTTCATTTTCAATAAAAAAATTCAACAAATAAAAATGAAAAATAAAACAAAACACACGTTTCAGCTTGAAGCAAATCAAGCACACCTCACAATAATCACAAAACAAACATTCAAACACAACCACAACATAAACCATCAACAATCACAACAAACAACCACCATCAAAAAACTATTAAAAACAGCATAAACCATCAAACAGATCCTTCAAAAACCACAGAAACATCAGCATCAACACAAATCGAGAAAAGGTGTTAAGATTTACCTGGTGGACATGGCGGAAGAGGAGAGGGTGATGAGAATTTACGGAATGTGAAAAAGGGTGGAATAAAAATTAAAGAGGGAAGAAAAAAGTTGAAGGTGGAATATGTATATTATATACTACATGTGACCTCATTTGAAAACCGGGTACGCTTTTTGTTGGGATTGTCTTTTTCTTGTACGGTATCTTTTTTATTTACTGTACGTTGCAATTTTCATCAATACACGCTGAAGATATCTTCCATTACTCCCTGGGAAAATACTTCATGTCATAATGCTTGGATTTGACCGTAATTAATTTGTAACTATTTTTTATTTTAAATAAAGTTTATTACTATATTTGTAAATTTATTACTATATTTAACTTAAAGTTTAATTTAATTTAAAGTTCAATATATATATGTGATTTTACTTGACTTAATCGATAAGTTTGGATTTTTTTTTTTATTAAAAAATATACATTCTTAAATTCTTACACTAAGAAAAAAATTATTTTTTAAATTTATTGCAAAATCAATCTATTTAGACTATATATAATCCAAATACATTGATTCTTTAATGTATTTATTGAATCAATATATTTAAAAAATAATTTTTTTCTTATAATAGATACTGCAAGTAGTATTTATTTAAATTTGAAGTTTTCTTTTTATATTTGAAAAGTTTGAGTTGGCAAAACTAATTGGTCCATTTGACATTTATGTGTTACTATTTTTTTTAGATAAATCAAAATTTTATTTTTTCGTGAGATAAATCAAAATTTTATGTTTATATTCTCTAACATATTTATCATATCTCATCCTATTTTTTAACAGATTTTTAATTGTGCAGATATTAACATAAATTTTTGTAAATTTTAAACTAAAATTTAAATAAAAAGGCAAAGTGGGTTTGCGAACCTGTTCCAACCCACTTTGCGTTTTTATTTGTAGGGTGGATCAAGATTTTAAGTTCGCATCTTATACCATATTTAGTTTGCACATTTCTGTTCAGGACGGACATATTCGTTTGCCACTAATAATTTATTTAGACTAAGTTTGCCTAAATTTTCTAAAACCAAAAAAAAGTTTAGACAAAGCATCAAATAATCTTTGTTCCCCACGGCAATTCCAACGTGCATGAAGAATTAAAATTTAAACTTATCCCAAATTAATACATATTGGGATATTTCGTCCCACCACCATCCATTTAATGAAATAATTTTTTTAATAAAAACTAGATTATTGGTCCGTGCTTCGCACGTGTATTTTAGAAATAAAATTAAATATTTTTAATAATAATTGATATTTAATTTTTTTATTTGTATATAAAATTATTTTATAAACTTTTAAATTATTTTACAATTATCCTATTAATTTTTTAATGAGAAAAATAATAAATTAAAAAAAACATTTTTTTATCAATAATGTGTGAGATTAAATTACATATATTTATATTTTATCTACTTACGTTGACATATTCTCTAGACCTTTATTTATAAGAAATCCTAAAATTTAGAACTTTATTTTACATGAGATTCATATTATTTATATTAATGATAAATTTTAATTAATAAATAAGTTTAGTTACATTTTTTATCAACTTTTCTTTTCATATTATTTTTAAAAAATATCACCATATCATTCTTTAAATGGACACTTTTTATATTCTTTAACTCACTCACTCATTTTACTAATGCAAAGTTTTAATTAATAAACTAATTTAGTTATACTTTTTATTTATTATAATATTTTTATTATCTTTTTAGAATATTTTTTCCATCACACCAACCTTTGATCTCCTTTTTATTAAACTCTTTTTTGAAAATTATATTTATACAAAATAATTAAATAATAAATTTTAAACTTATAATTTTGTAAGAGTATATCATCATTTTACTAATATAATATTAAAATTAATTTGACATAACTTTTATTTTCACTTTAATAAATAATGAATAATTCATTAAAAAGTATTCTTATTTTGATTTGTTTTATAAATATATATTTATTTTATCATATCATTAATTCGAAGAAAGACAGAAAGTATCATTTTATGCGCATCAATGAATGAAATTTAGAATACTCGATAAAATAATTGATGTATTTTCTTTTATTGCAAAACTTATTTGATACTATTTAAAATTTAAGCATAGTAAAATTATAAGTTAGTTATCGGAAAAAAAATTATATTATTTTTAGGAATAACACTATTTTAAAATTTAAATTATAAACTTAATTGTATCCAAATAATTATAAATTATAAAAAGAAACATTTTTAATAATAATTACTCTAATTTAAATAGTTATATAACTATTAAGATAAAATAAATATAAATTATAGAAATATCTATACTATAATAACAAAAATTATATAAATTAAGTTATTATTATTAATATAAAATAAGTACAAAATATAAAAAATAAAATAAAATATAATTACAAACATATAAACTTATATAATAACAAAAATAAATTATATATTTAAATAACTCATAAATTATTATAATATTATTAATATTCTTGATCCTAACAATTTTTTTTTTTAGAACATGAGACAAAAGAAACTTAAATAGTTTGTAGCTAGTTTACATGTAAAACTGAAACAAAAAATAAACCTTTGCTCCTACTAAATCAGAGTTTTTCAAAGACATTTTCAACACACGAAGATAACCTACAATAACATTAGATCTTTTACTAAGACAAACAACAAATTAACCATCAGACCTTTAAATACCACAACTATATTCAACTTCTAATTCTAAAATATAATACTTGAAAGACTTATTACTTGTCAACATATTTTATGTTTAGCTCCTACTAAATCAGAGTTCTTCAAACAAATTTTCAACATGCAGGATTTTTGAATGTTACCTTAAATAACATATATGATAAATTCTTAGAGAGAAGAATACTATAAAACTATTAGTTTTATAATGTATACATTAAAATCCGTATAAAGATAAACTATAAAAGTCTCATACCTCATTGAAAAAATATATAATATTGTTGTTCATATATAGTGTTTGAATTGTCAAATTATTTTCTACACAACAATCCATATCAAAAGATTAATTAAAAAATATGATGTCAATGATAAAAACATGAATAACAAATACAGGACATAATAATTTATTTTTCGATAAAATTCTCAAATTTTATTAAATATATTTTCAAAGCCGGCATGTAACACCTATTTTCTATCCAACATTTATAATAGAATCAGAGTGCCAAAATTTCAAAACATAAAACAGGTGTCACATTTCAACTTATTATCAAACACTTGTATTTCATTTAATATAGATACATAGCATTCGGCATTCACATCTTATAAATCATATACAAATTTATTCAACTAAATCAAAACTTTAATTTATAATTATTCGAGAATTATTGTAATGACAACAATTAGAAACAATTCCAACAATAGGTAATAACAACTACTCATCATCTTATAATCGCAACAACATAAACATTCCCCTGAGTGCTACGTATCAGAGCGAAACCCTTTGACTTATCATAAAGCGACATACAGACTTCAAGAATTAACTCCAACATCCACAGCTATGCTTGAGTACCTGCCTATTTCCCATGGTAGGGGAAATATCAGCAGAAGGGGTGAGATCTTGAAAAATATAAACAAATGTGTGATAATTGTTGGATGTTACATAAGTCAAATATAATGTAAGTATGATTAGAAGCTATTTAGAAAAGCTGTCAGAATGCTGCAGGAAAAACCAGAAAATGAGCTTCTGTTTGTTACTTTGTTTAGTGTTAGTATGCACTATATATACATTTTGTAACATGTTGAATAATAATGTAATATATGATTTTTACCCTCTCAATTAATCTCTATTCTCTCTAAACTTCATCTTCCCCAATCTTTCAATTTTCATCAAAATTATCCATTACCTCCATTGATTCATACAAGCTTTTGTGCTTGTTCCAACATTTGGCATCAAGAGCTTTGGTTACAATCCTATTCCGCTGCAATGTCCGTTTCAAACGACAAGATCCCCACCAATCTTCCCATTCTTGATTCAAAGAACTACAACAAATGGTGCAAACAAATGAAAGTTTTGTTTGGCTACCAAGACGTGCTCGATGTGATTACTACCGGTGTCACTCCTCTTGTTCAAGAAGGCTACAGCTTCCCAACAAGCCACTCACAAAGAGGAGAAGAAGAAAGACTACAAGGCTCTCTTGATACATTCTTCGATGAAGACAACTTCGAAAAGGTTGGTGATTGTGACTCGGCGAAGAAAGCTTGGGATATACTCGAGAAGGCGTATGCGGGAGTTGACAAGGCGAAGGTGGTGAGGTTACAAACTCACAAGAGGCAGTTTGAATTACTCCAAATGGAAGAGAAAGAAACGGTCAACGATTACATAACGCGTGTGACGCGTTTGGTGAATCAAATGAAGGCCTGCGGTGAGTCGGTTTCAGAGGAAATTTGGATTTCCAGCCTATGGATTTCCAGCCTATTAATGATCCTGGACAGCAACCATTCGCAACGGAGGATGGTGAAACGAATAAACGACCAACGAGGCAGAGAGGTATGCCTCAAAGACTCCGAGACTGTGAGGTATTCCATGATAGCGAGATCAATCATGATGGTGATCTCATTCATTTCGCGTTAATGGCCGAATCTGAACCGGTGAATACGGAGGAGGCATTAAGCGATCCAAAATAGATGAGTGCAATGAAGGATGAGTTGGAATCAATTGAGAAAAACAATACTTGGATGTTGGTTGATTTACCGAAAGGAAAAAAGGAAATTGGTGTGAAATGGGTCTTCAAGGTGAAAGCAAATCCGAAAGGTGAGATAATCAAGCATAAGGCTCGATTAGTGGCAAAGGGATTTTTGCAAAAGGAAGGCATTGATTTTGATGAGGTATTCGCACCAGTAGCAAGGCATGAAACCATCCGGTTAGTTGTTGCGGTTGCAAATATCAATAGCTGGCCATTATATCAAATGGACGTCAAATCGGCATTTTTGAACGGTCCATTGTATGAAGAGGTGTATGTGGGACAGCCACCGGGTTTTGTTGTTCAAAACCAAGAGGCAAGAGTCTACAAGTTGAGGAAGGCACTCTATGGTTTGAAACAAGCTCCAAGAGCTTGGAACAAACGCATAGATGGTTTTCTTAACGATATTGGTTTCAAGAAATATGTGTCCGAGCATGGGGTGTATGTGAAAACGGGTGCTAGCGAAGGGGTGATCATTCTTTGTCTATATGTGGACGATTTGTTGATTACTGGAAGTTGTGAATCATACATTTCAAAGTTCAAGCAAGAGTTAATGAGGGAATTTGAAATGAGTGACCTTGGTGCTATGACATACTTCCTAGGCATAGAGTTCCAAAAGACAAAGTTGGGGCTGCTCATGCATCAAAGAAGGTATGCAATGGAGATCTTGAAGAGGTGTGATATGGAGCATTGCAATGCTTCCATAACTCCATCCGAGGCACGGTTACAACTATCCAAGAGTGAGGAAGAGCAAGATGTGGATCCAACTCAATACCGGAGATTGGTTGGATCATTGCAATACGCGCCGATTTGGCGTTTAGTGTCGGTATTGCTAGTAGGTTCATGGAAAAGCCAAAGGTATCACACTTGGCAGCGGTTAAGAGAATCCTTCGTTATGTGAAAGGTACTCTTGGCTGTGGAATTTTGTTTCCGGCAAGTGACACGGGCAGAAGTTGCGATTTACTTGGATACACCGACTCCAATTGGTGCGGAGATAAAGACGATCGAAAATCCACGGCGGGTTATGTCTTTATGTTCGGCGGTGCACCAATCTCTTGGTGTTCTCGAAAGGAGCCGGTGGTTGCTCTCTCTTCTTGCGAGGCGGAGTATATTGCAGCTTCGATGTGTGCCTGCCAAGTTGTGTGGCTTGTGAATCTGTTGCGCGAGCTGGACAGCTGCATGAGATAGGGAGTTTTGTTGTTGGTGGACAACGTTTCAGCCATCAACCTTGCTAAGAATCCCATAGCACATGGGAGAAGCAAGCACATTGAGATGAGGTTCCATTACTTGCGCGATTTGGTGAGTTCTGGACAGTTACGTTTAAGCTACTGCAGAAGTGAAGAACAAGTCGCTGACTTGTTGACGAAATCGGTTACAAACGATGTTTTCAAGCGACTCGTGGTGAAGTTGGGGATGAAGAACATCGAGCATTTGACTTAAAGTGGTGTGTTGGATGTTACATAAGTCAAATACAATGTAACTATGATTAGAAGCTATTTAGAAAAGCTGTCAGAATGCTGCAGGAAAAACCAGAAAATGAGCTTCTGTTTGTTACTTTGTTTAGTGTTAGTATGCACTATATATACATTTTGTAACATGTTGAATAATAATGTAATATATGATTTTTACCCTCTCAATTAATCTCTATTCTCTCTAAACTTCATCTTCCCCAATCTTTCAATTTTCATCAAAATTATCCATTACCTCCATTGATTCATACAAGCTTTTGTGCTTGTTCCAACAATAATTAATATATTAGACTAGAATCATACAATTTCACTCTTTCACACAACAAATCATGCAACAACTACTAGGAACAACTTAATAGCAACAACAACATGTATTAAACAACAACTTGTCAAGCATCAACGATCAAATTATCAAATAACAACTTATTCAAATATCAACTCATTAGACAACAACTTATCAAACATCAATTCATCAGACAACAACTTAATAATTTTCTATTCTCCTTTAATATCTCAATTAATTATTTATATATAATTACTAATTTTTAAAATTGGTTTTATGTTGCATAATTTCTCGTCAATAATTAAAATTTAATTTATATTTATTTCCCATAATTTTATATCAATACTAATATTTAAAATAAATTTTTATCAGACTTTTATTTTAAAGAGGAAGAAAAGGAATTTTTTTATTTGTTATTCAAGTTAGAAATTCTCCTATGAATTTGGAGATATATCAAAATTTTGCTTTTGCAATTCTTCCGTAATCAAAACATACCACTGGAAAAAAAAATGGAGAATCCAATAAATATTAAGAATTCAATAAACAATGGTTATGAAATATTTAAATTTTTATAACTCAAAATTAAGTAAAATAGTAACGATAGAATTCATGAATTTACCAGTCTAGTCATGGATAGTACTATTATTTAACTTTTAAAATAAAATATTTTAAAATAAGTATTTTTAATAATAAAACAAATAAAATTCATGTAAAATAAGACAAAATAATAATTTGGAAAGTCATCAAGCTGCACCCTTTCTCTTCTTCTTAGGGTCCAACTCTCTCCCTTCCAAAATGCAGCTTCCAAAATATAGTTGGATAATCATATAAATACATAATCATATAAATGCATAATCATCTAAAGAGTCAAAAGCATGATAAAGATATAGGGTTGAATAAAAACAATTACCGAAGAATTACCCATCATATTGTCCAGAAAGAAATGCAAGCAATCTTCCAACTCTAAAATGTTCTTATCCTTATATTGTTGTTCCAATTTCCTCTGCATATACAACTGTAATTACAAACATTAAAATGATATAAAGCATAAATTTTTAAAAATATTAGAAAAGAATTACCTCGAATTTTCTTGCCAACAATTTTTTCTTTTTACCAAACTCAACAACATAGTGTTGTAGGTACCACTATTTGAAACAGTTGCGGATCATGATTGGAATTGTTGCAAAATAAATTCAAATGAAACAGTTCTGTTATAATTACTTGTGTAATAGGTTTTTTCTAATGGCTATGTGTTTGTAACGGTTCTTCTATTAAACAACGATGGAAATCAAACCAATTAATCAAGAGAATTATTTTCATAGAATTTGTGATGATTATACGATATTGCATGAGATCAACTACGTGGTGAAAAAAATTGTAAAGAGAATGGACGACTTTTCTTATATGATAGATGACAGATATCAATCTAATATGATTCTTTTCCTTTAAAAAATATATACATATTTTCCCTCATTTAAAAAAATAAAATAATGAGTGAAAGAGTGAGAAGAGAGGAAAAATAATAAAAATTAACAACGTCACCCGAGAATTTGATATTATTTGTTTGAAGTAAAATAAATTAATTGGTAAATAAAATATTTTCTATTTTTCTGCCAAATTTTTTTACTATTTTAATCTTTTATAAGTGTAGATAATTTTGAAGCAAATAAGAATATTAATAATTATTAAAATATAATAATTAAATAATATTTACTCACATCCATAAAAAAAATTATGAAAATAATGTTAAGATTTTAACAAAGAGAAACACATTAAATAAATTTTGTTACATAACTCTCGTAAAAATAATAAACATGTATAATTGATATAATTTGTTGAATTTTCTATAGATTTATTTTTATTTTTATTTTATTTTTCATTTATCTTTTCCTTTTGGTAAGACCTATGATATCTCCTCCAATTGTATAACCTTTCAATTTCTCAATCCTCAATAGATAAGAAAATAATCCACACATTATTCTTTCATCTTTCAATGGACAACAAAACATAACAAAAACATATCCAAAAAAAAAACAATGGCCACCATTTTCTCATCACCACCACCCATTTTCTCCTCCTCCACCACAACCACCACCTCCACCACAACCACCACCATCTCAAAACCACTCATCTCCTTCAAACACCAACAACCATCACTAACCACCACCTTAACAGCAGCAGCCATAGCCACAATTCTCACAACCTCACCACCCTCCATAGCAGCAGAATCACCCTATAATCTCTACTACGGAACCGCCGCCAGCGCGGCAAACTACGGCGGCTACGGCGGCAACTCCAACAAAAAAGACTCAGCCGAATACATCTACGACGTTCCAGAAGGCTGGAAGGAGCGTTTAATCTCAAAGGTCGAAAAGGGTACAAATGGAACAGACAGTGAATTCTATAACCCAAAGAAGAAGACAGAGAAAGAGTATCTAACTTACCTCTCTGGGTTTCGTCAGTTAGCTCCAAAAGACGCTGTTTTGAACAACTTGGCTCTGTCTGACGTGAACTTGCAGGATATTATCAGTACTGCTGATAATGTGAGTTCTGAAGAAGTGAAAGATGATAAGGGACAAGTTTACTATGTTTATGAGATTGATGGGGTTGGTTTTCATAGTTTGATTTCTGTTACGTGTGCTAATAATAAGCTTTATGCTCATTTTGTTAATGCGCCTACGCCCGAGTGGAATAGAGATAAGGATGTTCTTACTCATGTTCATAAGTCTTTTAAGACTGTTGGGTAATGTGATGTTGTTGTTATGTGTTTTTTATGTATAGACAATATGGTTGTTTTTGTTCAATAATGGATGGATGTTCTATGATCATGAGGTTGGTGTTTTGTGATGAATTTGAAATTGAAACTTCCTTTACCAATCAACTTCCTTGCATTTTGATATAATGATGCCATTCCTTTTGGTCACTTCTTTTTCAGTTTTTCTTATCTTTTAGATGGCAAGGCTATGTGTGATTTTGCTATGATTTGTTATGTTGTTGCTTCATCTATTTCAATGGTCTATAAAGATGACAATTTTATCGGTTTTAACAACTAAAGAAGTAGATGAGAAGAGTTTTTTCTTCTATCTAAAACTGGTTTTAGATAAATTAGAGATGAATTTATGCACTTTTTCCAATTAACTTTAGAATCCTATTATCGGTCATAAATTACACGGATCGAATGCTTTGTCTTAATCTTTAGACTGATTTTGGTATGTGTTTTCTGGTGTTTTTTTCGATGAATTTTCGATTTGTCAATGGTGGTTTCTTGTTTTTGTTGAGAATGTAATTTCTTGTGTCGAAATAGTTTAGTGTGTGTCAAAGTTGCATAGTTGTCGAAACGTCGAAGTAGTGTAACTCGATAGGAATTTTGACTTAGGCCAAATTTTGTAGTGTTAGCATAATTGGATATTTTGGACTTTGTTTTTTGGACTTTGCTTAGGGAACAAGCAAACTCAAAAAACTAAAAATATGGAGTAACCCATATTATTGTAATACACCAATGCACTTGCATAGTTGAATAAATTTCAGTTTGAAAGCAAAAAGAAACTCTGCAAAAATATTCATCTTCTCTTATTTTGCTAAAATCATAATTCTTTTTCTTCTTCAATTTCATCTTTTCTTTCTTCTTCCATTAATAATTGTGCAGCAGAATAATCTTACAACCAAAGTTGGTTAATTCACTCGAGTGAAGAGTGAAGAACAAGAGAGAATTCGTTCGGTTGATTGACTCTTGTTCGTCAAGATTGATTCAGAAATCTTCATAGATTTTGGTGTAATTTTACTATCTGGTATCTAGAGCACTCACTGTAACCTCTATTATTGTAATACACCAATGCCCTTGTATAGTTGAATAAATTTCAATTTGAAAGCAAAAAGAAACTCTGTAGAAATATTCATCTTCTCTTATTTTGCTAAAATCATAATTCATTTTCTTCCTCAATTTCATTTTTTTCTTCCTCCATTAATAATTGTGCAATAGAATAATCTTACAACCAAAGTTGGTTAATTCACTCGAGTGAAGAGTGAAGAACAAGAGAGAATTTGTTCGGTTGATTGATTCTTATTCGTCAAGATTGATTCAGAATTCTCCATAGATTTTGGTGTAATTCTACCATCTGGTATCTAGAGCACTCACTGAGTGATTCGTGAGAAACAAAACATGATGGTAATGAATCATTCGAATGAGTATTTTCGATGAGTCTCCCAATATTAAGGGATCAGAATTACGAGAATTTGCGCAAACAGATGGAGGTTGTACGTAACAATTAGATTTTCATCCATTAGAATATATGTTGCTTCTTCTTAATAAACTTTTTAACGGGATCATAACCAAGTTAATTACAAGCTTAATGATTTTACACACTTAAACAAATGTCAGTATACTCTATTAGATTTTAAGTATTTTGTTATCATCAAAATCCAATGAGTATGAACAGATTTTGTTCCAACAATATAAAATGAGGGGTGGCTTGAAGATTTCTCTTTTTCGAGGTTTTAGTTTAATAGACCTTTTCTAGCAGTGTTCTTTTTTGTCTTCTTGCTTTTTTTTAGAAATTCTTTTCTCACCCTTATGCCTCACAGACCTTGTTAAAAACCAAAAAATGTCTCTATGTTCAGAGAAGAATCTTCGGACGCACCCATTTCACACAAAAATGAATTTAAACGAGTGAACCGCGCCATTGTACACAATTCTAGTCTGAAGTTTCATCTCCGAACTTGTATCTGGTATATTTCGGAGATGTATATCCAAAAATAATTGATATTTTAAAACAGAAACAAAGATGGTATAAGAAAGATCTAGAAACCATAACAATTTGACATTAAATTAGAACACTCAACATTAGACAATCATTATCTAAATTTAACATTACATATCGTTATAAACTAATAGTTCAGGATGTTGCAACATATTGATAATATCTTCGACGGATTTTACAATATTTGCATCTACTTCAATCGGACTAATTGTTGCATAACGGCGAAAAGTACTTCACATAACCTCTATATATTCATCCATCTTCAATTCGAAGTTGGTGAACTGTATCTTCTCTTCGCTGTCAAACGAGACTACGAGAGTGCATGTTACTCGAACTTAACAAATAACAACTCTTTAATTTTTTGAAAATCGCAAGAGAATATTCAGATTAAATATCAAAGCGGTGAAAGGTGAGTCATTTGTGACCTAAATTGAAGTGACAACTTCTCACCATTAAAATATACAAATTGAAGATTAATGCAAATAATGAAGGACGAAAAGAATGAATTTTACCTTAAACTACAACTTCTTTTACTCCCTTTGATGTGATAAAACACAAGAATGATGATTTAGAATCAAAAAATTGATTGAAAATGATTTTTTTTTAAGGATTTTTAATAATGGAGGAGATATGGAGTGAGAAAGATCATCCAAAGTGCTGATATATTTGATTTTCCACTTGACATTTTTAGAAATACATCTCCGAAAATATTATTGAATGGTTAAATACTAAACTATTCAATGAATCGCTTAATAAGATAACTTCAAGAATATTTTTGAAGATGTTTCTTCAAATACATTCCAAAAATATTTGAAAATGCGAATTTTTTTTTGGAATAACCAATTTTTAAAAAAAAAATACAAAAATAACCAACTTTTGAAAAAATTTACCCAAATAACCAAGTTTCAGGACAAAAATACAAGCAGGAGCCATCTGGGATGACTCCTGCACTGAAAATCAGGTGCAGGAGCCAAGGGAGATGGCGCCTCCCTTCATTTTTTGCCCTAAAAGCCATCTCAGATGGCTCCTATGTGTAAAACACAAGGGAAAAGCCATCTGAGATGGCGCCTTAGTGCTTTTTTTTTTTTTTAAAAAAAAAAATTTCAATTTAAATTAAAGTGCACGACAATTTTGTGAAATAAATTTGTATTATAAATTTTGATTACAGCAAAAAGCGATTACATAAGTTCATTCATGGCGACCCGGGACTCGTAGATGACCACCGGTTCCACATGCGCGTCCTCTCCTAACTCGTCTAATGCGAGGTTCGGATCCGGTTGTTCTTTGGTCGATGGGACCGATCATGGGTTGATGGCTGCCGTAGTGAATGAGATCGGGATCCATGAATGCCTCAAGATTTACATTGCTTGTTGCACCAGATAAACGTGTCCCCATGTTCTCGAAGCTTGGTCGTCGCGGTTGGGGTTAGGGTCCATTTGAGGACTATAGCAGTCCTCATATGTATATGTGGACCGTGAATGTGTGGGTAAAAAAATTGGGTGTCGAGAGTCGTACCCATATGAATGGCGGGGGGTTTGGTACGACGATGGTTGGTGGAATATTGGGTTGGTTGGGGAATATTCTTCGGAAGCCGGTCGGGGTGAGGTGAGATGTAGATGGACCCATATAGGGGGGTTGGACATATGCCCTTTGTTCGGTGTATTGAACTTGGGTGTGTGGCATATGTGAGTATTGGGTGGGTGGGTGATGAGGTTGTTGTTGGGGTTGGGGTTGAGATTGAGTGGTGGTGGTTCTACGTCGTCGGGTTGATTGGCGGGAAGTTGATGGTTGTTGGTAGTGTTGTTGGGATGGTTGTTGGTAGTGTTGTTGGGGTGGTTGTTGGTAGTGTTGTTGGGGTGGTTGTTGGTAGTATTGTTGGGGTGGTTGTTGGTAGTGTTGGGGTGGTTGTTGGTAGTGTTGTTGGGGTGGTTGTTGGTAGTGTTGTTGGGGTGGTTGTTGGTAGTGTTGGGGTGGTTCTTGTTGTTGTTGGTAGTGTTGGGGTTGTTGTTGGGATTGTTGTTGAGGTTGTTGTTGGCGGTAGCGTTGTCTTCGTTGTTGTTGTGACTCTTGAGGTTGCCCCCACTGGGTGCGAGGGTCGACCAAATAGCGAGGTTGGGAAACATGCATATCTGGTAGGTACCAAGCAATGTCTTGAGAGTGTTGCATAATCTCGTCATCTTCATAAACGGGAAATTGTAAGATATGGTCTGCTCGGTTTTCCACATCCTACAATACTCCCTGGCAAAATTCCTCCAATTGTTGAGTCCCCATTGGGCATCGACCCTTTTTAGATGCCAAGGATCCAAGCATATCGGATCGCGGGGTATGTCTTGGAACATACCAAACTGCATCTTGACACGGTCGCTGTGGTGCATCTCCACAATGTTGAACCGTATAATTGCAGTCTTCGCGGTCCAAACCTCTGCATCTTCATCATTTGGTACATGGTCCAAACCGTACGGTCTCCATGTAAACTGTTGAAAAAAATAATAGAGATTATTAATAATGATAAAAATAATATACGTTAAATTTAAAATAATTTGGAGTTAATAGAAATGACGTACATCGGTTGGTCCAAGGTGGTCTATTAGATTACGGTATAGGAGAACATTGTGTCTCGGATTCTTTCCGTAATCCATGCCCACTACGCTAAACCTAAATGAATTAACATTTAATATATTAGGATTTTATATATGTGAAAGATATAAATAAAATTTAATAAATAAACAATGTACTTACTTTGTTGCGTAGGGAAAAGTGAACGGTAGGTCGTTGACGGGATTGAGTGATTGCATTCTCCACCAACCCCATGTTTGAAGTAAGAAAGCACATCCATTGAAAGTTGATGTGTCTTTCATACAATTTTTACACAACGAGGAGTATATCTTATTGACATCTCTAAGTAAATTCAAATACATAAAATTGACACTATTCCCGGTACTTTCGGGGAATAAAAAACTACCAAACATTAACATAATGTAGTTTCTAGTTTTTATTATTTTTTGTTCTTCGGTGGAATTTTCATCCAAAACAAGAGAATAATAATACTCTCTAAGAGTTGAAAGAAATATACCTTGGCCTCTTGCGGTAGGACCTTCCACCATATCTCTACCCAACAACTCCTCGCAAATATTGTTAGGTTGTTGTACCGGACCATTCACCGCCTTGCCATCGATAGGAAGACCCATCAACATGTACACGTCCTCTAGTGTGACGGTACACTCACCTATAGGTAGATGAAATGTATGTGTCTCGGGTCTCCACCTTTCACACAATGCTAGAATGAACTTTGAGTCGATCGTGTAGTTGGAGATTTTAATAACCTCTCCAAAACCGGCATGTTCAAGGTATGGAACGATGAACGGATCGGGAACAACATAGTGATGTGAGCGACATCTAAATTTTTTCGTGTCCTATAAATAATGTGGAAATAAATTGTGTAAGAAAGTGTAAATAATATTTAAAATGTAATAAAAAAAGAATACAAGAAAAAAAAATTCAAGAAAAAGAATGAAAACAAAAAAAATGAAAGGATACTTACATAGCTTGCAATGTTCGCCTTTGTTCCTCGGTGCGATTCTCCCAAAGTCAAGAGACTCATGATTGAAATTTCTACAACTTATTTGAGAAAGAGAGAATTGTATTAGAGATAGAGGAGGAGTGAAGAGTGGTGGTGATGGAAAAAACACAAATGAGAAGCCATATTTATAGGTGATTCAAGAAGAGAGGAATTAATGAGGTGGTTGGGGCCTTGCATGCATGGATGACACTTGTCAAGGAGGAGCCAAGTGGGATGGCTCTTCCCCTTTAAATTTGCACTAAGGCGCCATCCTAGATGGCTTGTGCCAGGCTAGGTGGCAGCTAGGTTCAGCTAGGTGGCAGGTTGCATGCATGCAGGCTAGGGTGTCGCGTGGCGGACCTATTTATGACTAGGCCGCAAAAGCCAAGGAGATGGCGCCTCCTTGTGTTTTACACATAGGAGCCATTCAACTTGGCTTTTCCTAGTGATAAATAGGTCATCCCTAACCCTAGACGCATGTGATTTTTTTCAATTATAAAACCCTAATCGAAAACCCTAATTTCCAACACAAAATCGAAACCCTAATCAAATCAAAACCCTAATTTCACACACTCAAACCCGATCAAATGTCATCTTCCACAATATGTTATCATCAAAATTTCAATGGCGAGACATACAACGTGAGGTCTCCGATTTTTGTTCGAAACACCGAAAATTTCCAATTTTGTCTAAATAGCAATGCGAATTTTCAGATTTCAAAAAGACTCGAGAACAAACTTCGTCGAGGTCCGACGTCAAACATTTTCTACCAACATCCTGCTTTTCTGGTGAGAACCAAGTAACATTTTACCGTGTAGTTGTTGAAGACGACGAAGATCCGCAAAACATGTTTTGTAATCATGAATATTCGGTACGACTCGATTGGTTATACGTCGTGTTCCGAGACACGAGAGGGTTGATCCTACGGAGGAGGAACAAGCGAGGTGGATGTTCTGACGAAGAACGAAGAGAGAGACGCTCAACATCATGGTAAATGAAGAATCGAGGCCGAGGAAGAAAGCCAACTTCCTCCACATCAGATCTTCACACCACCTCCGTACATGACCACCCTGAACATGTCCACAAATGACCATTCATCTGATATATTCTACAACCACAAGTGCGTCGATGCCAATTTGAAAGTCAAAGACAAATTTCGTTCAAAAGAAGATTGCGTCGAGCAATAAAAAGTTCCACATGATAAACAACTATGACTTTCATGTGGATCGAGCAGCAGAGATACGAAATCATCCTCACCCGAGTGTAACTTCCATCTAACGCATCGTATAGATTGCGTAGTGATTCTGGGTGATAGGTTCTATGACGGAACACACTTGTTTTAATTCCACACAATCACGGATCACCGGAAATTGAGTCATGATCTCATTTGTCAAGAAATCTTACCTCTTGTTAGTCGATCCTTCATTGAAGGTGAAAACAATAATATCCCACATCACTACAACATACAACTATACCCCTCGTATAGAAAGGCCTGGTTGGCAAAAACAAGGCTATCGAGCAAATCTACGAAATGGGAGGTTCGTACAAAGAGTTACCTCGCTACATGAATGCATTGCGTCTCCGCAGTTTATGCTCGAGACGACGCGTTTTCCCAAGACGGTACGTGCCGGACATGGTATATTAGACTTTTCCGGCTTTTCGACCTTGCATCACCGGTTTGCACGCAAACCTATCATCTGATAGATGGAACATGGTTGTACGGAAATACAAGGGCACCCTACGATGGCGTGGCACGGGATGGCAACAATAACGTGTTCCCAATCGCCTATGCTCTTGTAGAGGCCGGCAGTTTCTTCCTAAAGCATCTTGAACACACGTAGCACCACAACGTGATCTTTGTTTAATTTCGACATGCCTCAATTGAGAGCGTCAACAACAATCCAGCCAACGGTTGGCACGACCCACCCACATGTTTATTGCAAGACACATCGCTCAAAACTTCATGCGCGAGATCAAAGATAACCGTCTTCGAAACTGTTATGAATCGCTAACACAACTTTTGCATATTATCGCAATCAGTTGGAAAACCCGGATGCAGGTGCGTGGGTTGATAATCTGCAGGTGGAAAAGTGGACACGCTCATACGACAATGGAGTGCGTTGGGGCCACATGACAACAAATTTAGTCGAATCAATGAACGGCGTCTTCAAAGGCATAAGAGCACTCCCAATAACTGCGTTGGTTAGTACAACATATTTTAGAATGGCCTCCTTGTTTGCACAGAGAGGTGAAAAGTGGAACGCGGTGGTACAATCCGGACAAACGTGGAGTGAAAGCTGCCTGAAATTTATTAAGGCCGAGAGTGCCAAAGCTAGCACTCATCTTGTTACAAGATTCGACCGACATAACCATAACTTCATTGTCAAAGAGATAATCGACCACAATGAGGGTTTGCCTAGACAAGAGTACAGGGTTAAACTACCATCTCGGTGGTGCGACTGGTGGAAAATATCAGGCCTTTCGAATGCCCTGCTCTCATGTCATTGCAGCGTGTGCACATGTTCATCAGGATGCACTACTACTTCTTTCTCCAATTTACAAGTCTCAGACCTTGCTCAACGTATACAACAATGCCTTGAACCAAAAGCAGTTATTGGCTGCTAAAAAGTAGTTTGGCATAACAGTCAAATACGGAGAAATAAAAAGGGTCGTCCCAAGAGCAAACGTATAACAACTGAAATGGACGACGTTGATAAACTAGAAAGAAAGTGTGGTCTATGTCGTCAATCCGGACACAATCGAAAAAATTGTCCCCAGCGTGCTACAACCTCAACATCCTAAAATTTGTATTTCATTTATCTGCACTTTTAATATTGTAACAAATCTTGTTCTTTCCATTAATTCGCATTTATTACAAACACTTATACGGAGACAACAAAATTAAAAACAACACTTTTAAAAGAAACAACAATACGCAGACAACAAAATTAAAAACTACACGATTAAAAGAAACAACAACATGAACTATGACGCATCAACAACACAGAAATTTATTTAAGACACTACAACCGTCAAAACAATCTCATCGGAACCATACATCATCGCAATAACGTCGACGTCTTGACTTCCTCCAACCAAATTCGAGGTTGGTTCATGGTTGTTCGCGAATCCTTCTAATTTCATCACCATCTTCAATTTCTCCCTCTAACCAACGCATCAACTCTTTTTCGGTTTGGCCATGGTAAATATGTGCCAAAATTACATTGGAGGTTTTGTGGTGAAAACAACGTATCCATCTCGGTATGGATGTATGGAGATGTCATGGTAGAAAAAAGAGAAGTGAGAGAATAAGAGAGAATATAAGAGAAATATGAGAAGAGTTGAACAAATGTGAGAAATGAAGGAGGGATGAGTGTGTATTTATAAAAAAAAATTGAAATTTTTTTTTTTTTTTTTTAAAAACAACACTAAGGCGCCATCTCAGATGGCTTTTGCCTTGTGTTTTACACTAAGGCGCCATCTGAGATGGCTTTTAGGCAATTTTAGAAGGGCGGCTCCTCACCGATTTTCGGTCAGAGCCATCCAGCTCTTACTTGTATTTTTGTCATGAAACTTGGTTATTTGGGTAAAAAATTTCAAAAGTTGGTTATTTTTTTTTTTAAACTTGGTTATTCCAAAAAAAAATTCTGAAAATGCATCTATAAATTAAATTTTGGCAAAAATAAGATGGCTACTTAATTTACAAAAGGAAAAGCAATTTCTTTTTTTTCATGTTGTTTTTCATTGTTGTATTTCTTTTTCTTTTTTTTTAGATCAATTTGACATATTTTTAAAATTTTCTTATCAAACAGACTCGCATAAAACTACAAAACTTATTAAAAATATTTAAAATTTTCTTAATAAACTCGCACAAAACTACAAAACTTATAAAATATATGCTTAAATAAGCTGATCCAAACAAACCCTTAGAGCAATTCCATCCATGAACACACTTACACACAATGTGGCATAAAATATGGAAATATTATGGACAACAGTATCATAGAACGGAAACAGAATGAAATAAAATGAAATTTTCTTTAACAATGAAGTTAAACTCATTAGGTTTGTTAATGTGCATAATAAAGGTTAAGTTTTGTTTTACATAAGTGAAATAAAATGCAAGTACTTAACATGAAATATGGAAATATTATGGACAACAAAGTCAAGACTTTAATAACAAAGAAATAGGTAGTATCTTCCTCCCAAAACTTTGGATGCATTTTGATAAATGCAACTAAACTGCAGATTGGTTAAAAAGCACATATATAAGAAAAACAAAGCATCATCAACAGGCAACAACAAATCCACAACTGCAACATTACAAAAAGAATAAAATAATTATATTAACAATAGCAATGAAGTAAATGAAGTCGTCCAATGAAACTCAATTTTTTTCCTTTTTCCTTTTTCCTTTTTTTTTTGTTTATTAAATCTTTCACCAATAACACTAAGAGAACAAAAAAACAGAGAAACAGATTCTCCAGAAATAAACATCCCTCCTCTTCTGTAGCTTCAGCCGCAGACCAAAACTAGACATTATTAAATGCAGTCTAGTACCTAATAGAGATATCTTAGTATCTAAATATTCAAATATCCTCCATGTACAGAAGAAATATTCAGAAAATAATCCAGCTGTCTCCTTACATTAATTTTTTTTTTTACCGATTTTTATGCTATAAGACATGAAGACTCTGGTTTAACATTCGGTTATCACCATCTCATCTCAGTATTTGAATTATGTTGTACCCAAGCCTCACGATATTTGAATTATGATGTACCCGTACCCAAGCCTTCTGGCTTAGATTGTGTTCTAACGTAGGTGAGACCGCGAGTAGCAGGCATGGTAAAATTGCCAGTGTTCACTGATGAAGCACTGTCGGCTGGATTAGTCTGAGCACCTCGCTTCCATTGCATGCTCCTTGCACCCAGTTTCATTGGGGGGCGAGGTCTAAATGAACCAGGCATACCTCTTGCAAAGGGTGGCCTGGGAAACCTGGCAGTAGGAAATGAAGATCCCCTAACAACTCTTGGCCATGTTGTGGTTGGAGCAGATTCTTGAGGGGCAGCACTTTTCTTTACAACCTGCAGTGAAAAAGTAAATGCAAATAATTTAGTTCATGGAAGGCTATTGTGATCAATGCAGTCAAGCACAAGATGTTAAGTAGGAACGGTCGGTCGGCCGGTGAATGATTGTAAACTAGGATCGTAGCACGGTCTGTAAGGTCATACCGAAGGGACAAATTATATAGACAAAATAACCTTAAAATCACAATATTCAAGCAATTTAACTAATAATTCATAACCATCATTCTGTAACTGAATAAGTTCAAAAGACATCATCATTTTAAGTATTTCAAAAAAAACAACCATCGTTTTCAAAAGACTAAACTCAAAAGAGGCAGCTTTTGTGTTTGAGAACATTGTGGTTTAGGGTTAGATGAAGCACTGGTTTTCCACTTAAAGGTAAATTGGGGTTTTGAATAAAAACTCGACTCAGTTTACAGGCCCAAAAAATACCCAGCACTGTTTTTTAAAGATCTTGCTTCAAACAATCTGTGATCGTAGCACGCTTTGGCAGTCATGGCACAGCACTTGATTTTGACTACAGTGATCGTAGTTCATGCTAATCAAAAAATTTAGTTATCAGCAATTTTCTTAACCTAATCACTTATTGTATTCTGCAATATGCCCCTTCATGGAAGATAGTTCAATGAGAATAAAATGATTATTGAAATATCAAATTTGTATTAATTGAAGGATATTCTACGAATGACATCTTTAAGAGAGTGAAGTTCGTTATGATTTATTTATATTATGGATCACCTAATGTGAGTTTTTATTTGCATATAATCAAGAGCAAAAGGAGTAAGCTGTATGTGTCAACTTGGAATCGTCTACATATAATTGTACTCAAGTTTTCTGAGTGCAATTGAAAGAGAAATTTGACTGTATAGGTAACCTAATTCTACAATGTTAGCATAGCACACCAAAATGATATCAGAGTGCAGACCATCGAAAAGACATAGAGCGAGAGAGGTTTAAGTTTTCCTCAAAGATTCTCAAGAACCTAACTGACAGAGCAGGAAAAGGACAACAGGAAATCAATAACAGAAAGAAAGACATTGTTGGCACGCATGGTCTCACGAAAGAGATTGTAAGGATACATGAAAGTTATCTAGAAACTAAAGACTCGAAACATTAGATGTTTGAAATATGGGGAGAAGCGTGGATTTTTTGGGCTGAAGATTGCAACCTACTACATGGCAGAGGAAGCCTCTGATTTGGAGCGATGTAGAGCAAGTCTCATCATCTATGGATCTTTCATACAACCCCGTCAAAGGTGGCGTTGCGCAGAAGGTTCAACAATCACAATAACAATCAAGATTTATCCCACTAAGTGGGATCAAACTACGACATAATATTCCATAAAATGTCACGTTTATATCCAATTCATTAATCTTGAAATCTATCTTAATAGTTTCTCTTATAGATTTTCTAGGTCTTCCTCTACCTTTAGAGGTTTGACTATTTTTATCGGATCTACTCTCCTTCCTACGAAATCCACAACTATGTTGTCAATAGCAAGCTATGCACCGCAATGGCGGAATGCTGTAAGTTGTCAGTAGCATGCTATACACTGCAATAGTGGAATGCCGTAAGTAGGAGTAGTAGAGTACGGCACAGTGCTATTGGTCTGCCACAAATTATCATTCTGCTCTTCCTACTTTTGGTTCATTCTGCTTTATTCTTCTTCTCTGCTTCAGTTTTATTACTACTCTATAATTTAGGTTCTTTAACTATTAAGTATGATAGCCTCTTTAACTGTGTATTAGTCTATTTGAGTATTTATGTTTTTACTCGAGTCTTTGCAATAGCGGTTATCATACTATCCCATATTATCCACAGGTCTTCTCACTACATTCCCAGACCACCTAAGCCTAATTTCCACTATCATTTCTACTATTAGTGCTACTCCAAAACTCTCTAATGCTGTCATTTATGATCCTATCCCGTCTAGTTTTACCACACATCCAAGTAAACATCTTCATCTCACATCGAACTAAACATCTTCATCTCTGTTACGCTCAGTTCATTTCTCCTATAGTCCTTTACATTCCCAGACCACCTAAGCCTAATTTCCACTATCATTTCTACTATTGGTGCTACTCCAACTCACTGTAATGTGGTCATTTATGATCCTATCCCATCTAGTTTTACCACACATCCAACTAAACATCTTCATCTCTGTTACACTCAGATATTTCTGTCGTTTTGCACTATGGACCCAGATATTTAAACTGCATAACTTATGGTATGATATGATCTCCAACTTGTGGTTGGGCAGAAGGTTGAGCTTCAAAAAATTTGCAGATAACGATGCAAATGACACTGCTATGGCTTATGCATGAATGGCTTCATGACTCAAAGATACTGTGAAATATAAGGAAAGGCTGTTTAAAACTCTACCAAACTACTCCCTCCGTCTCATATTTTGTGATGTTCAAGGTAAAGCACACGTCTTAAAAATTTATTAATTACAATCATACAAGAGATGTAAAATAATATTTGCCAACTAAAATGTCCTGAGTAACAAACAACTAGTTGACTACTCAAATTGAATCAGTTGGATTAGCTCCCAATAACACACAACTAGAGAAACCTAGCATTTATGATAAAAATAAGGACAAGCACAAATTAAAGAGTATACTAGTAAGCAATGGAAAACTACAAAAGTGAAAAATCCTCCTGCACCAACTCTCAGTGGTTAGATCTTCTCTTAGATAGAGGCAATTAGATAGGGTATGACCGAAGTACATAAGTATCTGTTTCCATACTCGTGTCTTAAGAAAACAAACTGCATGTCTCTCCTCAATACCCACCACATGGATAAATTTTTTAATAGGAATTGCAAACCCCGATGGATTGTTTGCAATGGGACAATAGGAACTTGCTACAAGCACTCTCTCCAACTTATTGATGTTGTTAAACATCATATATAAAACTAAAATTATAAAACATAAAATATATAGTGTGGATTGGGTACACTATAGTACCTACATCTGAAAATCTTGTGAACAATTGCCCATTTCTACAACCATGTCCTTTTTGATTGTTACAAAACCTTGATTGCGGATAAATTTTTCGGTTCCCAAGTCTGAGTGGCATCCCTTTTACTACTATAACTAGTCAGAGACCCGTGCGGGAGCACGGGTGGATTTATTTTAATATTGACGAAATAATTTTTTTTTATATACATATGAAAAATTCATATTTATTAGAAAAGTACAATGAAAAATTATGAAATCAAAATATTACAACAAATAATATTATTATACAAAATATAATAGTAAACTTGACAAATGATGTATTTAGATACACATGTAAATTTAAATTGAATTACGTTATATTAAAATAAACTCAATGTATTAAGTAATTTTTAAAAAAAACTTGTGACATGGAGAAAGAAAAAAATTAACATTTGAAAATAATGGTAATAATTTGATAGTGACCCGTAAAATAAAAAGTTAGTTGTGTGAATGATATGTAGTATTATTCAATTTCATAAAATATATTTTTAACTTTATTAAAGTTAAATAATAGATTAATTAGTATTTAATGGGAAAGTACAATGAAAAATTATGAAATCAAGATATTACGACAAATAATATGATTATACAAAATATAATGGTAAACTAGACAAATAATATATTTAGATACACATGTGAATTTAAATTGAATTACGTAATGTTAAAATAAACTCAATGTATTAAGTAATTTTAAAAAAAAACTTGTGACTTGGAGAAAAAAAATTAACATTTGAAAATAATGGTAATAATTTGATAGTGACCCGTAAGATAAAAAGTTTGTTGTGTGAAAGATATGTAGTATTATTCAACTTCATAAAATAGATTAATTAGTATTTTCAATGACAATAAACAAATAGAAAAGATAAAATATGTCCTAAAATGTATGTATAAAATGAGATATTTAATTGTAAAAGAAGAGATAGAGAAAAGAGAAAGTAGTGTAAGATGGGAAAAATAGTTTTTTAATTTGGACCAATGAGAAGTTGACAATTGGTGCATAAAATGAGAAAAGTTGAAAAAATTAAGAGTTATTTTGTTAGTTACTAAAATGTCCAAAGTGTAGTATAAAATATTTTTTAAAAAAGGGTAGTTTATGTAGTTTGGAAAATCTTTTAGTATATGTTAAATAGTAGATATAGTCACACCTTAGTACCCCTACCCTCTAACTACCTAAACTTACTACTCCACATGACTATTAAGGACTGGGCACCTCCATGAGTAACAGAATGCATTTGTCAAAACATGTTTATTCCCGTAGGGACATTAATTCAAACATGTGCCAAAGTAGCAAGCTGAGAACAATACCTTGAGAATTCGTGACATGAAAGAAGTGCCATCTAGAGATAGTGCATTATCTGCTGCTTCTTTTAGCATGAATTCAACCAACGCTGCCCTGCTCAAGTAAACACAAATTAAAATAAAGTTGCAAACAAAGTGTGCTGAATATATAATGAGCAATGCAAACTATCAAAACATCTTTACCCTTTTGGCTGCCCAGTTGCAGCATCAGTAACTATGATCACTTTCAACACTTCCCCAAATTTATTAAAATGCCGAGACAAGCCATCTTTAGTAGCAGCAAAATGAACCTATGACAACAAATACAATAAAACATCAGAAATCAAACAAACCCAACCCAAAGCCAACCTTTGAGGCCTCCCCTCACGCACCCAAAACAGAGGAGTAAGAGTCATTACATTGCTAACAAAAATGGTTCTGGAATCCACATCTTCTAAAGGACGACCAGCAATACTAGAACCTGAGAATGTACAAGATGCAATCAGTTTTACATCTGATAAATGCATGAAGTTTTCAAGTGGTAAATAACAATAAATGATTAAAGATAAATACACCGTATAACAAAATGTTTAACTATACAATATCCTTCATCATTAAAAAATTATTTAACCAGCCAAAAATACTATTTGTGTGTATCTCGGTAACAAAAGAGTTTCCACTACAAAAGATTTAAAACTCACCAGTAGTACAGGGTGCTTTGATAGACTCTTTCTGAAGATCAGGAGCAATGTTTACCTATCATGTCATACCAATTGAAAACAATCAATAACTATACAACCAGGCATGTTATACTTTTTGATGGTTCATGTAAAAAAAATTCTACCCCTCCACAATGAATTTAAGAGGTTAAGTGATAAAACAAAAAGTTTAAGGGTTTAAGGGATAAAAATAAAAGTTAAGGGAGTAAAGTTGAGAAAGATATAAATTTCAAATAGGAAAATCTATTATACACTAATTTTAAACAGAAAACCAGTATCTCAGAAAGTAAGCATAAATGAACATCTCACATTTCCATTACTAATCTTTATCGCTTGTGTATTCTCCTTCACCAGTTGCATGTTAGATCTGGGACCTCCAGTTTCATTGCCTAAAGTTTTATGACCATTAAATTCTGCAACCACTCTTGGTTCCTGATACTGCTCCGGCTTCCAAGTATTTACATTAACAGAAATATTCACTATTTTACGGGAAGTGTTGCGTGCAGCAGCAGATTGGTCCTGTTCCGGATTCTGATTTATACGCAGACTATCGCCAGCATTGTTTGCTACACTATACTGCTCCATGAGTGAATCATTGCCCCTGTTTCCAACAGAGGATCTGATCTGAGAAGTTCCAGTCACCGCACGGCCTATGACATTTAAATCATGACACCCTTCATTATCTGAATTAGAATCATTATCTGAATTAGAATCAGAGGGAAAACCAGTTTCATGTTCAATCATAGTTGTATGTGCAGCGAATTGCCCATCGTAATCAGTTTGTTGAAGATGCATCGATTGATTTTTCTCCTGCTGTTGATAATCAAGTTGGCTGTTATCAGCTGATGAATCCATACCACAACCAAGTCTATCAAATACACTTCCTGAGGATTTGGACTTCACATCCTCTGCAGCTTCCGCCACAGCCTTAATCACTGTAGTCATTGCATTTGGCACCCTGGCAGTGGGCGGCACACGCTGATAATGTTCAACCAGATATGAATCACCGGAGGATGTAGCAACTACAGATCGAAGACGTTTTAAGGAAGGCTCCATTGATTTTCCAAGATTTGATGTCCTTGAAGTACCCACTGCATCTCGAACTGCAAACTGAAGCAGCCGTCGAGAAGCTGCGCCATTTACTTGTGAGGCAACATCCCGCTGTTGAAATTACCCAATTAGAATCAATGAGTACTTCATTATTTTATAGAGAGAAAAAACACACATAAAATGAAGAGGAAAATCAGAAGAAAATTTTAGTGATTTTATTTGAATTAGCATCTGTTTTCTCTCAGTTTATAGTCATGGAAAGAGACACTAGAATCCATCTATGCAAGCACAAATAGAATAAAAGGGCTCCATCAATTTCACCAATCTAATCAATTTAGGAAAATGCAAGAGCAGTGGATGATTAGTGAGATAATAGTTAAATCAACTATAAAATTCACCTTTCAATTGCATAAAGTTGTCTCTCACTTATACAAATTAGCTTAATAAGCTCTATTGAAACCCTACTAAATGAACTTTAAATTGAATAAAGTATGTGTATAATACTGCAGCAGTAGTTCAAACCTTTGTCCTATGTTTTTCATCAGTTCTGTCCCTTTTCCTCTGAACTGTGGATTCAGGTTTAGGAGATGGTGACCTTGGACCATGGTTAAATTTTCGGCGGACCTTTTCATCTAAATGAGAAATGTCAACCTTGGAGCCGCTGATAGTATGTGCTCGTGCTTCAGCTTCTCCCCTCACCAAACCTTTCCAATCTCTGTTATGCCGAGTTCTAGAAAACTTATTAGAATTTCCTCTTTCTAATTTTGAATTTGAATCAGCCGCAGCTTCAATTTCCGATGTAAGCTTCCTTCTGGGAGCTTCATCATGCAATTTTTTCGGTTTCACATACAAAGCTAAATTCAAATGTAGATGATCCCACAACCTGTAAATGTGATATGAATATGAATCAGCACGTAGAATTTTCAAGTGAAGACTGCATTTTCTTTTTTAAAAAATTGAAACTGGAGAGAAATTACCAGCACACAAAAGCATCACTTTTATCTGCCAAAAAAACATCCAGCTCACTCTTTGCTTGTTCTTTACTCTTACCATTCCTCAATAACACAATAACATATTCCTGTCACATCAAATAAGATATAACCCAGTTCACATGTAGACTTAATACTCAAAATCAATTCATCATGAGAAACTTTTAGTACATCTTATAATCTATGCCTATACTCTTTTCTTAAAAAGAAATCATTGCCTATAATACATAGTTAGTATTAAGAGCGTGTTTGAGTTGATCAAATGGAATGGAATGGGATGAAATGGTATAATTTTATTGTCCATTGTTTGGATTAAATAAAAAAATGGAATGGAGCGGAATCGGGTTGAATTCATTCCATCCCATTCCATCATTTTTGTACCCTCCAATTTGGGCGCGGATTGAATGCACTCCATATCCAAACAATGGAAAGACGTTTTTATTCCATTCCGCTATGTTCCACTCCATTCCACTCTGCTCAATTTGTTTTATACTACCCAAACATAGCCCAAGTAACTAGCATGTACAACAACTACCACCATAACAGCAATAATATCCAAACATATTAAACAACAAAGCTTCAAATCTTTTGGATCCTTAGGAGATTGATATCCACTTGAGTGTCTAGATTATAGTTTAAAGTTTTTTTTGTTGTATGTTATACATTACAAATATCGAACCGTTGCCTAACTCTCATAAATCAACAAACTTAACCACATCCATTAGACTTAAAACATTTTGTTTTAACAATGTATTCTAATGTCCTAAACTTCAAAAGGAAGATAACAAAATAATAAAATCAAAATAAAGTTGCATAACTTCTTAATCTTTTTATAAAAACAACATCACACTACTAACAAAGAACTTTCAACCTAACTCTTTCCAATTTCCATCATACAACTCATACCACAAATCTCTAGAAACCACAACCCAAACACAAACATATACATTTATAGTATTTAATTTAATCCCCATTTCAGTTTCACACTCCAAAATACACAATCTCATTACATAAACCCTAACAATGCTAACAACAATAAATAGAAATACATAAATTTTCCACATTATCCTCTTCCACCATAAAATCCATCCAAAAACATCAAGACTAAGAGAGAATCACTATTATTTCATCATATCATGACAAACCCCCAATATCAACAACATTGCAACAATCTATCAACAACCTATTGAATCCAAACAACCCAAAAACGTACCACAAAAGTATCATCCGAGTATTCCCCCATGAATTCCTTAAGCTTCTCCTTCACAATTTCCCCCAACTTCTTCGCTCCATCGTTAGTGAAATTCGCCTCGAAAATTCGATTATCGTCTCGATCAACACTCCCCATACTCAATCGCAGAAGAAAATAACCAACAAACCAAACCCTAACAAAAAAATCCCTCCCTCTATCCAACCCGAAACCCTAATTGCGATGTAGATTGCAAAAGCGATGAATTGGTAAATAGCAAAAGATAAAGAAGAGGTCGAAATTCGAATCGAGTAGGAGAATGATGGAAAATATTGGGAGAATGGTGAAGAGGAACCCCGAGTTACGAACTCGCAAGGAGAGAGTGATGAAAAACTATGAAGGTTTCATTTATATATATAGGGAGGGTGAACGAATGTGATCTATTTAGCTAAGAAATAGGAAAAGTAAACAAGTTGATTGAAAGGTAAATGTCTATGACGGACTGATTAATATTATGAATGTAAAAGTTTGAACCTCTTATATAATGTATCAAGTGTTTTAATATTTCTAAGCCCATTTGACCTTTTGGTCGGCATAACATTTGATGAATTATATCTTGTTCGACCAAAGCATCTTAGTCAATTCAAATATTGCATTAAATTCAAGAACTTTTTTTATTCTTCTCTTCTATTGGTTGGATTTTAACTTTGTTAACATCTCGTATCACGTATATGAGATGGTTTGAAGTGTGACTTGAATTAGAAATGAACATGGTCTTTGACAATGATGACTCTTGTTTTGAAATGGTGTATCGAACTTATATGACATTACAGTATTTGAACTATGAATCAAACAAGATTTGTTTGAATATTTATTTAAAAATGATGTGAATGGGGTAACTGGAACTTGAATTGAATCTTGAGCGGGCAAAATTTTGTAGCAAAACGGGAAAAATAAATTTGCAAGCGAAGAAGAATAATAAACACTAAACTCAACCAAAGATGACCAATGACCACTAGACATGGAAAACGAGATCAATGACCATTGAACTCGATCTAAGATTAGTAAACACTAAAATCGGGAAGATACCAATGAACATTAGGTCTAAAAGAAGAACAATGGTATCAACTGGTCTCGAACAAACTGGAACATTGCCTTATGAACCAAAACCATTAGAACGTTGTCGAAGCATTAGGGGTCAGGTGAAGGTAACGAGTGACCACTCGACCTTAGGAGTACTAAAAATAATGTGCCTAGGAAATAACTGGATCACAGACAAAGAAATGAGTAACCACTCTGCTATTATGTACTGATTGCGAGAGACACCTAAGAGATGTCATCAATGCAAGAAGAAAGGCTAGTATCGACTAGGCTTCGCAAGATAGGGACGCTATTATGTACTGATTGCGAGAGACACCTAAGAGATGTCATTTGATGAGTGGTCTGAGGAAAAACCAACTAGGATACAATGAGGTATCTAGGAACTTATAAATCACCGGGTATATCAGAAGATTGAGTGAGATCACTGGGGAAAAGGTGATGGAATTGGCATATAATTCAATGCATGTTTGAAATTTTTCAATGGAATAATGTCCCGGTATTAATGGAATTACTACACATTTGAGGATGCAATGCGATGATGCATGTTTACTGAAAATAATAAAATGAGTAACCAATAACCACGGGCCACATTCTGATAATACTTGCAAAAGTAAATTACAAAACTTCGCCAGGGAAGAGCAAGACGTGTTGTGTGAGCAAAGACACCACTGAGGACTCGGCAATTTTCGAGGAACTCTTTACAACGAACTTTTTGGGAAATATGGAAACACTTGACGAAGGACTTCCATCAACAATTCTACTGGGGATTTGAAGCATATAACATGATTTCAACTAGGGGATACGTGATGCTTGTCAAGAAATATGTGTCAACTTATCATTGTCCGACAAGGACTCTATGTATGTCACTCCACTAGGGAATAGTTAATTGTATGCTTTGACAAGCAACATATCCGCTGGGGACTTTGACCCAAACCTTCCGCTGTCGAAAATAGAACTTGAGAACAACATTTTGGTGTAGACCGTACCTGAGGATAACAAGACTACTCAAAGAAAAACATTTGTTAGTATGCTACCTTACTAGAGGTAATAACTTTCTACAAACTGCCTGGATGTCGACTTTACCGGGGAGAAAAGGTTGCAATATTTCACTGGGGATATTTGAAAGTTGGCTTAATATAGACATCATGAGGAAGCACGAACTGAAAACGTGCGGACAAACTTTCACTGGCGAATCGTGAACTATGTCAATGAGATGTGACAAAAATCTCTTGATTGAGACTTCTTGCAGAATTCTGATCTCAAATGAGAGAGTCTCACTGGGGAACTTCTCAAGTAAACTATCACGGAGGAGATTCACTGGAGAACTCTTATTGGGGATATGTCACCCGAACTCATCATCCACTTGTCGGGATGTGTTACTTACTTGCGCACTTGTGTATCACACACCTCTGAATAACCAATTATTCTTGTAGCACAAAGTCAACGAAATAGCCCGGGTATAACAACATCATCGCTCCATATAGATATTTGTTGAATCTTGACTTACTGCTTCAGATTGATTGACTTTTAAGAAGATTTGTCTCGAGAGGACTTCCTGAGATATATGCTTAGGATAACAATCCTGACTTCACTTGGAGATAATGAATTTTAACTTCTAATGAAGAAACTCCAATACATGGACTTAAATTTCTAATGAGCTAAGGATAACTATCCTGACTCCCCGACACGCTCCTCAAATTCACGAGTTATTTAGCTTATGACTAGATTTGACCAAATCAACTATGAAGTGGAGGAAGCCCCTGCAGAATGACTTACTCCAGTCTGTAGGGACTTTGAAGAAATTCTCCTCGAGAGGGCTTCTTGAGATCTGTACCATCAAGATAACTTGTCCCTGTATTATAAATTTTGGACACTGCCCCTAGCTGGCCAAATTGTGGAGATGGTTTCAATCAGGCTTGGGTGATGGGCCTGATTACTCAGTACTTCGAGAGATTCTCTGAATCTCGACATAACGGCCCCAGATTGGTGAAACTTTGAGATTAATCAACGTAACTGCCTCAGATCGGCTAAACTTTGAGAGATTCTTCTCAACTTGATTGCCCCTGATTGACAAAACTTTTACTCAAAATAGTGTTCACACGCCTATTTCCCCTAGGGTAATCAGATTTTGATACTTTATTTATGTTCAACAAAGTACTACCATTGAATTAACTCCCCCCTGCTCGACGGAGTCTCGACAAACAATTTCCTCGCTTCATGCTCATGGAGGAACGAGGAGTTCAAGGAGTATTTGGATGATAACATCTCCTCAAGGTAATTGACCTACATCTTGAAAGTAGGTTAGTACACAACCATACTTCTCACCTTAAACTGCTTCATGCTCACACAGATACTTGAAACAATTTGTCCTTTAGGACTAGCTGAAAGTGATACAGCCTTGCTCGACGGAAACTTTTGGGTAATCCAAACTTCCACACAATCTGTTTCTGGTATTTTTTCACTCAACATGGTCACTTGAAGGCATGCCCCAGATTAATATAATTCTTCAAAATGATTTGCTCTTCAACGGATTCTTGAAGCAATTTGCCCCTCAGGATAATCAAAATGTCCACTCGATGCTCATTTTGCAATCTTTCTTGATGTTTAAGTACTTGTTTATATGCAAAGAATGTTTTATCCTAAGATTGATAATTCTAATGCAAATCATATGCCTGTCTTGAAATTAGAAAAAATATTATCAAAAGGATGTCAAAACATTGAATTGTTTTATACAAAAGGTAGTAAAATATGGAGTGATACCAACTCAAATGTTTTAGCAAGCCTCCTAAGAGTCAGGTTACCGTGTTCTCATTACGGTTTTGCTTTCGAATTAACCCATGCTTCAATTAGGGATTTTCAGGGTTGTAACGTGGTTTGGTTCATGGTTTTAGAAAATAGGATTTAAGGCTCAAAATTATTTGGTACCCACCCATTCTCCGTGATGCTCTCCATTCCTACCTTCATCTAACTTGATACGAACACTCATCTCTCATAAGAGAAGTTTGAAATGGTTGAAGAACCATTGAGGTTTTTGGACACGACAATCACTCACCCTTTTTGATTTTGGTGTCTGATAACACGACTTTGTTCTTTGTTGAGGATCTTTACTCTGATAATCCTTTTTTCTTCCTTTTAGGCTTTTCATTTTCTTTTCATTTCCCTAACTTTGACCTGGGAAAATTCTTATGAATTTGATTTTGAAGTCCAGTGGAATGCCCTAATTTTTGCCTAAGCGACTTGTTTTCATGCTTCGACTTAGCGGGCTGTTTTCAATTTTTTATTTGTTCTTTTTCTTCTTCTTTTGAACAAATAGTGTGATATCCAATATTTTGACTTGCTTGAAAGGTGTGACTACCTTATCCTTTGACGGATTAGGAATACCCATTGGGGTTTTTCTATTTTTCCCGACCTCTTGATAGATGAAGGATAACCATTGTGGTTGATCCTTATATGCACTATTCTGATGAGATTTGAATACTTAATCAAATTAACCGAACTCTACCTTACCCCAGGTTAAAAATGGTTTTTTTCTAAACATAAAAGAAAATCCTACTTCAAGGCTCAATGGGGTTAACGAGGGTCTCACTCC
Organism: Vicia sativa; assembly: GCA_021764765.1. Taxonomy (NCBI): domain Eukaryota; kingdom Viridiplantae; phylum Streptophyta; class Magnoliopsida; order Fabales; family Fabaceae; genus Vicia; species Vicia sativa. The sequence goes on from CM038794.1 coordinate 9,633,936, forward strand.
CTTATATCTCCGGTGTTTGGGGATTTGAAACAATGCATGTACATCATCAACAAGGTTCCTACTCAAAAGCATACCTTTTAAGATTATTGGTATATTGTTCATCATCTTCCCGCCAGATGTATTTGCTTTATTAATCAAGAGTCGAGTATCAAAAACATAGTAAAATAAGTAGGAGCGATAAGGAATGGATTAATTCAAGACAATCATATTCGATGCATTATAGTTAACATTCAAAATATGAAAAAGTTTTGCATACAAATAAGTTCTGAACAAACAAGAAAGATTGCAAATGAGAATGCAAATGAAATTTGAAATTGTCATGTTGAGGAGACTCGACTCCGAATAGACTTGTTGCTTCAGGCGATGCACTATGTAGTCTGGACACTACTAAGGTAGAGATTCCCTTTTTAATATGATGTTACCATAACAATTTCTGAATTAATCTAGTCTTGAATCTTATCTCTTGTTGACACACTATTTTCAACTAAATGGTCAGGTGCCACTGCAAGGTAATCACTTTGGTGTCGGGATTAAATCCCTCACAATAATAAGAAATAGCATGATCCATCTGCTTGGTTACCCTTAATGAAAGCTCGAGAAATGGAGGGAAAAACCAATTAAGAGTCGCAGACACTGCGCCAAATGTAACACCCCTTCTAAATAACCCGCGAATATATTAATTAAATTAGTATTAAATTAATAAATCAGAGTAACATGGAAACAAGGATGTCACAATTAAAAATTAAAATACAAAAGCCTCAACTGTAACAGTAATCATGCTTAATTGAAGGAATTACTAAAATAGATTGTTCAAAATCAACTTCATGTTCTACACAACGGAAAATATCTCAAAACCGTAATAACTTCAATTCATAAGTATTCCCAACATAAATTAAAACAATGGAGTATTAATTAAAACTCATCAATCAAACGTTTCCCCCAGTGTTACAACTATCAGAGCATGACACTGACACACGCGGATAAAACACAACTCAGCTCTATAAGCCGTCCTCACCGACTCCTGAGTTGCTAACTTTAATTTGAAATCATTAAAGTAAGGGGGAGATTCCTATCCAATATAGAATGCATTATACGTTCTTTAAATACAACAGAACAATTCAATATATTAGTCCACTATCATTAACATAATCATAGTTCAGTTCACAATTGCATTTCACTCAATCATTATGCAAATATAATCAATCAATGGAAATTGCAACACTGGAAACCATCATAGCATGTTACAACCCCATATGCAATGCAGACTCTATGCATGTGGTACCAAACGTGAACCAAGTCCACACCCTGTTCCATTACACATCGGAAACAGCGTCAATCAATGATTCGCCCATAACCACTGGGTCAAGAATCTAGCCTCACTACCTCTACACATTAGGTAAGTCTATTGGCTCTGCAAGTTCAATTCCACACAATGGGAATGAACCATAACCAGAATGCTTATGCATGCGTCATAAAAGCATGCAACATCAAATCAACGGAATATGATCACAACATAATTCCACATAATTCCAACACCAATATATCACATGATAACATCTCAATCATAATGGTTAGCAGGCACAACACACCAGTATCAGTTCTCATTCACTAAATCAGAACAATTCACAACCAATTCTACATTATTCTCAAAATACCAAAGTTTACAAAAATTGGGAATTCGACTCTTTTTAAAATAGTTTTCATAAAATAATATTTTCTTATTTCATAAGGTAGTGTTGTTAATTTAAGAAATACTACCGAAAACGGCACTCGAATCGGAGTTACGGTTTGGAAAATATGAATTTTTGAAGTTTTAAACATTTTGGAGTTCAACACAGTGGTAACTGGTTCCTCCCTGGGAGAACCCGATTCCCATATTTTTTTTAAAACACGCTCCTGGAAATTTGTATGGGGAACCTGGATCACCCATACTGGGAACCGGTTCCCACGTTGAAAAATGGCTAATTTTTGAAAATTTGAACTGGGAACCCAGTTCCTCCCCAGGAGTAACCGGTTCCCGCGACCTGCAGAATCAAAAACTTGATATTTTGACAGCATTATGTATCCCAATTCATCCTTTTTCATTCCCATACAAATTAATGCATCAAAACACCAAAATCCAACCAATACAACAACACACATCATGATTTCATCATTTCCAATAGATCTATTCCATTACTAATGGTTCCATTTCCTATAATCCGACACCATTAGGGATAATCCTACAAACCTAGACTCTCTAATTCAAGTTTCCTAACATACCCAATCATTCAATTGTATCCCAAACCCATAAGGCATCATAACTGAATGAAATCACCCCTTACCTCGCGATGATTCTTCAAACTTCCCGGCGTTTGGCTTTTTCTCTTTTCTCTTCCCTTCTCCAATCTCACGTATAATGACTTTTCCCAATAACCTTCTTTTTCCTTCTTTTCCTTTTAATATTCCTTTTGTTTATTCCAATAAAATAATAAAAATAATAATTAGTAAGAGTATAGCATTTTACTCCTCACACCCTCTAATTACTCCTCACACCACCAACTCTTCTTTCCTTTAATTAATTAATTAACTCCAATAATTCTCAATATTAATAATTAAACTCTTAATTAAACTATTAATTAAAAATTCTAATTATTTTAAATATTTGAATTAATTGGGGTGTTACACCAAACTCTTATGTGATTCTTCTGGCTCCTGATAGCCAGACTGAGCACATGGATGATACTTATTCTAATTAATCATCTAATTATCAAGACCTTGAACAAACAACAATTGTTGGAAGGGATCTTCTGGACACACTGGTGGTGCATGAGATTCATGAGATACTTTTTGAGAATGAATAATCCAACCTCCAGTTGGATATGGAATGGTATTGACCTGTATGTCCAAAACATTTGGATTAATCGCAAATGCCCCTATATCGAACAAGTCCCAGATCTCATCCTTCGACGCCTTGCAACTCTCGACAATACAGAAAAATGCCCCTGAATGGAAAACACATCTAACATCAATATTGAAATCAAGAGAGATATGTGGGAGGAGGACCCAGAGCACGAAGCTTAATTACTGAACTTCCAACATGGGAGGAAGTAATTGGGCATAAGGCATTGAAAACAAGTCTGCACACTTCTCAGGCTTCTTCTATACCTATTGATGAATTTTATTCCATGGATTCACTTAGAGACCAGAAACTAGCTGATGACGGGCAAACTCACGAACCCAATATTATGGGAGAGGTCCACTAATTACTCCATGACTCGAAGGAGATCCCATACGATACAGGCAAATAACAACTTCTGCTGCAACAATATATATTAGATTACTTTCTATCGCTGACATTGTTTTTAGAGCTTTCACAACTAAACTCAATTGAGTCTTTAACTGGCAGTTCTCCTCCTCTAAGAGTTCATGACTACGGGTCAAGGTTTGCATGTCCACCATAAACAGCCCAACCTGACCTTTCAAACCGTCTAATTCCCCCACGAAGTTTCCCCATCACTTAATTCTGATCACAAAGCGGTGAGAAGTCGATATTTGTCATTTTGAGCAGAAAATATCAGGTCTGAATAAGAGAAGTCCCTCGGCTTCGAGTACCTGGTATGGATGCATGAAATGAATGCATATGTAGCATAAATATATACACATGTATTTTTCTGACATTTATTTTGTAAATAAACATGCCATGATGCAAGTGCATTAACTATAGGTTCAAAAGTTCAGCATAATAACGGGTAGCATGTACAATCAGATATACAGTCCTCTGGATAACTGTTGTATAACCTATGGATAATCTGAATATCATAGGATTAAAGGTCTGGCACCAACTCAAAATACCATAGAAAATACTAGAGAACCAAGTATCATAGAACCACACAGTCACCAATAAAACAGAAAGTCACGGTTAGCATAATGTAGTCACCATCTAGACAATAGTCACCAAGAGAAAAAAAGTCCATCTGAACATAGTCACCAACATAAACATAGTCACCATCTATACTTGTAATAGTAATTTTCTTTCCAACCTCACGAGTAATTCTAAACAGAATAGGGGGTCCTTAATAGCAACTAGAGTCGACAACTGTAACATCTCGAAACTTTATATGCCATAAATTTATTCTTTTAATAAAATTTATTATTATTAAATAATTTATTTTATATGTATAGTTACAATTTTAATTATTTATTTTCATCAACATATTTTAGTTATTGTTTTTATCTCTATGTCAATTATTTATTTTATAAATAATTATTTTGATAAAATAGTAATGTTGATATAAATATTAATTATATGTAATTTTATATATTTGTTTTATTAAAAGTAGTTGATCAATAATAATACAATAGTAGTGAAGTGGTGGCAAAAAAAGAAGTAAGTAAAATATCTTAAATATATATATATATATATATATATATATATATATATATATATATATATATATATATATATATATATATATATATATATATATATATATATATATATATATGATTACAAACAATTATAATTTAATTAAATCAATTATTTATCCCACTAGTCTCATTTTTTTTTATTGGAGTTATAGACTTTCCCATTTTTTTCTCAACTGCCACATCTAAAATTATTATTAAAAAGAAATTATTATTATTATTATTATGATTATTATTATAAATTTTAGTGACATAATAATCCATGCACTAACTTCAACGTGCATATTTTTTTAACTTTCCACTTGCATTTTCCTTGCCATAAATTTAGGAGTCAAACTCTCTCTCATAATACCATAAATATTTGTTCCATAAAATAAGCTATATATCAATACTACCTATTTAACTTCCTTTCTAACAAATAAATCACACGGCTCACCTTTTTCAAATTTCACTTCATCATTTTCTATCGTTAACTACACAAACAATAGGAGTATATAGTATACTCAATTGCATCAATTTTCTTCCATGTATATATATAGCCTAACCACTGTCACCATTTTTGCGATGGAGAAACTTCCTAATCAACTACTTCTTAACCTTCTGTGCAATACTCAACGGATGCTTAAACAATTAATTGTACGGTTGTCCATCTCAAATATCAAACATCTAAGGTAAGGGAGCTTTCCCATACTAATTATAACGAAATTAATAGTTAGATATTATAGAATAAATTATATAATAGATATTTGTTCTAAAGAAAATTATATTTTAGTGTTATTGTGTTTTGTTTTGTTTGTGGATGAAGCTTTGTTATGACTGTGTGATGTTGATGAATCTTTGTTTTGTTTGTGATTGTCAATGTTATATGTGGTTGTGACGTGAATCGATTACAATTGGAGATGAATGATTATGCGAAATAAATTTTGAGATGATGTGCTTGATGATGTGATACTATATGGTTGTATGATTGCCTAAGTGGCGGGATTTACAATTGCATCATCATGACATATGCATTTTTGAGTGGTGCCTTAGTGGCGGGTTATTTTCCCGATTGAAATTGGATTTTTAAATAAATTTTTAATTTTGTAAGGAAACGTTAAGTATTTTGAACTTACAGTTTTATTTGTACGAATAACTATTTTATCATCAAAATTGTAGAGATGAGGATTTGTAATCTTTTAAATAGTTTATTTTCTAAATGTTTATTTATTTATGGTTTTAGAATTTATCATATTTTAAAATTAAATGAGAATTTTAAATTAATGTCTCGGATGAAAATTCGGGGATCAAAGGTCTGGCACCAATTCAGAATACCATAGAAAATACTATAGAACCAAGTATCATAAAACCACAAAGTCACCAATAAAATAGAAAGTCACAATCATCACAATGTAGTCACCATCAGAACAAACAATCACCATCTAGACAATAGTCACCAATAGAAAAAAGTTCATCTGAACATAGTCACCAACATATACATAGTCACCATCTATACCTATAATAATAATTTCCCTCCCCACCTCACGGGTAATTCTAAACAAAACAGGGGATCCCTAATGGCAACCAGAGTCGACAACCCTCTATCGAATACCTCACTATCTACACAAAGGGTGTAAGGCAAAAATATCGTCAAGTGACCCTCGGCTAAGTATGATAATGTTACCTTGAAAAATCTCAAGGTATTCAAGCACGTGTATTAAATGAGGTTTTTCTCATAAGTTAAGGGTAGTTTCCTAAAATAAGGATTTTTTGGAAATATAGAACAAAGTATTTGAAAGTTGGTTTTGGCAAATTAAAGAAATCAATGATTAAAGAGAATATCAAGTTACAATAGAGTCGACCACGATGAGAATATGTTAAAATATGAGGAAAATGGTCGAATCGACCAAGGCGTACAAAGCGAAGGAAGTGGTCGAATTTGGTCTTGTCGACCACAAAGGATTCTAAACTTAGAAGGATTCTGCTATTTTTTCTTGTCAAAAAGGGTAACATGTCGAAGCAATTCAGAAGCGGTTGAGTTTATCAGAGGCGGGAAGATTCAAAATTCAAAGTCTCTAAGTAGTTACCAACAGTTTATAACTCGTTTAAGCGTCAAATAGGTGGCAACATCTGGTAAAGCGGTTACCTTAGAGTTCAAATGTCACCCGTCGATTACTTTAGGGCAGTTACTTTGTAAATACTATAAATAAGTAGTTTCTAATTTTTGGGTGTTAACTTGTATACTCAAACCACTTGCAAAAACTTTGTTCATTTTGAGCGTCAGGAAGTAAAGAGTTGAAGAGTGCTTGATGTACGTGAATCACCACTTTTATTTCAATGCAAAACCTTTATATTTTAGTCATTTCTTCTGAAACCTTTACTTGCATTTTATTTACGTTTCAGCAATCTCTTTGCATTATCGTTTATGTTCATTCTCTTTTCGTTACAAGTTTCGAGTTAACAAAAGAGTCAGTCGACACTTACTTCGTATAGAACAAGTCTGAAGTTCACAGTCTTCTGTCGGTCACGAGTCACTATAGTTGGTAAAAATCATATTGTGAGAAATCAGATTTTAATTGTTTCGTTTAGGCTCCTTTTATCGGTCACGAATCACTAGTCAGTCGAGTCTAGTCATAGTGTGGAAAGTCATTATTCTTGTTCCCTTAGTCTTAGAAAATCGTTTCTTAGATAAGGATTTTGATAGAACTAGTATAATCTCAAAAAACCTTAGCACATGTCTTAAGATCAACTGGTCAATCTTGCGAGTAACCCTTAGTTTTAGGAATTTGGAAGGACCGGTGCTAAGTGTATGTTGTTAGATGTCATAAGTGTATGAGACTTAGAAGTGGGAGTTTAACCAAAGAGTATAACAAACCACCAACTAGGAGACATACACCCAGGATGACTAACCGTAATGTTGACGAAGTTCCATCACGAACATTAAGTTCGACAAATACAGTAGTTTCTCAGGTTGCACCACTACCTCCACCACCTGTCTCAGTGTCGGCCACAGTCACTGCGCCTATTCCTCAGACTTAGTCGGTGAGTGTTCGCGTTAAAAGGTGACGCGCTAGAGGGATGCGAACGTGAGTTCGGATTCTCTGGCTCGAAACGATTTAATCTTTTGATTTGTTTATAAAGATGCCGCGAGCATCAAGCTTTATTATTTTCAACACAAGAAAGATGATTTAATGATTATGAAAAAGGGGAAAGCTGAAATACCCTCAATTGATATTGATATGCGTAACGACTAGCGCAAACTAGACGCAACGCATTGGGGAGATTCTGAGTAAGGGGGATTGTTATATAAAGGGAATAGATGGAGCACCCTAAATATATGTAGTTATCTACAGCTTTATATATGAATATATTTGATATGTTTGTGTGTTTTAAATTGCTATTTCTATGATTGGGAAAATTTCTCCTTTGGAATAAGAAACGTAGATTAGGTGGGATTTCTAGGGTTATTATTATTGTGCTCGCAAAGATCTGGATCTTCTGCATACATATCCCCTAATGGGAATCAGAGCATTTGTAGCTCGGATCTACAGGGTTCTATGGTTTGTTTGGTCTGAGAGAGATAGAAATTTGCTCGCCAAGGATGAGACCTTGTGCCTACGTATTCTCAAAAGGAAGTTGAGAAAGTCAGAGCAATCGTAGTTCCCACTTATGCTAGTGGAAGCAACAGGATGTTAGTAAGAGACAGACAAATGTCATCTTAATGAAAAATGTATCTAATCTATTTCATCACATACATTTTGAAAAGTTTGACTGTTTGAAATCTTTCGTCGTAAGTATTAGGTGTTTTGCTTGAGTGTACAAGCGTTACCACTTACAATTAAGAGATGTTTTTGTTTGAAAACAGTTTGAAAAGAGTTTGAAAAGTTTTTAACTGTATGTGATGTGATAAATGAGATACTTCTTCCATAGAGATGATAGATGTCGAAATCTCAAGGAGAAATTGATTGGATTAAAGGGATGCTTTTAAGAAGCCCATGGGTCCTTGTATTGTTAGCCCAAGAGGAGGCATTCCGAGGGTCATCGAGGGTCCTTGTATGAAGCTCAAGAGGAAGCTATAGGGTATGGCTGTCTTTGGCTTGAAAGGGATTTCACCGAGAAATCATCCTTTTCTGAATAAGAGCAATTTCACCGAGAAATTTTACTCTATGGTGATTTTGAAAGTGATTTCACCGAGAAACCATCCTTTCAGGGTTCTATCTTAGCGTGGGTGATTCTTTGTATTGGAAGCCCAAGAGGAGGCTGTTAAGAGATTTCCTGTCTCTTTCATTGTATGATGCCCAAGAGAAGGCTAAACTCAATGAGGAGTTCTTTTGAACGAAGCCCAAGAGGAGGCTGACTCAACAGGGGAATGTTATCTTATATGAAGCCTAAGCGGAGGCTAACTCTGCGGAGAGAGTTTCTTTGTACAAAGCCCAAGAGAAGGCTAAACTCAACGGGGGATGAGTTATCTTGTATGAAGCCCAAGTGGAGGCTGACCCATCTTGGTATTGATTGTCTTGTATGAAGCCCAAGCGGAGGCTATCTTGTGGAACCTATTGATTAGTCTAATTGTTATGTTATAATTAGACAGTTTGTATAAACAGGTGTGTGTGTGATATGTATTCACAGAAGTTTATGAAGGAAATATAAACAATGCATGATGTTTATTTACAGCAGTTTATGGAATATAAACAAGTGTGTGCGAACGTTTGAAACGAGCGTAACTTGATTATTTACAAGTTTGAATGTGTACAAGGAAGTGAATATGTACACGAACGAGTATTTATGTACAGACTAAGATGGATGTACATAGGAGGGTTGGGACTTACACTGTAAGAGAGGCCCAATGATTTGAAAGTATCTTCACAGGGAATAATGTTTCTTTCAATACCAATGGTATTCAGTGTATATGTACAGATAAATCAAAAACGAAAGATCGAATTTTAATCTGTAAAAGAGTATTTTCAAAAAGTATCTGTGTTATGTACAGATAAAAGTTTATTTTTGAAAAGAAACTGTTTTTGATATGTACAATGAAAATATGTACATAAAGAATGTTGGTTTGAATATACACAAGTGAAAAACAACAGACGATCGAAGTTTGTCTGTACTTGAGTATGTAAGGATCTGTATATGCAGATGAACTTTGTTTGAAAAAGTTTGATATGTACAAAGAAATATTATGTACACAAAAGAATGTTATGGGACTTACACCGTGATGGAGGCCCATTGGTTTGAAAGCAGTTTCACAGGGAATAATGCTCCTTTCAATACCAATGGATTCGGTGTATAAACAAACGAATGAAAACAAATGAAAGAAATTTGTTTACGTTTGAATATTAACAAAGATATTTTGAATATGTACAAGTAACACTAAATATGTACATAAAGGATTGGGACTTACACCATAAGGGAGGCCCATTGATTTGAAAGCAGTTTCACAGGGAATAATGCTCCTTTCAATATCAATGGAATGCAGTGTAAAATGCAAACAAACGGAAGAAGTTTGTCCGTATTATGTACAGGTAAAAAGATATGTACATAAAAGAATGTTTTTGTTTATGTACAAGGAAAAATATGTACATAAAAAGAATTTTGGGACTTACACCGTGAGGGAGGCCCATGATCGATCGAGAAATTCGAGAGAAGACGAAATCAGTTTTATCGTTTAAATCGGATCAATCATGGTAAAAAAGATGCAAGTTTGATGAAATGTTTTGAAAAATGATTTGAAAATGTTTTGAAAATGTTTTTGAAATGTTAAGTTTATTTATGAGAAGTTTTTGGAAAAAATCGGAAGTCGAAAACGTGAAAAATTCACCTTTGAAAGGAGGTTTGAAAAAGTGTTCAGAACGTTGTTTTCGGCTCGATTAAAATTTAATCAGATGAAAACATTTTTGGATTTTTTTGACATAATCATAAAATATATATATTAAATGACAAGTGTGCAAAAAATCATCTCAAAATGAGAAGTTTTGATTGGTTAAAAAAAATGTTGAAGTTTTGTAAAAAAAAACATGAAAAATAGAAAAGTTTGAAAAAGAAATGGTCTTGATGGGAGTTGAACCCATGACCAAAGGGGTGACCACGTGGCAGAGAGGACTAAGACCAAGCAAGCTACCACTGGACCAACGCGTTTGAGTTGTTAGTGGATTTAAAACACGCGTTGACATGGTATTGGAGAGTTTGAATGAAAAATGAAAAGTTTGAAAAAAAATGGTCCCTTCAAGGCTCGAACCGGGGACATGATGGCGTGGCAAGGCAAGAGAGTTTTAAGAGTGAGCTGGCAACCGCTGGAGCGGTGATACATCCGTTAATTTAAATGAAACTAGAAATATATATTATAAATCTAGCTTTTAAATTTGGAATTCAAAACTTCATCTTCTTCCTCCTTGCATGTAGTAAAAAAAAACCATGGCTATGGAAATTCGAATTTCTTCAAATCTTGATCAATTTTAAAAGTGTAAAATGCTATTTCATCTAGATTTTCGCCACGATTATGAATATGTGTTTTGTTGTTATTATTAATCAAAGATTATCACAATTTTAACAATCCCAATTTGAACCCTAACTAAAAAATTGTTAATTCTTGAAACTCGGTTATTTTTAGTTCCAATTAACAACCAGATAGCTTTAGTGATTGAATATCTACATTTTCCTTTTCAATTTTAAAGCTAAAAGTGCATGAATTGAGGATTCAAAGTTTGAAAAACTTACCTCTTGGTATGAAAACCAGTTCGAGTTCTACAACTTCCGGTGCAAAGTAAGGATTGCTTTAGCTTCCTTGAACCTCCACGAATGTGTTCCTACCCTTAGTTTGTCACGAGGATGGCTAGAACTCTCGACCAAGTCAACTTGCAGCCACTTAAAGTGAGTTTTGATTTCGGGTTTAGAGTTGTTACAGTCGTTGATGATGATCGGATTACTTCTATGAAGTATATGGAAGGTGTTTGAAGTGATAAATCAAAGTTAGCACGAGCAAATTAAGAGATGGCAAGTTAAGGCATCATTTTGCAAGTTTTGGTTTTTTTGATTATGTTTATGAGTTTGATCACTTCTTGTGTTGCTTTTAAGTTTTAAACTACTTCTAAATGATATTTAGAACATGTTAGAAACTTAAGTTCACTCAAATTTTGCAAGATTTGGAGATTTGCAAAATTCCCTCTTATGACTTAGAAACTTGAATTTCAAGAAAGGAAGAGTGAAAGCTTGATTTGGATAGCTTTGGGGTGATTTGAACTTGAATTGGTGAGCTATTTATAGGCAAGAGAATTCTGAAATGTTAGGCAACAAGTACAAGCCATTTGGTGAATCAAAGCTTGCTTAAAGAATGGTATTTGCCACAAAAGGAAGTTTCCTTCTTTTCACCATGTGCTCAATTTACTTTGATCCTATCTCATCCCAATTATTACTTCCAAGCTGATATTTATCAGTTCAATCAATCCATTTGGCAAGGTTGCAAGTGGTCTAAATGAGAAAAATGCAAAAATGACCTATAATTGAAGTTGTGGATTTTGAAAATCAAGTTTCATGGACCCTTTTGTTCCAATTTCAAAGACATAGCTAGCCTTCATGGATTTTGAAGTTCTTGGACATTTTGGAAAGGTTTTTCCATGATCTACAACTTTCATGTTTTGAGTTTTTTCAAATTCCAATTGGAACTAGGTGAAAAAATGGCTTGAAGTTTGGAAAAAATGTGAAATTTCAACACTTAGAAATTTTTCTAAGTTATAGAAATTTTGACTTTTTGTTGACTTTTCCAAATTCTTTGATTTTTTATGATCATGATGGATCATTTGAAGTATTTTGATGATGGAAAAAGTTTTGTTTTGAAAAATTTGATCAAAAGTCAAAGTTTGACTTTTCTGTGCAGATGAAATTTTCCTCAGATGTTTCTGAAAACGACTGATGAAGTCTGTGAACTTCTGTGATGATTTGAATTCAGAAATTAGGTCAGGATGTTATATCTAAGATATGATGACCAATCTCTATCCAAAAAAGTCATCCACTGCTCAAAAAGTCAGAGAAATCTCCTGCTCGATCAAAACCCTAATTGGTCGATCCTTGATTGTTCTGTGAGAAAATTTGATATCTGATGATCAGAGGTTGATGATTTGATCAAGATAGATCAAATAAGATGAGAAAATCTCAAACCCTAATTGTTTAGCTCTTGAATCAGATGAAAATCTGATGAAACCCTAATTTTAACCTGTGAAGCCTATACCCGATTAATGCTGTCTGAACTGTTAGTTATGCAATGATGCAGATGCAAGATGGTATATTAGGTCAAAATTTGGGGTATGACAGATGCCCCTATTTAAGTTTCTTTAACCTGAGAGATGAAGATGAATATCTTCGTTTTGATAGGTGAAAAGATACTTAAATATCAGAATACGCAAATTTGGACCTAAGATACCAAAAATGCGGATGATGTAAAGTGATTGCAAAAAGTTTTACCCAAATGGTATCAAAGAAATGACACAGTGAGGGGAAAATTGTGAAGATGTCTCTGCTGGAGAGAGAGTGATTCATAGAAGATGTGAACTTCTGTTTCATTTTGGGAAATGAAGAGATTACCTTCTGTCAGCCTTGTGACAATGTTTAAGGTAAGTGAAAAAGATATTACCAATTATCAGCAAAGTGATAGTTCCTGGTAATGAATTCAGAAGATATTACCAATTATCAGCAAAGTGATAACTATAACAAGGTAAATCTTTGAAAATTTTGCTGTATATTTAGCTTTGTGAACATCACCAAATAATGGAAACAGATCTCAAAATGAGTTTAAAGATATTACCAATTATCAGCAAAGTGATAACTCCAATGACAGACAATGAAGGAAATAGAACTCCAATGAGTTTCTATTTTCTTGGATAAAATCTTGCCGAGGATCTCTCTTCTGAGAAGATGCGGGCATTCTGATTTAGAGGGCACAGGTTTTCTTTTTGGACAGAAAGACAACTGCTGGTGAATGAAAATAAGCAGCTCAGACAATGAGGCTATTGCTTATTGCTTTGTTGATTATAGACAAGGTTCTATCCAGGAATGAGCTGGAAAGAAGAAGTCAATCAAGACATTGTTCCGCACGAGAAATAAATCTCAACTGGGGAACGTGATAGAGAGAAGAAAATGTATTTCTCTGCTTGGGGACTTTGCCGGGAAAAAGGAAGATGTATCCTTTTTGTTTGGGAATACTCCGTTGGGGAGAAAAGAAAAGGTATCTTTTCTGTTTGGAGATATTCTACTGGGGACAGACTTGTACTCTCATGAGTAAGTATGATTTATACCAGTAATTTGGAAGCAAACATTTTTGAGAGATGCAAAAAATGCAATGAATGATGCTATTATGTATGAATGTCATGAATGTTATATGCATGCTAACAATACTTTGACAAAGACACTTAAAGAGGATATTTGGGAAAAGGACTGCGTCACAGTTCGAACAAATACTCGGTGAATATTGCAGCAATGGTGCAGACGTTCACTGATGAATAATTTGAGTTGCATGCTTTAAACTTTCTGGGAAAGGCATTTCATTGGCAACTCGGCTGGGGATTCTTTTTTTAGATAAGAACACCGTCCTTTGATGATTTCTGCTGAGGAGAAGACTGCTGTAGCAGTTGACGACTCCACTGGGGATCGAAACATTTTTGGAGAAACAGTTGAAGTTATTTCCGTGTTCATAGTTTCAAAGGAGAATTTTGCTTTTGTTTCAAAATTTTGAAGTAAAAATTCATTTAAAACATTTTAGTTTCAAAAAGTGATTTTCACAATAAAAGCGTTGTTTTGCAAAACAGACTAAAGTAGGAATTGCAAACAAATGGCACAAGGCTCAATTTTATTGATAGAATGGTAATCAGCCAAAGGCGTGATTCCATGGACTATTTACAAAAGTTGGAAATGATAATTTATTGGGAAAAGGCTACATTGAAAGCAAATAACCACTATTATCCCTAACAACTTTGAATTCCAACTGTGCTTGTTGCTTCAGAAAAGTTGATTGAAGATCCGTTGATGGAAGATTCTTCATGTGGACAAAATATAGACCGACTGCAGTTACTTTGTCATTTTTTTGTATCCTTGTTTTTGCCTAGATTGCCTTTTCAGGTTTTCAATCTATCAGGATATTTTCTGTTTATTGTCTCTAACTTTTGCCTGGATCGCCTTTTCAGGTTTTCAATCCACCGAGACGCTCATTTCTGCCTAAGTCGCCCTTTGCGGGTTTTCGACTTACCGAGCTGTTCTTTTTTTTTTTTTTAGACAAAGTATTTTTTGACTGCGTCAGCATTCACAGGATGCGGGAGTTCATCACCGTCCATGGTTGTGAGAGTCATAGCACCGCCAGAGAAGCTTCTTTTGACGATGTATGGGCCTTCGTAATTAGGAGTCCATTTGCCCCTAGAATCTGGTTGAAAAGACAGAATCTTTTTAAGCACGAGGTCGCCTTCTCGGAATTCACGAGGTCGAACCTTCTTGTCGAAAGCTTTCTTCATCCTTTTTTGATAGAGTTGTCCGTGACACAGAGCTGTCAGGCGCTTTTCTTCAATTAAGTTCAGTTGGTCGTATCTGCTTTGACACCATTCGGCCTCAGATAGCTTAGTTTCCATGAGAACTCTCATTGATGGGATCTCAACTTCTACGGGGAGCACTGCTTCCATGCCGTATACTAGAGAAAAAGGAGTTGCCCCTGTTGAAGTGCGTACTGAAGTACGGTACCCATGTAGAGCAAATGGCAGCATTTCGTGCCAGTCTTTGTAGGTGATGACCATTTTCTGGACAATCTTCTTGATGTTCTTGTTGGCAGCTTCAACGGCGCCGTTCATCTTTGGCCGGTAAGGAGACGAATTATGATGCTCAATCTTGAATTGCTCACATAGTTCTTTCATCATTTTGTTGTTCAAGTTGGATCCATTGTCAGTAATGATCTTACTTGGAACACCATATCGGCAAATGAGGTTATTCTTGATGAACCTCACAACCACTTGTCGTGTGACGTTGGCGTAAGATGCTGCTTCGACCCATTTAGTGAAGTAGTCAATGGCCACTAGAATGAAGCGATGTCCGTTGGACGCTTTTGGTTCAATCATTCCAATCATGTCAATGCCCCACATGGAGAACGGCCACGGAGAGGAGAGAACGTTGAGTAGAGTCGGTGGCACATGGATCTTATCTGCGTAGATCTGGCACTTGTGACATCTTTTGACGTGTTTGCGGCAATCAGATTCCATCGTTATCCAATAGTATCCTGCTCTCAAGATTTTTCTAGACATTGCGTGCTCGTGCTTGAGCAGTCGAGAAATCTGGGATCTCTTCTTCAACTTCCTCCTCGGCGACTTCACTGGGGATTTCAAAGTTGGGAGAGAGCGTAGAGTTATTGCTTTCAATGGATTTGTCCATTTGTTTAATCTGCATTTTTGATTTATGTTCGATTAAAAAAAAAATTTTTTTTTTTTGAAGAAAGTTAATGTGAATGTGTATGCAGATTATATTTTTTTGATTGATTTTTTTTTGTGTTGTGTTTTTTAGGATTATCATTCCCAGAAAAAGGGTAAAAATAAAAATAAACACAGAGTGTGGAATCAAAACAACGCGTTTTATTTATGATTCACAATATGAACAGGGCCCTAAAATACAAACTCATTTGTCTTGGGCAAGACAAAGAGAAATTATTTAAAAGCTAAGCCCTATAAAACATCTCGTCACTTTGGGCGAAGTGAGAGTTCAAAACAAAAGCGAAAATAAACTACTTAGAGCTATGAACATTAGTCTTGACTTCAACGGGTTTCCAGTAGTGACGAACTCCTTGGAAGTCGAGGTACTCGGGTAATTTTCCTTTTGGCTTAACCCTTGAGTAGACTTTGGTTGCTGGCTGAGCAGGCTTTGAAGATCCTGGACGATGGCCCTTGCCTTTTGTGCTGCTGAAGCAATCTTCTTGATTAACAAATCGGGAAGTATGAGATGTAGCATGTGTACTTCCTGTTGCTCTTTGTGTTGAATTCTGGGGATGTACCTTCCAGTCTTCTGAATGGAGAGACTCGTTGTCGGCGACACTTTCCGCATCGTATCCTGAGTCGTACTCTTGATCTTCGTTGATCATGTTGATGTAGTGATAACCAGGATCTGGCTTGGTGAATTCCACAGATGTGTTGAAGCAGAGATCTTCATTTGGGATCTTGATCTGTTGATTAGGCTGAGAAGACGAGTATACCTCTTCTGGTTGACTAGGGTATTCAAAGTCATCACCCCATCTGTTGGTGGATATCTTGATCCGGATCTTGAGCTTTAGTATTTTACCATGTAGTCGAACTTCTTTTGGGTTCCCCAAGGTGTACTTCGTGGATTTTATTTTGTGAGGACATGTCTTTGAATTGATCGATCGATATGATTCCTCTTGAGACACGTACTCGGTGTTTAAATAAGTGCTCCACTCTTGGGAGGGATCGTCTTCATCATCCTCAATGGTGACAACGTTAACCTCTTGCGAACAGGTTTAAGAAACCCCCCTGCGAAAACTTCTTTGATTGGACGAAGTGTTTCATCCTTTTGCTTGTCTTTGGAGAATATGGGTGTGAACCCAGTCCGCTTTGTTTCGTTAATGACAGGTTTAATCACTTGTCCCCATCCTTGGGTATTGCCGTCTTTCACCATTTGTGCAGCTTCTTTATACGAAGAGATGGGTGATCTGTTTCTGTTGGTAGATTCATCTTCTAATGGACTTTCTGGGAGAGGTGTCCCTTCAATGTCATTTTTGTGATGAAAGAGGACAAATGGTTTACAAGCAGAGCTTGTTCACCGCTGATAGTCACCAATTTTCCATTGACTGTGAATTTTAACTTCTGGTGGAGAGTAGAAGTTACTGCTCCTGCATCATGGATCCAAGGTCTTCCTAACAAACAGCTGTAAGCAGCTGGTACGTCCATGACCTGGAATGTAATTTGGAAAGTGTGCGGGCCAATTGTCATCGGGAGATCAACTTCCCCAATAACTGCCTTTCTTGATCCATCGAAAGCTCTTACTATTATGTCGTTGAATTTCATTGGTGTTCCTTTGTAAGCTAAACGAGCGAGCGTCGTCTTAGGCATTACGTTCAAAGAGGAACATGTATCCACCAATACTTTGGACAGGAAATCTGACTGGCAATTCATCGATATGTGCAAGGCCAAGTTATGATCCTTCCCTTCTTCCGGAAGTTCTTCGTCGCTAAAACTCAGATTATTGCAGGCTGTTATGTTGGAGACGATCCCTCCAAACTGGTCTGTGGTTACATCATGGTCCACATAAGCCTGGTCTAGTACTCTCATCAAAGCTTCGCGATGAGCTTCGGAGTTGAGGAGCAAAGATAGTATTGATATTTTGGAAGGAGTCTGCATCAATTGATCTACGACTCGATACTCACTCTTCTTGATCAATTTCAGTATTTCTTCAAAGTCTGAGTTGATGTTGGCTCTATCAGTAGAACCAATATTTGTGCTTGGGTTATCAATGGGAATCGCTGCAGGATTCTCAGAAGATGTGTTAACTGGGTTCTGTCTAATAACAGGAGCTGCCGGCGGTCTTGGTGGCAGAGGAGCGTGCACTCGTCCGCTTTGCGTTACTCGTCCGATTTCTGTTACATTGACATTAACTGGAAGTGTAGGCATGGGTTTCTCTTTTCCATTCTCCACCATAGTTGCATTGTATTGGTAAGGAACCGCCTTGGTGGAACTGTATGGAACAGGACCGGGTGGGCAAATCACCAAAGGAGATGTTGGAAAGCTGGGACCACTGTACGCGATCTCCACATGCTCGGGTATGTTGAAACAAGGGATCTGGCTTTACTTGGGGTTTCCGAGTTGATATCTGAGACTAAAAGCTCATGCGGAAAATGCCCTACTGTATTTACGTTATGGTCATCTCTGTGTCTGTAAATTTGTAGATCACCGAGGTCTAACAAATATTGAAGGTCTGCTTTTACGATGGGACACCCTTGAATATCTCGGGAGCAGATACGGCAGGCTGCATAATCATGCTTTTTGAAGGTGCTCATTTTACCGTATGTTTCATGGAGACGCACCAAATTTCCCTTGATCAGGTTTACGTCCGTTACAAGATACTTGTCGGTATTTCTCAGTATTAAACTTACTGAATGTCCGCTATGACTGGGAAGCGGATTGGCTTGCACGTTTGGGCTAGTATTCTTGAAGGAGAGAAGATTAGTCCTCACTAACCTTTGTACTTCTGCCTTTAATGCTATACAATGTTCAAGGTCATGGCCTAGTGCCCCTTGGTGAAAAAGGCAAGATGCGTCATTTTATACCACCATGGTAATTTTTCAGAACCGGTGGTGACCTTGTTTGTATCAAATTCCTTTCTATCGTAGGGTAGAGTTACGTATGCGTCATGGGAATTGGGTCGAACGAGTGACCCGAGGCATACGATTTTGGTTATTAAGCTGCGAGCTGTTGAGGTCATTGAGTTTGTTGATTTTGTTGAAATGCGGAGCAATTCACGTGTTTGATTTGTGTTGACGGGTGCTATGGCGGCTACATCGTTGTTTGATGACATTATTACGTGGTTTCCTCGGGATACCATTCCTACGTCATGTTCTTTTTCCTTGGGAAGCGGTTCCAACCTTCTTTGTTCCTTTGGAAGATCCTGCTTCCTTGGTCAGACGTCCGGTTCGAATCCCCTCTTCTAACCGCATTCCCATGCTTACCATTTCATTGAAATTTCCGGGAGCGCTAGCGACCATTCGCTCATAGTAGAATGAGCTTAGAGTATTCAAGAATATCTTGGTCATCTCCTTTTCTTCCATTGGTGGGTTAACTTGGGCAGCGACTTCTCTCCATCGTTGCGCATATTCCTTGAATGTCTCTCGTTCCTTTTGAGACATGGCGCGGAGTTGATCCCTATCAGGAGCCATATCCAAGTTAAACTGGTATTGTTGGACAAAGGCTTTACCTAAGTCGTTGAATGTCTGGATATTCGTGCTGTCCAAACCCATGTACCATTTTAGCGCACGGTGAGGCATCACGGAAGTAATGAATCGAATCGGTGATCCTCGTTGTCGTAGACATTTTCTGGCATACATCGTGAGATGGCTTTGTGGACAGGAATTCCCTTTGTACTTTTCAAAGTCAGGGACCTTGAATTTTGCAGGTATTTTTACGCGAGGAACTAGGCAGAGATCCTGGGCATTTTTTCCGAACAATTCTTTCCCTCGAATCGTTTTTATCTCTAGCTGCATTTTGAGGAGCTGTTCCTGGAGATTCTCCATTGAGCCACGGGAATTTATTGCTAGGAGTATGGTGAACTTCTTCATCCATGGTAGCGTGTACTACAGACGCTGAGTTCGTCATAATGGGTTGAGAAACCGGCATTGTTACTTGCGGAAGAGTCATTCTACATTGCGGAGCAGAGCTTCGCTGCAAAGTAGGTATTTCAAGCGAGGTTGTTTGAGAAGTCGGTTGGCGATTTCCAATGCCAAAGTTGAAAGGCATGCCCCATGGATAGCCTACGGCATCTTGAAGAGTGAGCTACTAGCTGCGACAGTTGAAACTGGAGTAGTAGTGTCATCTGAAATTGCTGGTTGATTTTGACTGCTCGATGCTGCTTATAGACTTTGCGCGGTGGTCAACGAGTTAACCAAGGATGTGAGTCTCTCCACTTCTCCTTGTAGCGTTGTCACGGTACTCGATTCAACATTATCTTGTTCAAATCCTCCATTATTTTCCTCCTTTTGATCTAGTGTAAATGCGTTCGAGTCGGTGTGGGCGATCGAGAAACTCTAAGACGACGATCGAGCTTTCGGAAAGACTCCACAAATGAGACTCGAAATGATAACTCGAAATGTAAGTATTAATGATATGCACAGAATATTTCCAAAGAATTCCTCCTAAAGAAAAGACTATTGCAAATGTTTGGGATGAAAAATCCATCTTATTGATATAAGGGAAAGATTACATCAAGGTGGAGCAAAAGCTCAATTACAAAAAGAAAAAGCTATTCCTAATTGTCTTCATCAGATGAGAGATCAAAGGCTTGCTGTAGCTTGAGCTTCAGGATCTCCTGGGCATGCTGAGCTTTCAACTTGACCTGTTCAGTTTTGAGCTTGTTAACAATTCTCTTTCACTTATCAAGAGTGGGAGTTTCTTTTGTTAACTCGTCGAACTTTCTTTTCCTTTTGAGGGCTTCATCCTTCTTGATGAGCCATTCGTCTTGAAAGTTGAGTGTTGTTTCTTGGTCTTTGACCTGTTCTTTGAGCCTATCGTTTTCAGCGCTTGTGGTAAGGAATTTTCTCTTCAAAGCGTCCTTCTCTTGTTTCAGCTTGATTAAGGCTTCTTTATATTTCCCTAATGTGGTAGGCTTCTTCACTGTCGGGAACATGGGTTTCTCAAGAACATATGGCATACGAAATTCCTCTGCTCTTTTCTTTACCCAAGCAGTGTAGTTTTCCTTAGCTACACAATTCTTAGCATTTCCTCTTTTCATTCTTCGAATGCAAAGCCAGGCTCTTATCATCTTGTCTTTCAAGCCCTGGGGATCTGCCCCTTCGCAATAGCAATAACTCTCGGTTGTAAACCCAATGGGTTTCTCTGAGTTTGCGTACCCAAGCTGACGTTTGGCCAGAACCGGGTTGTAATTGATTCCTCCTTGTGTACCCATGAGGGGTACGTTGGCAAATTCTCCACAGCTCTCAATGATTTCCATCTCATTGTCTGCTAAGGTATACCAATGAATGTCTTTGTGGGTTAAGGACATAAATCGTCGAGACCATTGCCACTCCTTCTTGTTCCTTTGAAAAATGGGGGATTTTGGCAAATGCGAAACTATCCATCGTGCAACAATGGTGCCTGACACACAATTCTCCACCTCCTTGACGATGTCTATGGTGAATTGAGAAATATGTGTCTCAAGCGAGGTAGGTACGGGGTTTTGATTTTGAAAATCCTCATGGCATTAATGTCAACAAAATTCCCAATATTGGGAAACAACATCAATCCATAGATGAGGAGGGCTAGGATATTTTCGAGGCTAACCTTCTACCTCGGCAAAGGTGAAGGCTCTTTCAATAGAAACCTTGAGGTTAATCCTAAAATTCCCTTTTTGGTTCGCGAGGTTTTGTCTATCTCATTTCCTTATGTGAAGTAAAACGAGATATCTTGTGACCTAGGTATGACTTCCAAACCATTGAAAGGCATTCTATCGAGATGCGATTCCTAAAGTGTGTGCGTACTCTTCCAAAGTAGGCAAGTTGATAATCGTGGAAAGTGAAACAACGAAAGCGGGTCATAGAATTGCACAAAGGTTTTGAGCAGTCCCTCATCTACATCGGTGTTTAAGAGGGTTAAGAGATTTCCGTATCTCTTTGCAAAATCCAAGGATTCTTTACCAAGGATGCTAACTCTCTTAATCTTTTCACGTCGGAGATCCGAGCGTATACCTTTTGTATGTCTTCCTCTTATATCCATCCTCTAACCTAAAACATTTGCAAAGGAAATTTCTAAATTCTTTGGAAATTTTGGGAAGGAAAAAGAAAGATGATGTTTTATGAATGATGCATGAAGATTAGCAAGTTGAAAACATGGTGGGGGGTTATTCACACGTTCAATTCTCGAGCATGAGGTCAACGATAAATGAGCAGTTTAGTTCTAAAGGGTCATCCTAAAAACTAAATTGGCCAAGTGAAAGAATGATCACGCATTTCGCCGATAACCGGTAAAACAACGATCCTTCTCTGTGTTTCCTAACAGGTTCTTAAATCCACTAGATAAAATCGTGAAATTTAAACAACACACAATAAAGAAAAAACAGCCATATGCACAATATGAAAGCTTAATCCCCTTTTTTTTCTTTTTGAAAACAAAAAAGCTTGGTGCTCTCGGGCAGAGTAACGCGTTTTCTTTTTTTGAAAATCAAAGTTTCATTCTCCCCAGTCGCCATTTTCTGTTCGCGTTAAAGGTGGCCGCTAGAGGATCGACGTGAGTTCGGATTCTCTGCTCAAACGATTTAATCTTTTGATTTGTTTATAAAGATGCCGCGAGCATCAAGCTTTATTATTTTCAACACAAGAAAGATGATTTAATGATTATGAAAAAGGGGAAAGCTGAAATACCCTCAATTGATATTGATATGCGTAACGACTAGCGCAAACTAGACGCAACGCATTGGGGAGATTCGAGTAAGGGGATTGTTATATAAAGGGAATAGATGGAGCACCCTAAATATATGTAGTTATCTGACTTTATATATGAATATATTTGATATGTTTGTGTGTTTTAAATTGCTATTTCTATGATTGGGAAAATTTCTCCTTTGGAATAAGAAACGTAGATTAGGTGGGATTTCTAGGGTTATTATTATTGTGCTCGCAAAGATCTGTGGATCTTCTGCATACATATCCCCTAATGGGAATCAGAGCATTTGTAGCTCGGATCTGGGGGTTCTATGGTTTGTTTGGTGAGAGAGATAGAAATTTGCTCGCCAAGGATGAGACCTTGTGCCTCGTATTCTCAAAAGGAAGTTGAGAAAGTCGAGCAATCGTAGTTCCCACTTATGCTAGTGGAAGCAACAGGATGTTAGTAAGAGACAGACAAATGTCATCTTAATGAAAAATGTATCTAATCTATTTCATCACATACATTTTGAAAAGTTTGACTGTTTGAAATCTTTCGTCGTAAGTATTAGGTGTTTTGCTTGAGTGTACAAGCGTTACCACTTACAATTAAGAGATGTTTTTGTTTGAAAACAGTTTGAAAAGAGTTTGAAAAGTTTTTAACTGTATGTGATGTGATAAATGAGATACTTCTTCCATAGAGATGATAGATGTCGAAATCTCAAGGAGAAATTGATTGGATTAAAGGGATGCTTTTAAGAAGCCCATGGGTCCTTGTATTGTTAGCCCAAGAGGAGGCATTCCGAGGGTCATCGAGGGTCCTTGTATGAAGCTCAAGAGGAAGCTATAGGGTATGGCTGTCTTTGGCTTGAAAGGGATTTCACCGAAATCATCCTTTTCTGAATAAGAGCAATTTCACCGAGAAATTTTACTCTATGGTGATTTTGAAAGTGATTTCACCGAGAAACCATCCTTTCAGGGTTCTATCTTAGCGTGGGTGATTCTTTGTATTGGAAGCCCAAGAGGAGGCTGTTAAGAGATTTCCTGTCTCTTTCATTGTATGATGCCCAAGAGGCTAAACTCAATGAGGAGTTCTTTTGAGCGAAGCCCAAGAGGAGGCACTCAGCAGGAGTGTTATCTTATATGAAGCCTAAGCGGAGGCTAACTCTGCGGAGAGAGTTTCTTTGTACAAAGCCCAAGAGAAGGCTAAACTCAACGGGGGATGAGTTATCTTGTATGAAGCCCAAGTGGAGGCTGACCCATGCTGGGTATTGATTGTCTTGTATGAAGCCCAAGCGGAGGCTATACTGTGGGGAACCTATTGATTAGTCTAATTGTTATGTTATAATTAGACAGTTTGTATAAACAGGTGTGTGTGTGATATGTATTCACAGAAGTTTATGAAGGAAATATAAACAATGCATGATGTTTATTTACAGCAGTTTATGGAATATAAACAAGTGTCTGTGAACGAACGTTTGAAACGAGAGTAACTTGATTATTTACAAGTTTGAATGTGTACAAGGAAGTGAATATGTACACGAGCAGTATTTATGAGACTAAGATGGATGTACATAGAGGGTTAGGACTTACACGTAAGAGGCCCAATGATTTGAAAGTATCTTCACAGGGAATAATGTTTCTTTCAATACCAATGGTATTCAGTGTATATGTACAGATAAATCAAAAACGAAAGATCGAATTTTAATCTGTAAAAGAGTATTTTCAAAAAGTATCTGTGTTATGTACAGATAAAAGTTTATTTTTGAAAAGAAACTGTTTTTGATATGTACAATGAAAATATGTACATAAAGAATGTTGGTTTGAATATACACAAGTGAAAAACAACAGACGATCGAAGTTTGTCTATACTTGAGTATGTAAGGAGTATCTGTATTATGTACAGATGAACTTTGTTTGAAAAAGTTTGATATGTACAAAGAAATATTATGTACACAAAAGAATGTTATGGGACTTACACCGTGATGGAGGCCCATTGGTTTGAAAGCAGTTTCACAGGGAATAATGCTCCTTTCAATACCAATGGATTCGGTGTATAAACAAACGAATGAAAACAAATGAAAGAAATTTGTTTACGTTTGAATATTAACAAAGATATTTTGAATATGTACAAGTAACACTAAATATGTACATAAAGGATTGGGACTTACACCATAAGGGAGGCCCATTGATTTGAAAGCAGTTTCACAGGGAATAATGCTCCTTTCAATATCAATGGAATGCAGTGTAAAATGCAAACAAACGGAAGAAGTTTGTCCGTATTATGTACAGGTAAAAAGATATGTACATAAAAGAATGTTTTTGTTTATGTACAAGGAAAAATATGTACATAAAAAGAATTTTGGGACTTACACCGTGAGGGAGGCCCATGATCGATCGAGAAATTCGAGAGAAGACGAAATCAGTTTTATCGTTTAAATCGGATCAATCATGGTAAAAAAGATGCAAGTTTGATGAAATGTTTTGAAAAATGATTTGAAAATGTTTTGAAAATGTTTTTGAAATGTTAAGTTTATTTATGAGAAGTTTTGGAAAAAATCGGAAGTCGAAAACGTGAAAAATTCACCTTTGAAAGGAGGTTTGAAAAAGTGTTCAGAACGTTGTTTTCGGCTCGATTAAAATTTAATCAGATGAAAACATTTTTGGATTTTTTTGACATAATCATAAAATATATATATTAAATGACAAGTGTGCAAAAAATCATCTCAAAATGAGAAGTTTTGATTGGTTAAAAAAAATGTCGAAGTTTTGTAAAAAAAAACATGAAAAATAGAAAAGTTTGAAAAAGAAATGGTCTTGATGGGAGTTGAACCCATGACCAAAGGGGTGACCACGTGGCAGAGAGGACTAAGACCAAGCAAGCTACCACTGGACCAACGCGTTTGAGTTGTTAGTGGATTTAAAACACGCGTTGACATGGTATTGGAGAGTTTGAATGAAAAATGAAAAGTTTGAAAAAAAATGGTCCCTTCAAGGCTCGAACCGGGGACATGATGGCGTGGCAAGGCAAGAGAGTTTTAAGAGTGAGCTGGCAACCGCTGGGGCGGTGATACATCCGTTAATTTAAATGAAACTAGAAATATATATTATAAATCTAGCTTTTAAATTTGGAATTCAAAAACTTCATCTTCTTCCTCCTTGCTGTAACCGTAAAAAAAAACCATGGCTATGGAAATTCGAATTTCTTCAAATCTTGATCAATTTTAAAAGTGTAAAATGCTATTTCATCTAGATTTTCGCCACGATTATGAATATGTGTTTTGTTGTTATTATTAATCAAAGATTATCACGAATTTTAACAATCCCAATTTGAACCCTAACTAAAAAAATTGTTAATTCTTGAAACTCGCTTATTTTAGTTCCAATCAACAACCAGATAGCTTTAGTGATTGAATATCTACATTTTCCTTTTCAATTTTAAAGCTAAAAGTGCATGAATTGAGGATTCAAAGTTTGAAAACTTACCTCTTGGTATGAAAAACAGTTCGAGTTCTACAACTTCCGGTGCAAAGTAAGGATTGCTTTAGCTTCCTTGAACCTCCACGAATGTGTTCCTACCCTTAGTTTGTCCCGAGGATGGCTAGAACTCTCGACCAAGTCAACTTGCAGCCACTTAAAGTGAGTTTTGATTTCGGGTTTAGAGTTGTTACAGGTCGATGATGATGATCGGATTACTTATGAAGTATATGGAAGGTGTTTGAAGTGATAAATCAAAGTTAGCACGAGCAAATTAAGAGATGGCAAGTTAAGGCATCATTTTGCAAGTTTTGGTTTTTTTGATTATGTTTATGAGTTTGATCACTTCTTGTGTTGCTTTTAAGTTTTAAACTACTTCTAAATGATATTTAGAACATGTTAGAAACTTAAGTTCACTCAAATTTTGCAAGATTTGGAGATTTGCAAAATTCCCTCTTATGACTTAGAAACTTGAATTTCAAGAAAGGAAGAGTGAAAGCTTGATTTGGATAGCTTTGGGGTGATTTGAACTTGAATTGGTGAGCTATTTATAGGCAAGAGAATTCTGAAATGTTAGGCAACAAGTACAAGCCATTTGGTGAATCAAAGCTTGCTTAAGGGGCAAGAATGGTATTTGCCACAAAAGGAAGTTTCCTTCTTTTCACCATGTGCTCAATTTACTTTGATCCTATCTCATCCCAATTATTACTTCCAAGCTGATATTTATCAGTTCAATCAATCCATTTGGCAAGGTTGCAAGTGGTCTAAATGAGAAAAATGCAAAAATGACCTATAATTGAAGTTGTGGATTTTGAAAATCAAGTTTCATGGACCCTTTTGTTCCAATTTCAAAGACATAGCTAGCCTTCATGGATTTTGAAGTTCTTGGACATTTTGGAAAGGTTTTTCCATGATCTACAACTTTCATGTTTTGAGTTTTTTCAAATTCCAATTGGAACTAGGTGAAAAAATGGCTTGAAGTTTGGAAAAAATGTGAAATTTCAACACTTAGAAATTTTTCTAAGTTATAGAAATTTTGACTTTTTGTTGACTTTTCCAAATTCTTTGATTTTTTATGATCATGATGGATCATTTGAAGTATTTTGATGATGGAAAAAGTTTTGTTTTGAAAAATTTGATCAAAAGTCAAAGTTTGACTTTTCTGTGCAGATGAAATTTTCCTCAGATGTTTCTGAAAACGACTGATGAAGTCTGTGAACTTCTGTGATGATTTGAATTCAGAAATTAGGTCAGGATGTTATATCTAAGATATGATGACCAATCTCTATCCAAAAAAGTCATCCTCTCAAAAGTCGGAGAAATCTCCGTCGATCAAAACCCTAATTGGTCGATCCTTGATTGTTCTGTGAGAAAATTTGATATCTGATGATCAGAGGTTGATGATTTGATCAAGATAGATCAAATAAGATGAGAAAATCTCAAACCCTAATTGTTTAGCTCTTGAATCAGATGAAAATCTGATGAAACCCTAATTTTAACCTGTGAAGCCTATACCCGATTAATGCTGTCTGAACTGTTAGTTATGCAATGATGCAGATGCAAGATGGTATATTAGGTCAAAATTTGGGGTATGACAGTGAGTTCAGGGGCCACGATGACTACGACTGAAATCCCACAAGTGCCCCATTTTGGCACTGCAAATCCTCTTTATGGAATGTCGTATTCCTTAATGTCAGGATATCAATCAACTTCAAATGCAACTGTGGTGTCAAATAATGTTCAAAATCTGAATTCTCCTTTACAAGGATCTGCACCAGGGGGAAATAATAGAGGCAACCAAAATAAAGGAGCGCCTTCTCAGCTTATAGTATTGCCTCTTACTAACACTTCAGTGGCGATATTAAGGCAATAAATGGATGATAGTAACCATGAGTTGGTTAATATTTTAACTAACCAAATGGGTAATGTATTTAAACCTATAATACAAGAGTCGACTGAGACTAATATGCAGTCCGCTAAAATGAATCGACAGGTAATCGCCCAATTAACACATTTGTGTAATTTTTTGGGTTCTCCCCCAACGCTTATTCGACAGGTGCCACCTGTTCGATTAGCTACCCCTAGTCAAATAGACATGGGGGAAATAGAAGATGGAACTGTTCATCAAGGACAAGCTGCAACGCCTCAAAGGAATCTGGTTGTCGACCCACCTAAGGTATTAGTACATCGACAACAAGAGGCTGATCAAATTGTCGATCAAATTCGACAAGAGGAATTAGTTGTAATGAATAACCTAACTACGATTGTCGAAAGAATTATGGATAGGAATGGAATGAATACCACACTTCAGAGGCCAATATATTCTTCCCCTTTATCGGAATATATTTTACAAACTGAAAACCCTAGAGGATGGAAAATTCCTAAATACACTAAGTTTGAGGGAGAATTTTGGGAATCGACAGTCGAGCATATTGCTAGGTATTTGACAGAATCTGGTGATATGACGAATAATGAAAACCTAAAGGTAAAGCATTTCCCTTCATCCCTCACTAAGGCAGACTTTACATGGTTCACTACGTTGCCTCCAAATTCTATTGATTAATGGACTAAGTTGGAAAAGCTTTTTCATGAACAATTTTATGAGGGACATTCGAAAATTAGTTTGGTCGAATTGTCAAACATTAAGAGAAGGTTTGATGAAACTATTGATGATTATCTCAATTGATTTAGGTCATTAAAAGCAAGATGTTTCACCCAAGTGCTAGAACATGAACTTGTTCAAATGGCTGCTGGCGGTTTAGATTACTCCATTAGAAAGAAAATAGATCTGACCTTTGTTAAAAGTATGTCACAGTTAGCTAATATAGTTCGACATCTCGAGCGGCTAAGATTAGAAAAGTTTAGGCATACTAAGGCTAAAGCCAAGAAAGAAAAAGTAGCCTATATAGACTACGATGATACTGATCCCATATATGACGCCGACTATATCTCGCCGACTGAGGCCGAGGTCGACGTGGCAGAAATTAAGCCAGGGCCGTTGTTATACCCCAAAATTTTCCCTCTTATTTCTCAAGACACTCCACAGCTCTATACTCAAAAATTCCTCAAGGGTTGACCAGACAAACCCTCTCCTAAGCAATCAAGTCACAACTAGGGTTTTACTTCTCTCAAGACAAAATCAAGTTCTAATGCCTCAAGTGGTCATCATACTTCCCCATATATCTCAAGGGATCACCATGTCAAGTTTCAAGCCTTACAACTCAAATTTGCTCAGTCAATTGCTCAAATGGTTGAAAATCAGTTGTATTGGACAAAAAGTCAATTATGGTCAACATACAGTCAAACTTCATAATTTTTGGTCAACATAAATATTTTTAAGTCATATTCATCATTTGATCAAGGGTTGATCATGAATCATCAAGAAAACTCAAGATTTGATCAAAAGTCAAAGTTTCCAAATTAGGGTTTTTGAACAAAAAGTCAACAGAACTTTGACCAGGCATAACTTTCACATACTTTATCAGAAAGTTTTCCACTAAAGCTCATTTTAAAGAGAATTTAATTCTCTACAACTTCATGCCTCACAAGCTTTGGCAAAAAATGCTTCATTTGAGAGTTATGGATTAAGACATTATATGTCCTTCTAAATGTCAACAAAAAGTCATCTTTTTGCAAATAAGTGTACATGAACATAGAAAATTCAATGAAGATGAAACCAAAATAAGTGTTTAGATTATATCTTGAGCTTTCTAAAAAATCCAAGAACACTTAAAAATGTGAAAATTGAGCAAGATACAAGTTGTGCAAGTTTGACATTTTTGAAGAAGTGCATGAAGATAAATACTTAGAAAATTCAAAGTTTTCTAAATGGGCCTAAGTTTTTTTAATTCAAACTTGCTTATAACATTTTCAAGGACCTCTCAAGCCCAATAGCATGCCATGTTCTCTTTTATTTTATTTATTTTTGAATTAATCCAATTTAATTCAATTTTAATTAAAATAAAATGCAAAACATCAAATCATTAAGTGCAAGGTTGATTTTTTTATATCATTCTTGAGGTCAAAGCAAGCCATACAAGCTGACAATTTCGAAAATTATTGAGATTGGCAAGAGATTGAATGAGATTTAATCAAAAAAGGCAATATTTGGTTTCATTCCAAATCAAATATTTTCTCATTGATTGACATATATTTTCTTCGTGATTCTTGACCTAATTCACTCTATTATATATATATATATATATATATATATATATATATATATATATATATATGTATGTATATATATATATATACACACACACACACAATGATCCTAGCCTCTTATACACACGAATTCTGGACACAAGAACCCTAACCCAACTCACAATCTGTGATATTCAAGAAATCGGCAAACCTATTTTTGCATCGATCCAGGCCAAACAAAGCATTCCAATCGCTTCCTGGTGATCCTCTGAATCATTCTCGACCCATGCAAGCAAGCAAAAGCTCCAGAATCACGATATCCAACTCACGGTTTGCTTCAAGAAACTTGAAATCGGTTTCGTGCATACACTCATATTTAACATATTTTGATTGCATATTTGTATTTCTAATGAAGTTTCGAAGCTTTCTGTATAGCTTGATTTAAGTTTCAGTACATGTATAAGAAGTTGTCATGGCTAGGGTTTGAAGTTCCAAATTAGGGCTTTGTGTTTCAGGTAAAATTAGGCAAAACGATGACCACCATCGTGCTTAGGAGATAATTTTCAGTCGATTGATACCCTCCTCTGGAATTTATATTGCTTAATTATGATTTTGGAAAATTGCAGGGATATAGCTACAGGGTTCTGTCTGTTGGTATAGGTTTACCCACGGAAAATTCGTGGGTAAGTCCGTGGGAAATTAAAAAATGGAGAAGACAAAGCCAACACGCGTTTTTTTGATTTAAATATTTTCAGAAAACGTTTTCACTTATAATATTACTGTTTCATTATACTAACAGCTTGTACACTTGGCTCAGTTGGCAGGAGGCGCGCGCGTGTGACCCTTGGGGCAGGGGTTCGATCTCTGGCTACCTTAGTTAGTTTTACAACTTTGCAAACTAACCAACTTTCTTCCTATTTTCATATTTTTCAATTTATTTCTTTTCTATTTAATTTTCCTTCAAATATTTTTCTAAAATACCATAAAAATAAAAATAAATGTTTTCTTTTTTCATTTAGCTCAGAAGAATACTTATTTAATTTTTGTCACAAAAAAATATTTTATTTTTCTTTTCTTTTAATTAATTGTTAATTAACCATTAAATTAGCTTTCAATTATCTTTCTACATTAAAATCAATTCACAAAAATCCCAAAAAATATTTTCTTCATATAATTAGGTTTACTAACCCTAAAAACATTTTTCTAACATGAAAATATATTTTTCACTAACATTTTTCTTATTATTCTAATTATTTATTTACTATTTTGCATTTACAATTCTAGAAAAGATGTATAGGTCGCAAAGTTTTTATTCTGTAATAGCGTAGATTTACGTTTCTGCCTTTACTTTCCGCACTCCTATTATGTATCTGCCTCAAAGCCATGTAATAGTGTAGGATTTACTTTCCACACTTTACATTCCGCACTTTATTCTCCTGTACATATATCTAACTGCTAGTAACTAGGGTTTGTATGGCAAGACTAAAAGCAATCCTAGATCATCCTAATTCAAGATAACATATATGAATTAAACACACCTTTCACACTTGCACCCCCTTAGGATATCCTCTCTTGTTGCCTTTCGAAAATAATGGTCATGTCCCTCGAACTTAGGGGTACCATTAACAAAGACGCTTACAAATAACATCAGCATAGTCCCTTCGATATAAAGATCATAGTCCCTCAATGACCCTCGATGTTGCCTACGAATATATGATCTCGTCCCTCGGTTGTTGCCTACGAATAAGTGATGATCGTCCCTACGAATTGCTAAAAGTATCCCTACATGTTGCCTTCAATGACCATACGATGACCCTTCGATTGTCCCTTCACATCCAAACGAATAAAGTTACCTACCAACTAATGGTATGGATAGCCTTATTCTAAAGGAGAAGGAAAATAACATAGAAATGACCATTCTGAGTAGGTAATAAGACTCTGTTTCTTGCTCCAATGAAATGTTTTTTCACACCTCACATTTTTCAAAAACTATCTTTTCAAACGCTTTGTATACATTCTAGCGAGAATCATTACAAATTTAAACATCTTTCAAACAAACATTTTCGAACACTTCGTATACATTCCAACGAGAATCATTATGAAGTCAAAACGAAATGTCTTTTCAAAAATAATTTTCAAATAACACAAACACACAAAGCAATTTTTCAAAAGTGAGCTAAGCAACTAAGAGCCCGTAGATAGCTACAGATGGAAAGGGTGCTAATACCTTCCCTTTTCACAAATATTTCCCGTACTCAAAATCTAACGAAGGTCTTTTACTATTATTTTCACCTTCCCTTTATTGGATACAAGAAAATTCGGTGGTGACTCTTGCTATCTGCAACATTTGCGATAAAAAGCTAAACAAACAAGACAGTTCTCCCATCGTGTTACAGAACTGGCGACTCTGTTGGGGACACTACCTAAAGAGAGGCCACCTTAGGGCTATAAGATCACTTTACTGCTTTCTGTTTACTTTGTCTACTTTATTTTTAATGGGATTCTTGGGTATTATATATGTGGGGGATCTTACACCCGAATCTAGGTTTCCTTAGGTAAGTATCAATAGATCATCGCAACTGTCCGGCGTAGACCGAAATGATTAAAATGATGGCTACGGTTCGTGTGACACTTTGGATGACTCGATGTTCCTCATGTTCAGTTGAGGAAATATTTGGCATTTGCGTGGTGTCATCAAGAACTAACTCAACTTTAGAACCCTAATTGACCCATCTTGGCCATTATAAGGTAGTGAGATTGTCGGCTTCGATGCAAACTGAGGTTGGTTGATACTCGATGCTACGCTCATTGAGATTCGACTTTTGGGATGTTTCGGTCGACCACTTGGTAGTCGTATTGAAATAAAGCCTGCAAGAAAGATATTTGATATGAGATTCCTAGAATCCGATTACTATTATAGGACAGGTTGAACCCACTCAAACTCTGGTAGGGTAGACACCTATACCTCATGCAAGCCTTAAACCTAGGGCTATTGTGTGAATTGCTTGTATGTGCTATTTAAACATGACATCATGACATCATGACATTATAACATCATAACAACATATCATTTCTGACTATTTCAAGGACTTAGGGAGTTATCTTTGTTTTATGTTATAGGGTTATGGCTTCCAGGAAGACTATCTGAATCAACTTTGTGGGTATACCTTCTCAGCTCAATGAGTTAGTCTTAGAAATTCTTGATCACTCACAGTTCATCAAAAGACATGGTTATCTACTTGACTTGGTTACCTCAGGTTTTGAAGAAGATATTGTTAGTGTTTTAAGTTGGCATTAATTTTGGTAAGACTAGGCTATGGTAATGTCTTGATAAATGTCATGACATTCAGAGATTGAAGATAAATCCTACTTGACAAGGATGTTTAAAGGACAACTCAATGAAAGCTAAAAGGGAAAATTCTGAAAAATAGTCGATGTTGTTCGCGTTAAAGGTGACGCTAGAGGATGCGACGTGAGTTCGGATTCTCCGCACGTGATTTAAATCTTTTGATTTGTTTATAAAGATGCCATGACATCAAGCTTTATTATTTTCAACACAAGAAAGATGATTTAATGATTATGAAAAGGGGAAAGTGAAATACCCTCGATTGATATTGATATGCGTAACGACTAAGCGTAAACTAGGCATAACGCATTGGGAGATTCGAGTAAGGGGATTGTTATATAAAGGAATAGATGGAGCACCCTAAATATATGTAGTTATCTACGACTTTATATATGAATATATTTGATATGTTTGTGTGTTTTAATTGCTATTTCTATGATTGGGAAAGTTTCTCCTTTGGGATTGTAAGAAGCGTAGATTAGGTGGACTTCTAGTGTTTATTATTATTGTGCTCGCAAAGATCTTTGGATCTTACGCATACATATCCTAGTGGGAATCGAGCATTTGTAGCTCGGATCTCTGAGGATCTATGGTTTGTTTGGTGCGAGAGATAGAAATTTGCTCGGCAAGGATGAGACCTTGTGCCTACGTATTCTCAAAAGGATGTTGAGAAAGTCGAGCAATCGTAGTTCCACTTATGCTAGTGGAAAGCAGCGGGATGTTAGTAAGAGAGGACAAATGTCATCTTAATGAAAAATGTATCTAATCTATTTCATCACATACATTTTTGAAAAGTTTGACTGATTGAAATCTTTCATCGTAAGTATTAGGTGTTTTGCTTGAGTATACAAGCGTTACCACTTACATGTTTAAGAAAGATGTTTTGAAAAAGATGATTGAATCTTTTAACTGTAAACATTGGGTGTTTTGCTCGAGTATACAAGCGTTACCACTTACAATTAAGAGATGTTTTTGTTTGAAAAGAGTTTGAAAAAAAGTTTGAAAGGTTTTGACTGTATGTGATGTGATAGATGAGATACTTCTTCCATAGAGATGATAGATGTCTAAATCTCAAGGAGAAATTGATTGGACTAAAGGGATGCTTTTAAGAAGCCCATGGGTCCTTGTATTGTAAGCCCAAGAGGAGGCATTCCGAGGGTCATCGAGGGTCATCGAGGGTCCTTGTATAAAGCTCAAGAGGAAGCTATAGGGTATGGCTGTCTTTGGCTTGAAAGGGATTTCACCGAGAAATCATCCTTTTCTGAATAAGAGCAATTTCACCGGGAAATTTTACTCTATGGTGATTTGAAAGTGATTTCACCGAGAAACCATCCTTTCAGGGTTCTATCTTAGCGCAGGTGATTCTTTGTATTGGAAGCCCAATAGGAGACTGTTAAGAGATTTCCTGTCTCTTTCATTGTATGATGCCCAAGAGAAGGCTAAACTCAATGAGGAGTTCTTTTGAGCGAAGCCCAAGAGGAGGCTGACTCAACAGGTGTTGCCTTATATGAAGCCTAAGCGGAGGCTAACTCTGGGGAGAGTTTCTTTGTACAAAGCCCAAGAGAAGGCTAAACTCAACGGGGGATGAGTTGTCTTGTATGAAGCCCAAGTGGAGGCTGACCCATGCTGGGTATTGATTGTCTTGTATAAAGCCCAAGCGGAGGCTATACTGTGGGGAACCTATTGATTAGTCTAATTGTTATGTTATAATTAGGCAGTTTGTATAAACAGTGTGTGTGTGTGATATGTATTCACGAGTTTATGAAGGAAATATAAACAATGCATGATGTTTATTTATGCGTTTATGAAATATAAACAAGTGTACGTGAAGCGAGCGTTTAACACAGCGTAACGATTATTTACAAGTTTGAAGGTGTACAAGGAAGTGAATACGTACGAACGAGTTTTATATGCAGACAAGATGGATGTACATAGGAGGGTGGGACTTACATCAGAAGAGGCCCATTGATTTGAAAGTATTTTCACAGGGAATAATGTTTCTTTCAATACCAATGGTATTCAGGGTATATATACAGATAAAACAAAAAACGAAAAATCGAATTTTAATCTGTAAAAGAGTATTTTCAAAAAGTATCTGTGTTATGTACAGATAAAAGTTTGTTTTTGAAAAGCGCTTATGTCGAGAAAATGTTGATTTGAATATACACAAGTGAAGTAAAAAACAGACGATCGAAGTTTGTCTGTACTTGAGTATAAAAGAAATATCTGTATTATGTACAGATGAACTTTGTTTGAAAAAGTTTGATATGTACAAAGAAATATTATGTACACCAAAGAATGTTATGGGACTTACACCGTGATGGAGGCCCATTGGTCAAAAAGAAGTTTGCTCAGAAGAATTCTTCCTTTAGAACCAATGGATTCGGCGTATAGACAAACGAATGAAAAACAAACGAAAGAAATTTGTTTACGTTTGAATATTAACAATGATAATTTGAGTATGTACAAATAAAACTAAATATGTACATAAAGGATTGGGACTTACACCATAAGGGAGGCCCATGATCGATCGAGAAATTCGAGAGAAAACGAAATCAGTTTTATCGTTTACATCGGATCAATCATGGTAAAAAAGATGAAAGTTTGATGAAATGTTTTGAAAAATGATTTGAGAATGTTTTGAAATGTTTCGTTCATTTATGAGAAGTTTTGAAAAAAAATCGGAAGTCGAAAACATGAAAAATTCACCTTTGAAAGGAGGTTTGAAAAGTGTTCAGAACGTCGTTTTCGGCTCGATTAAAAATTAATCAGATGAAAATATTTTTGGATTTTTTTGACATAATCATAAAATATATATATTAAATGACAAGTGTGAAAAAAATCATCTTAAAATGAGAAGTTTTGATTGGTTAAAAAAATTGTTGAAGTTTGATAAAAAAACATGAAAATATTGAAGAGTTGTAAAAAATGGTCTTGCTGGGTTTTGAACCCATGACCTTTGGGTGAGACGCGTGTCAAAAAGAACTAAGAGCAAGCCAAGGACCACTGAGCCAAACGCGTTTGAGTTGTTAGTGGAAAATCACACGTGTAGACATGATATTGGAAAGTTTGAAAATTTAAAAAATGAAGAACACATGAAGAACGCGCGCAGCCTGGGTTTGCAATTTTGATTTTCAGTTTCACGAATTCAACCTAAAATCTTCGTTTCTCCATGAAATTAAGTGATGTAAAGATCAATCTTGCTCGGTTTTTCCTCACGAACATGATGGCATGTGTTAATTTTATTTATTTTAAACCCAGAATGATTTTGATTCGAAGAACACTTATGAACCCTAAAACTGATTTTCCAAATTAAATGATGGATATTGAATGATTGTTTGATTTTATTGAGGGTTAAGGATCGTATTAAGTGCAGAAAGAGAATGGCCAAGAGTTTTTGTCAAAAGATTCAAAGAATCATGAGAACCAAACTCGTGTTCATACCTGGAAAAGTTGAGATCGAATTCAATGCTGGGGTGTTTCCAGTGGTTGTTTTTTGATCACTTAAGCACCAACGGCATGTGAGGATGCTATGTGAGTGGTCTCTGCACTCCTTGAATCAAGCTGGAACGTGCTACCCAAGTCCACCTGCATAAGCTAAAAAATTGAAACTGGAAATCGTGTTAGAGCTGTTACAGTTGCTTGTTCTTGTTTTGGATCATGTCTATGAGGTATAGGGAAGGTGTATGGATGATTACAACCTCAATTGATCCAACCAAACTTCAGATTCAAATCTTATGGCAGTTTTGCAAGTTTTGAAAACATGAAAATGAAAACTGATTTTTAGCTTTGATCAAGTTGTTTTTAAGTTTGCAACAAGTTTGTTAAGGATTATGGAACATGTTGGACACCAATTTTCATCATGTTTCCATTGGGATTTTCAAAAATGCTATGCTTGGCAATTTTGCTCTATGATACTTGATTTTCAAGAAAAGAAGAAAAGCATGGATTTGTGTATTTATTTTGGTGTCATGAACTTGAATTTTGATGAGCTATTTATAGACAAGAGGTTCTGAAATGTTAGGCAAGCAATTGGACATTGGTAAATTTGACTTGCCTTAGAGGGCAAGTTAGTCATTTTTGCCATAAATGCAAAAGGAAACTTCCTTTTAACCATGGTTAAAAAATTCAACTTGATCCTATCTCTTTGCAATTACTTCTCACTGATATTTATCAGCTCTAATCCTCAATTGGCAAGGTGGCATGCTTCTAGAACAAGAAAAATGCAAAATGACCTATAATTTGATGCTTTGATCTTTGAAAATCAAGTGTCATGAGGCATTATGTTTCAATTTCAAAAGTATAGCTAGCCTTCATGGATTTTGAAGTTCTTGGACATTTTGGAAAGATCTTTCCACAAGCTACAACTTTCATGTTTTGAGTTTTTTCAAATTCCAATTGGAACTAGGTGAAAAAATGGCTTGAAGTTTGGAAAAAATGTGAAATTTCAACACTTAGAAATTTTTCTAAGTTATAGAAATTTTGACTTTTTGTTGACTTTTCCAAATTCTTTGATTTTTTATGATCATGATGGATCATTTGAAGTATTTTGATGATGGAAAAAGTTTTGTTTTGAAAATTTTGATCAAAAGTCAAAGTTTGACTTTTCTGTGCAGATGAAATTTCATCAGATGTTTACGAAACGATGAATTACGTGAACTACGTGATGATTTGAATTGAAATTAGGTCAGGATGTTATATCTAAGATATGATGACCAATCTCTATCCAAAAAAGTCATCCACTGCTCAAAAAGTCAGAGAAATCTCCTGCTCGATCAAAACCCTAATTGGTCGATCCTTGATTGTTCTGTGAGAAAATTTGACATCTGATGCTCAGAGGTTGATGATTTGATCAAGATAGATCAAATAAGATGAGAAAATCTCAAACCCTAATTGTTTAGCTCTTGAATCAGATGAAAATCTGATGAAACCCTAATTTTGGCTTGCAAAGATTATACCCGATTAATGCTGTCTGAACTGTTAGTTGTGCAGATGATGCAAATGCAAAGTGGTATATTAGGTCAAAATTTGGGGTATGACAGATGCCCCTATTTAAGTTTCTTTAACCTGAGAGATGAAGATGAATATCTTCGTTTTGATAGGTGAAAAGATACTTAAATATCAGAGTACGCAAATTTGGACCTAAGATACCAAATATGCGGATGATGTAAAATGATTGCAAAAGTTTTACCCAAAGAAATGACATGACAGGGAAACAATTTTGCGGATGCGTTCCTGTTGGGGAAAGAAATGATTCACAAAATATGTGAATATCTGTTTCGCTCTGGGAAACGGAGAGATTACCTTCTGTCAGCCTCGTGACAATGTTTAAGGTAAGTGAAAAGGGTATTACCAATTATCAGCCTTGTGATAGTTCCTGGTAATGAATTCCGAAGATATTACCAATTATCAGCAAAGTGATAACTATAACAAGGTAAATCTTTGAAAACTTGGTTGAATGTTCAGCTTTGTGAACATCACCAAATGATGGAAACAGATCTCAAAATGAGTTTAAAGATATTACCAATTATCAGCAAAGTGATAACTCCAATGACAGACAATGAAGGAAATAGAACTCCAATGAGTTTCTATTTTCTTGGATAAAATCTTGCCGAGGATCTCTCTTCTGAGAAGATGCGGGCATTCTGATTTAGAGGGCACAGGTTTTCTTTTTGGACAGAAAGACAACTGCTGGTGAATGAAAATAAGCAGCTCAGACAATGAGGCTATTGCTTATTGCTTTGTTGATTATAGACAAGGTTCTATCCAGGAATGAGCTGGAAAGAAGAAGTCAATCAAGACATTGTTCCGCACGAGAAATAAATCTCAACTGGGGAACGTGATAGAGAGAAGAAAATGTATTTCTCTGCTTGGGGACTTTGCCGGGAAAAAGGAAGATGTATCCTTTTTGTTTGGGAATACTCCGTTGGGGAGAAAAGAAAAGGTATCTTTTCTGTTTGGAGATATTCTACTGGGGACAGACTTGTACTCTCATGAGTAAGTATGATTTATACCAGTAATTTGGAAGCAAACATTTTTGAGAGATGCAAAAAATGCAATGAATGATGCTATTATGTATGAATGTCATGAATGTTATATGCATGCTAACAATACTTTGACAAAGACACTTAAAGAGGATATTTGGGAAAAGGACTGCGTCACAGTTCGAACAAATACTCGGTGAATATTGCAGCAATGGTGCAGACGTTCACTGATGAATAATTTGAGTTGCATGCTTTAAACTTTCTGGGAAAGGCATTTCATTGGCAACTCGGCTGGGGATTCTTTTTTTAGATAAGAACACCGTCCTTTGATGATTTCTGCTGAGGAGAAGACTGCTGTAGCAGTTGACGACTCCACTGGGGATCGAAACATTTTTGGAGAAACAGTTGAAGTTATTTCCGTGTTCATAGTTTCAAAGGAGAATTTTGCTTTTGTTTCAAAATTTTGAAGTAAAAATTCATTTAAAACATTTTAGTTTCAAAAAGTGATTTTCACAATAAAAGCGTTGTTTTGCAAAACAGACTAAAGTAGGAATTGCAAACAAATGGCACAAGGCTCAATTTTATTGATAGAATGGTAATCAGCCAAAGGCGTGATTCCATGGACTATTTACAAAAGTTGGAAATGATAATTTATTGGGAAAAGGCTACATTGAAAGCAAATAACCACTATTATCCCTAACAACTTTGAATTCCAACTGTGCTTGTTGCTTCAGAAAAGTTGATTGAAGATCCGTTGATGGAAGATTCTTCATGTGGACAAAATATAGACCGACTGCAGTTACTTTGTCATTTTTTTGTATCCTTGTTTTTGCCTAGATTGCCTTTTCAGGTTTTCAATCTATCAGGATATTTTCTGTTTATTGTCTCTAACTTTTGCCTGGATCGCCTTTTCAGGTTTTCAATCCACCGAGACGCTCATTTCTGCCTAAGTCGCCCTTTGCGGGTTTTCGACTTACCGAGCTGTTCTTTTTTTTTTTTTTAGACAAAGTATTTTTTGACTGCGTCAGCATTCACAGGATGCGGGAGTTCATCACCGTCCATGGTTGTGAGAGTCATAGCACCGCCAGAGAAGCTTCTTTTGACGATGTATGGGCCTTCGTAATTAGGAGTCCATTTGCCCCTAGAATCTGGTTGAAAAGACAGAATCTTTTTAAGCACGAGGTCGCCTTCTCGGAATTCACGAGGTCGAACCTTCTTGTCGAAAGCTTTCTTCATCCTTTTTTGATAGAGTTGTCCGTGACACAGAGCTGTCAGGCGCTTTTCTTCAATTAAGTTCAGTTGGTCGTATCTGCTTTGACACCATTCGGCCTCAGATAGCTTAGTTTCCATGAGAACTCTCATTGATGGGATCTCAACTTCTACGGGGAGCACTGCTTCCATGCCGTATACTAGAGAAAAAGGAGTTGCCCCTATTGAAGTGCGTACGGAAGTACGATACCCATGCAGAGCAAATGGCAGCATTTCATGCCAGTCTTTGTAGGTGATGACCATTTTCTGGACAATCTTTTTGATGTTCTTGTTGGCTGCTTCAACGGCGCCGTTCATCTTTGGCCGGTAAGGAGACGAGTTATGATGCTCGATCTTGAATTCCTCACACAGTTCTTTCATCATTTTGTTGTTCAAGTTAGATCCATTGTCTGTAATGATCTTGCTTGGAACACCATATCGGCAAATGAGGTTATTTTTGATGAACCTCACAACCACTTGTCGTGTGACGTTGGCGTAAGATGCTGCTTCGACCCATTTGGTGAAGTAGTCAATGGCCACTAGAATGAAGCGATGTCCGTTGGACGCTTTTGGTTCAATCATTCCAATCATGTCAATGCCCCACATGGAGAACGGCCACGGAGAGGAGAGAACGTTGAGTAGAGTCGGTGGCACATGGATCTTATCTGCGTAGATCTGGCACTTGTGACATCTTTTGACGTGTTTGCGGCAATCAGATTCCATCGTTATCCAATAGTATCCTGCTCTCAAGATTTTTCTAGACATTGCATACCCATTTGAATGGGTTCCAAAGGACCCTTCATGCACTTCATGGATGATTGTATGCCTTCTTGTCATCGGCCTCGAGAACCATGTCGAAGTTTCTTTTGTATAGAACATCTTCATTGAGGAAGAAGTTTCTTGAAAGCCTCCTTAGAGTTTTCTTATCCTTGTATGATGCCCCGAATGGGTACTCTCGTGTTTGAAGGAAACGCTTGATGTCGTGGAACCACGGTTTATCATCGGCTTACATTGCAAATACATACGGTCTTTCAAGGCGTCGATGCGGTGTAGGCATATCATTCCAATCGTTGACTTTGAACATGGAAGATAGAGTAGCCAAGGCGTCTGCCATTCGGTTTTGATCTTGAGGGATATGATGCAGTTCTACTTTGTTGAAGAAAGTCAACAATCGTCTTGCATAATCTCTGTAAGGAATTAGACCAAGATGATGAGTTTCATACTTGTCTTTGATTTGGTTGATCACAAGGGCTGAATCTCCATATATGTCGAGGACCTTGATCCTCAAGTCGATGGCTTCTTGATACCCATGATGCAAGCTTCGTATTCTGCTATGTTGTTGGTGCAATCAAATAGCAATCTGGCGGAAAACGGGATATGAGAACCCTCGGGAGTAATGATGACTGCCCCAATTCCATTGCCAAAGATGTTCACTGCTCAATCAAAGACTAAACCCCATCTGGTTTCTGGATCTGGTCCTTCTCCGAGTAGTGGTTTGTCACAATCTTTCATCTTCAAGTACATAATATCCTCGTCTGGGAAGTCAAACTTGAGAGATTGGTACTCGTTGAGCGGCTGATAAGCCAAGTGATCGGCGAGAATGCTTCCTTTGACCGCTTTCTGAGCACGGTACTGGATGTCATATTCAGATAGCAGCATTTGCCATCGAGCGATTCTTCCGGTTAAGGCAGGCTTTTCAAAGACGTACTTGATTGGATCCATTTTGGAAATTAACCAAGTTGTATGATTGATCATGTATTGGCGGAGACGTTTGAAGCCATACCAAAGCATGACATGTTTTCTCGAGCATGGAGTACCGAGTTTCGCAGTCTGTGAACTTCTTACTCAGGTAATAGATGGCATGCTCCTTCTTACCGGTGTCGTCTTGTTGTCCAAGTACGCAGCCCATGGACTCTTCTAGTACGGTAAGGTAGATGATTAGAGGTCTTCCTTCAACTGGAGGGATTAGTATTGGTGGCTCTGACAGATATTCCTTGATACTGTCAAACGCTTTTTGG
The DNA here is from genome assembly GCA_021764765.1 of Vicia sativa. Classification (NCBI taxonomy): domain Eukaryota; kingdom Viridiplantae; phylum Streptophyta; class Magnoliopsida; order Fabales; family Fabaceae; genus Vicia; species Vicia sativa. The sequence goes on from CM038794.1 coordinate 9,676,635, forward strand.
CAATCGGATGTCCACACAACCTTTTGATCTTTGCGGAGAAGCTTGAATACCGGCCCACAGGTAGCAGTCATCTGAGAGATGAATCTGGAGATATAATTCAATCGTCCGAGAAATCCTCTTACTTGCTTTTCCGTACGTGGCATAGGCATTTCTTGGATAGCCTTGACTTTGTCAGGGTCAACTTCAATACCTCTTTGACTAACAATGAAACCTAGGAGTTTTCCGGATCTTACCCCAAAGGTGCATTTGTTAGGATTCAGGCGAAGCCGAAATTTCCTTAGTCGTTGAAACAACTTCAAGAGATATTCTATATGCTCTTCTTGATGTCGGACTTTGCTATCATGTCGTCTCGTAGACTTGATCTCTTTGTGCATCATGTCATGAAGAGAGTAGTCATTGCCCTCGGTAAGTTCTTTGCATTCTTTAATCAAGCGGCATTACTTTGTAGCAAAAAGTGCCCATGGCGTGATGAAGATGTTTTCTCCATGTCTTGGGAGCCATCGATCGATTATAACCGGAGAATCCATCCATGAAGGAAAAGCGTTGAATTTTGCGGTACTATCCACTAGCATGTCGATATCGGTAGTGGGAAATCGTCTTCGGACTAGCTTTGTTCAAGTCCTTAGTCAACACACATTCGACCTTTCCATCTTTCTTGGGCGGGTACTATGTTGGCTAGCCATTGAGGATACTCGAGTGACGAGGAATCCGCGTCAATGTTTTGAACTTCCTTCTTAATTTTGTCGGCATCTCGGGGTGAACTCTTCTCGGTTACTTAGTGGCGGACACTCTGGTTTTAACGGTGATGCTCTACAATCTTGGTATCAAACCGGCATGTCTTGGTAGGACCAAGCGAACACATCAACATATTCTTTGAGAAGATTTATCAGTTGGCTTTTGACACTGCTGTTGAGTGAAGCTCCGATATTTACCTCTTTTTTATCTTCCTCAGAACCCAAGTTGATCGCTTCTAGAGGTTCTTTGTGAGGCTGAATGATCCTTTCCTCGTGCTTAAGTAGTCGAGAAATCTCATTCGGGATCTCTTCTTCAACTTCCTCCTCGGCGACTTCACTGGGGATTTCAAAGTTGGGAGAGAGCATAGAGTTATTGCTTTCAATGGATTTGTCCATTTGTTTAATCTGCAATTTTTGATTGATGTTTGATTAATTAACTCTTTATCATTCAATTTTTTTTTGAAGAAAGTTAATGTGAAAGTGTATACAGATTATATTTTTTTGATTGATGATTTTTTTTGAAGATTTTTTTGTTGTTGTGTTTTTTAGGATTATCATTTCCAAAAAAGGGTAAAAATGAAAATAAACACAGAAGGTGGAATCAAAACAACGCGTTTTATTTATGATTCACAATATGAACAGGGCCCTAAAATACAAACTCATTTGTCTTGGGCAAGACAAAGAGAAATTATTTAAAAGCTAAACCCTTATAAAACATCTCTTCACTTTGGGCGAAGTGAGAGTTCAAAACAAAAAACGAAAATAAACTACTTAGAGCTATGAACATTAGTCTTGACTTCGGGTTTCAGTGGTGTGAACTCCTTGGAAGTCGAGGTACTCGGGTAATTTTCCTTTTGGCTTAACCCTTGAGTAGACTTTGGTTGCTGGCTGAGCAGGCTTTGAAGATTCTGGACGATGGCCTTTGCCTTTTGTGCTACTGAAGCAATCTTCTTGATTAACAGATCGGGAAGTATGAGATGTAGCATGTGTACTTCCTGTTGCTCTTTGTGTTGAATTCTGGGGATGTACCTTCCAGTCTTCAGAATGGAGAGACTCGTTGTCGGCGACACTTTTCGCATCGTATCCTGAGTCATACTCTTGATCTTCGTTGATCATGTTGACATAGTGATAACCAGGATCTGGCTTGGTGAATTCCACAGATGTGTTGAAGCAGAGATCTTCATTTGGGATCTCGATCTGTTGATTAGGCTGAGAAGACGAGTATACCTCTTCTGTTTGACTAGGGTATTCAAAGTCATTACCCCATCCTTGGTGGATATCTTGATCCGGATCTTGAGCTTTACGGCGTGATATTTTACCATGTAGTCGAACTTACATTGGGTTCCCCAGGTGTCCCATACCAGGGGGGGTGGATTTTTATGTTGCTGCAAGGACATATCTTTGAATTGATCAGTTGGCGCATATGATTCCTCTTGAGATACGTACTCAGGGCTGTTTAAATAAGCGCTCCACTCTTCGGAAGGATCGTCTTCATCATCCTCAATGGTGACAACGTTAACCTCTTGCGCAGTTTAAAACCCCATTCTGAAAACTTCTTTGATCGGACGAAGTGTTTCATCCTTTTGCTTGTCTTTGGAGAATATGGGTGTGAACCCAAGTCCGACTTTTGTTTCGTTGATGACAGGTTTGATCACTTGTCCCCATCCTTGGGTATTGCCGTCTTTCACCATTTGTGCAGCTTCTTTATATGAAGAAATAGGTGATCTGTTTACATTGGTAGATTCATCTTCTAATGGACTTTCGGGAGATGTGTCCTTCAATGTCATTCTTTGTGATGAAAGAAAGCTGGACAAATGGTTTACAAGCGAGCTTGTTCACGTGATAGTCACCAATTTTCCATTGGTGTGAATTTTAACCACGGTGGAGTAGAATTCTGCTCTGCATCATGGATCCAAGGTCTCCTAGCAAACAAGCTATGGCGGTGATACGTCCATGACTTGGAAAGTAATTTGGAAAGTGTGCGGGCCAATTGTCATCGGAGATCAACTTCCCGATAAGCGCCTTTACGGATCCATCAGCTCTTACTATTATGTCGTTGAACTTCATTGGCGTTCCTTTGTAAGCCAAACGAGCGAGCGTCGTCTTCGGCATTACGTTCAAAGAGGAACCTGTATCCACCAATACATTGGACAGGGAATCTGACTGGCAATTCATCGAGATGTGCAAGGCCAAGTTGTGATCTTTCCCTTCTTCCGGAAGCTCTTCGTCACTAAAACTCAGATTATTGCAGGCTGTTATGTTAGAGACAATCCTCAAGGTGCAGTAGTCACATCGTAATCCACATAAGCCTGGTCTAGTACTCTCATCAAAGCTTCTCGGTGAGCTTCGGAGTTAAGGAGCAAAGACAGTATTGAAATTTTTGAAGGAGTCTGCATCAGTTGATCTATGACTCGATATTCGCTCTTCTTGATCAATTTCAATATCTCTTTAAAGTCTGAGTTGATGTTGGTTCCATTAGTAGAACCAATATTTGTGCTTGGGTTATCAATGGGAATCGTTGCAGGATTATCAGAAGATGTGTTAACTGGGTTCTGTCTAACAACAGGAGCTGCAGGCGATCTTGGTGGCAGAGGAGCGTGTACTCGTCCGCTTCGCGTTACTCGTCCGATTTCCGTTATATTGACATTAACTGGAAACGTAGGTATGGGTTTCTCTTTCCCATTCTCCACCATAGTTGCATTGTATTGGTACGGAATCGCCTTGGTGGAACTGTATGGAACAGGACCGGGTGGGCAAATTACCAAAGGAGATGTTGGAAAGCTGGGACCATTGTATGCGATCTCTACATGTTCGGGTATGTTGAAACAAGGGATCACAACGTTTACTTCGGGGTTTTCCGAGTTGATATCTGAGACTAAAAGCTCATGCGGAAAATGCCCTACAGTATTTACGTCATGGTCATCTCTGTACCTGTAAATTTGCAAGTCGCCGATGTCTAACAAGTATTGAAGGTCTGCTTTTACGGTGGGACACCCTCGAATATCTTGGGAGCGGTCTGGCTGCATAATCATGCTTATTGAAGGTGCTCATCTTCTGTAGGTTTCATGGAGCGCACAAATTTCCCTTGATCGGGTTTCGTCCGTTACAAGATACTTGTCGGTATTCTCGTATTAAACTTCTTGAATGTCATTGTGGGAAGCGGATTGGCTTGCACGTTTGGGCTCGTATTCTTGAAGGAAAGATTAGTCCTCACTAACCTTTGTATTACGCCTTTAATGCTATACAATGTTCAAGGTCATGGCCTAGTGCCCTTGGTGAAAAAGGCAAGATCGTCGATTTGTACCACCATGGTAACTTTTCGAGGACCGGAGGTGGTGACCTTGTTTGTATCAAATTCCTTTCTATCGGTAGCGGTGAGCTCGTACGTCATTGGAATTGGGTCGAGCGGGTGACCAGCGTGCGATTTTGGTTATTAAGCTGCGAGCATTGGCGAAATTGTTGAGTTTGTTGATTTTGTTGAAATTGCGGAGCAATTCGTGTTTAGTTGGGGTTGGCGGGTGCTATGGCGGCTACATCGTTGTTTGATGACATTATTACGTGGTTTCCTCGGGATACCATTCCTACGTCATGTTCTTTTTCCTTGGGAAGGTTCCAACCTTCTTTGTTCCTTTGGAAGATCCTGCTTCCTTGGTTGGGCGTCCGGTTCGAATCCTTCTTCTAACCGCATTCCATGCTTACCATTTCATTGAAATTTCCGGAGCGCTAGCGACCATTCGCTCATAGTAGAAGGGCCTAGAGTATTCAAGAATATCTTGGTCATCTCCTTTTCTTCCATTGGTGGATTAACTTGGGCGTGACTTCCCCCATCGTTCGCATATTCCTTGAATGTCTCTCGTTCCTTTTGAGACATGGCGCGGAGTTGATCCTATCGAGAGCCATATCCAAGTTAAGCGGTATTGTTGGACAAAGGTTTTACCTAAGTCGTTGAATGTCGGATATTCGTCTTTGTCTAAACCCATGTACCACTTGATGCGGCACGGTGAGGCGTCACGGAAGTAATGAATCAGCAACTGATGATCCTCATTGTACGTAGACATTTTCCTGGCATACATCGTGAGATGGCTTTGTGGACAGGAATTCCCTTTGTACTTTTCAAAGTCAGGGACCTTGAATTTTGCAGGTATTTTTACGCGAGGAACTAGGCAGAGATCTTGGGCGTTTTTTCCGAACAATTCTTTCCCTCGAATCGTTTTTATCTCTAGCTGCATTTTGAGGAGCTGTTCCTGGAGATTCTCCATTGAGCCACGGGAATTTGTGTTATTGCTAGGAGTATGGTGAACTTCTTCATCCATGGTAGCGTGTACTATAGACGCTGAGTTCGTCATAATGGGTTGAGAAACCGGCATTGTTACTTGCGGAAGAGTTATTCCACGTTGCGGAGCAGTGCTTTGCTGCAAAGTAGGTATTTCAAGCGAGTTTGTTTGAGAAGTCGGTTGGCGATTTCCAATGCCAAAGTTGAAAGGCATGCCCCATGGATAGCCTTCTGGCATACTGAAGAGTGAGCTACTAGTGCTGACAGTTGAAGCTGAGTAGTAGTGTCATCTGAAATTCTTGGTTGATTTTGTTGCTCGATCTTGCTTGTAGACTTTCTTGTTGTGGAATGAGTTGACCAAAGATGTGAGTCTCTCACTTCTTCTTGTAAGCGTTGTCACGGTACTACGAGTTCAACATTATCTTGTTCAAATCCCTCCATTACTTTCCTTCTTTTTGATCTAGTATCGTATGTTCGAGTCGGCTGTGGACGCAGTCGAGAAACTCTAAGACGCGACAGCTTGACGCTCTTTTTCTATTTGTTCGAACTGTGCGAACGGTGAAAGTTGTTTAATCCTGGAAAAGCTGGAAAGATGAGAATCTAGACAATAGACTTAAATGCAAATTATGATGCATGAATATGATTGTAAAGAAAAGATTTCCAAAGAATTTATACTAAGAGAGATATTTCTTGCAAATATTGGGATGGAAAATCACGAATTTTATTGATTATTGAAGAAGATTACAACAATTGTTTTTTGTTGGAGCATTGCTCACACAAATGATACAATAAAATAAATGATAAAAATTACAAACTAAACTAATTAAACGTCTTCGTCGGATGAAGATCCAAAGGCTTGCTGCAGCTTCAACTTCAGGATTTCCTTTCCATAGCGAGCTTTTAGTTCAGCTTTCTCGGCTTTTAGCTTGTTGATGACTCTCTTCCACTCGTTGGGAGCGGGATCGCTGGTTGTCATTTCCTCAAGCTTTCTTTTCTTTTCCTTGACGTATTTCTGGATTGCGTTATCCTTCTGGCGAATCTTCTCATCTTTTCCATGAGCCATTCATCCTGGAAGTACAACGTTTTTTCATGATCTTTGACTTGCTTCTTGAGCTTCTCGTTTTCAAGATTAGCTTTAAGGAATTTGTTTTCCAAAGCTTCTTTCTCAAACCTTATCTTGGTCAAGGCTTCTTGGTATTCTCCCACAGCTTCGACGGGAAAATTTGTTGATTTGGAAGCAATTGAGAACATGGGGTCCTCATAAGCGTAAGGCATTCGAAATTCCTTCGCTCTTTTCTTAACCCAAGAAGTGTAGGTTTCCATGGCTACGCAATTCCTTGCTTTCCCTTTTTCTTTCCTTCGGATGTGATGCCAAGCTTTAATCATTCTAGCCTTCAATCCCTGGGAATCCTCTTCTTCAAGATAGAAGTAGCTTTCCACTGTAAATCCAAAAGGTTTACTAGAGTTTGAGTATCCGGTGACGTCTAGCTAGAAATGGGTTGTAGTTGATTCCTCCTTTCGTGCCGATGAGAATACGTTGGCAAATTCTCCACACTCTCAATGATTTCCATCTCATTTATGCAAAGATATACCAATGGATATAAATCGTTTGTAAGAGACATGAGTCTTACGGACCAATGCCACTCATTTTTGTTTTCGCGGAAGATGGGAGATTTAGGCAAGTGCGAAACTATCCATTTGAAAAAGCAGTGCGCAACATATGATCATTCCATCTCCTTGACGATTCCTATGATGAATAGAGGCGTCGTATCACCAGCGAGTGGGGCTGGTTCCAATCGGAAAGATCCTTATGGCGTTGATGTCAACGAAATTTGGGACGTTGAAACAACACCAATCCATAGAGGAGTAAAGCTAAAATAGCTTCAAAGGCTACCATACTACCAGCTTCAGAGAATTTGAGAGCCTTCTCCATTTGGAACTTTGAAGTTAGTCCTAAGAGTTTTCCTCTGGTAGTTAGGTTTTTGTCTATCTCAGATTTCTTTATGTGAGTCATTGTTGTAATGATGATGACTTAGGAATGGCTTCCAAACCATTGAAAGGCACTTTGTCGATCTTGAGATACCTAGGATATCGCGTACTCTTCCAAAGTAGGCATCAGCGATAGTCGGGGAAAGTGAAGCGATAGGCGGATCGTAAAAGCGAAAGTTTTGAGAAGTCCTTCATCAACGTTAGCGTTCAAAAGAGTTAAAAGAGTTCCATAGCGTTTTACGAAATCAGGGATCTTCTACCAAGGATGCTAACTCTTTCAACTTTCCTCGTCGAGAATTCTAAAGCGTATCTTTTGGTGAATCTTCCTCGGCGTCCATCACTCTAACCTAAAATATTTTACAAAGAAAAATCTCTAAATTCTTTGGAAATTGGAAGAGAAAAGTTTTTTGTTTTTATGAATGAATGAATGCATGAATCGCGGCAAACATGGTTAGTAGTTATACACACGGGCGTTCGAAGTCACGAGCATGAAGCCAGCGATAAGAATCAGCGTGGTTAAGTTCTAAGGGCTTATTCATCGTGAAGCGGGTTCTCGATATCTGAGCTCAACACTCCTCTTTGAAATATTATCGGTTGTGGATTACTCGTGTGTCCAATAATATTTTCAAGAGAAACTACTTTGATCGTAGTCTCGCATGACAATTACTCTAGACTTACGCCCGAATAATCTACGCTACATCCTAATGGCGGGATGGTTTATGTGTTCTGACCCACTCGACTTCTTAAGTTTCCAAAATACGGTGTTTTCGCAATTACTTGCTAAACACAATACCCCCAAGATAACCTCCACTGGGCGGGAAATATTAACTCCGAAAGCATTGAACCACTCACGTATTAATATCTCCACCTAAATCTTAAATGTTTCTTAAATCCGGGTTAGGATTTCTTTCCATCAGATGAAATCGCGAAACACACAATAAAGAAAACAGATATATGCAAAACATAAAAGCTTATCCCCTTTCTTTTCTTTTTGAAAATAAAAAAAAGCTTGGTGCTCTCGGAAGCGTTTTCTTTTTGAAAATCAAAGTTTCAGTTCTCCCAGTCGCCATTTTCTGTTTGCGTTAAAGGTGGCAGAGGATCTGACGTGAGTTGATTCTCGCACGTAACGATTTAAATCTTTTGATTTGTTTATAAAGATGCATGAGCATCAAGCTTTATTATTTTCAACACAAGAAAGATGATTTAATGATTATGAAAAGGGAAAAGAAATACCCTCAATTGATATTGATATGCGTAACGACTAGCGTAAACTAGGCATAGCGCATTGGGGAGATTCGAGTAAGGGTTGTTATATAAAGGAATAGATGGAGCACCCTAAATATATGTAGTTATCTGACTTTATATATGAATATATTTGATATGTTTGTGTGTTTTAATTGCTATTTCTATGATTGGGAAAGTTTCTCCTTTGGGATTGTAAGCGTAGATTAGGTGGACTTCTAGTGTTTATTATTATTGTGCTCGCAAAGATCTTTGGATCTTACGCATACATATCCTAGTGGGAATCGAGCATTTGTAGCTCGGATCTCGAGGATCTATGGTTTGTTTGGTGCAGAGAGATAGAAATTTGCTCGGCAAGGATGAGACCTTGTGCCTCGTATTCTCAAAGGATGTTGAGAAAGTCGGAGCAATCGTAGTTCCACTTATGCTAGTGGAAAGCAGCGGGATGTTAGTAAGAGACAGACAAATGTCATCTTAATGAAAAATGTATCTAATCTATTTCATCACATACATTTTTGAAAAGTTTGACTGATTGAAATCTTTCATCGTAAGTATTAGGTGTTTTGCTTGAGTATACAAGCGTTACCACTTACATGTTTAAGAAAGATGTTTTGAAAAGATGATTGAATCTTTTAGCGTAAGCATTGGGTGTTTTGCTCGAGTATACAAGCGTTACCACTTACAATTAAGAGATGTTTTTGTTTGAAAAGAGTTTGAAAAAAAGTTTGAAAGGTTTTGACTGTATGTGATGTGATAGATGAGATACTTCTTCCATAGAGATGATAGATGTCTAAATCTCAAGGAGAAATTGATTGGACTAAAGGGATGCTTTTAAGAAGCCCATGGGTCCTTGTATTGTAAGCCAAGAGGAGGCATTAGAGGTCATCGAGGGTCATCGAGGGTCCTTGTATAAAGCTCAAGAGGAAGCTATAGGGTATGGTGTCTTTGGCTTGAAAGGATTTCATAGAAATCATCCTTTTACGAATAAGAGCAATTTCAGGAAATTTTACTCTATGGTGATTTGAAAGTGATTTCAGAAACCATCCTTCGGGGTTCTATCTTAGCGGTGATTCTTTGTATTGGAAGCCCAAGAGGAGGCTGTTAAGAGATTTCTGTCTCTTTCATTGTATGATGCCCAAGAGAGGCTAAACTCAATGAGGAGTTCTTTTGAGCGAAGCCCAAGGAGGTGACTCAGCGAGTGTTGCCTTATATGAAGCCTAAGCGGAGGCTAACTCGGGAGAGTTTCTTTGTACAAAGCCAAGAGGCTAAACTCAGCAGGATGAGTTGTCTTGTATGAAGCCAAGTGGAGGTTGACCCATCTTTGGTATTGATTGTCTTGTATAAAGCCCAGCGGAGGCTATCTTGTGGGAACCTATTGATTAGTCTAATTGTTATGTTATAATTAGGCAGTTTGTATAAACAGTGTGTGTGTGTGATATGTATTCACGAGTTTATGAAGGAAATATAAACAATGCATGATGTTTATTTACTGCAGTTTATGAAATATAAACAAGTGTCTGTGAAACGAACGTTTAACACGAGCGTAACTTGATTATTTACAAGTTTGAAGGTGTACAAGGAAGTGAATACGTACACGAACGAGTTTTTATGTACAGACAAAGATGGATGTACATAGGAGGGTTGGGACTTACACTGTAAGAGAGGCCCATTGATTTGAAAGTATTTTCACAGGGAATAATGTTTCTTTCAATACCAATGGTATTCAGGGTATATATACAGATAAAACAAAAAACGAAAAATCGAATTTTAATCTGTAAAAGAGTATTTTCAAAAAGTATCTGTGTTATGTACAGATAAAAGTTTGTTTTTTTGAAAAGAAACCGCTTATGTACGAGAAAAATGTTGATTTGAATATACACAAGTGAAGTAAAAAAAACAGACGATCGAAGTTTATGCATACTTGAGTATAAAAGAAATATCTGTATTATGTACAGATGAACTTTGTTTGAAAAAGTTTGATATGTACAAAGAAATATTATGTACACCAAAGAATGTTATGGGACTTACACCGTGATGGAGGCCCATTGGTCAAAAAGAAGTTTGCTCAGAAGAATTCTTCCTTTAGAACCAATGGATTCGGCGTATAGACAAACGAATGAAAAACAAACGAAAGAAATTTGTTTACGTTTGAATATTAACAATGATAATTTGAGTATGTACAAATAAAACTAAATATGTACATAAAGGATTGGGACTTACACCATAAGGGAGGCCCATGATCGATCGAGAAATTCGAGAGAAAACGAAATCAGTTTTATCGTTTACATCGGATCAATCATGGTAAAAAAGATGAAAGTTTGATGAAATGTTTTGAAAAATGATTTGAGAATGTTTTGAAATGTTTCGTTCATTTATGAGAAGTTTTGAAAAAAAATCGGAAGTCGAAAACATGAAAAATTCACCTTTGAAAGGAGGTTTGAAAAGTGTTCAGAACGTCGTTTTCGGCTCGATTAAAAATTAATCAGATGAAAATATTTTTGGATTTTTTTGACATAATCATAAAATATATATATTAAATGACAAGTGTGAAAAAAATCATCTTAAAATGAGAAGTTTTGATTGGTTAAAAAAATTGTTGAAGTTTGATAAAAAAACATGAAAATATTGAAGAGTTGTAAAAAGAATGGTCTTGCTGGGTTTTGAACCCATGACCTTTGGGTGAGACGCGTGTCAAAAAGAACTAAGAGCAAGCCAAGGACCACTGAGCCAAACGCGTTTGAGTTGTTAGTGGAAAATCACACGTGTAGACATGATATTGGAAAGTTTGAAAATTTAAAAAATGAAGAACACATGAAGAACGCGCGCAGCCTGGGTTTGCAATTTTGATTTTCAGTTTCACGAATTCAACCTAAAATCTTCGTTTCTCCATGAAATTAAGTGATGTAAAGATCAATCTTGCTCGGTTTTTCCTCACGAACATGATGGCATGTGTTAATTTTATTTATTTTAAACCCAGAATGATTTTGATTCGAAGAACACTTATGAACCCTAAAACTGATTTTCCAAATTAAATGATGGATATTGAATGATTGTTTGATTTTATTGAGGGTTAAGGATCGTATTAAGTGCAGAAAGAGAATGGCCAAGAGTTTTTGTCAAAAGATTCAAAGAATCATGAGAACCAAACTCGTGTTCATACCTGGAAAAGTTGAGATCGAATTCAATCTTGGGGTGTTTCGATGGTTGTTTTGATCACTTAAGCGTAGCGGCATGTGAGGATGCTATGTGAGTGGTGCACTCCTTGAATCAAGCTGGAGCGTGCTACCCAAGTCCACCTGCATAAGCTAAAAATTGAAGCGGAAATCGTGTTAGAGTATTACAGTTGCTTGTTCTTGTTTTGGATCATATCATGAGGTATAGGGAAGGTGTATGGATGATTACAACCTCAATTGATCCAACCAAACTTGATTCAAATCTTATGGCGGTTTGCAAGTTTTGAAAACATGAAAATGAAAACTGATTTTAGCTTTGATCAAGTTGTTTTTAAGTTTGCAACAAGTTTGTTAAGGATTATGGAACATGTTGGACACCAATTTTCATCATGTTTCCATTGGGATTTTCAAAAATGCTATGCTTGGCAATTTTGCTCTATGATACTGATTTTCAAGAAAGAAGAAAAGCATGGATTTGTGTATTTATTTTGGTGTCATGAACTTGAATTTTGATGAGCTATTTATAGACAAGAGGTTACGAAATGTTAGGCAAGCAATTGGACATTGGTAAATTTGACTTGCCTTAGAGGGCAAGTTAGTCATTTTTGCCATAAATGCAAAAGGAAACTTCCTTTTAACCATGGTTAAAAAATTCAACTTGATCCTATCTCTTTGCAATTACTTCTCACTGATATTTATCAGCTCTAATCCTCAATTGGCAAGGTTGCATGCTTCTAGAACAAGAAAAATGCAAAATGACCTATAATTTGATGCTTTGATCTTTGAAAATCAAGTGTCATGAGGCATTATGTTTCAATTTCAAAAGTATAGCTAGCCTTCATGGATTTTGAATTTCTTGGACATTTTGGAAAGATCTTTCCACAAGCTACAAATTTCATGTTTTGAGTTTTTTCAAATTCCAATTGGAACTAGGTGAAAAAATGGCTTGAAGTTTGGAAAAAATGTGAAATTTCAACACTAGAAATTTTTCTAAGTTATAGAAATTTTGACTTTTTGTTGACTTTTCCAAATTCTTTGATTTTTTATGATCATGATGGATCATTTGAAGTATTTTGATGATGGACAAAGTTTTGTTTTGAAAATTTTGATCAAAAGTCAAAGTTTGACTTTTCTGTGCAGATGAAATTTCATCAGATGTTTCTTAAAACGACTGATGAATTCTGTGAACTTCTGTGATGATTTGAATTCAGAAATTAGGTCAGGATGTTATATCTAAGATATGATGACCAATCTCTATCCAAAAAAGTCATCCACTGCTCAAAAAGTCAGAGAAATCTCACCGATCAAAACCTAATTGGTCGATCCTTGATTGTTCTGTGAGAAAATTTGACATCTGATGCTCAGAGGTTGATGATTTGATCAAGATAGATCAAATAAGATGAGAAAATCTCAAACCCTAATTGTTTAGCTCTTGAATCAGATGAAAATCTGATGAAACCCTAATTTTGGCTTGCAAAGATTATACAGATTAATCTTTATGCAGCTTGGTTGTGCGAGATGATGCAAATGCAAAGTGGTATATTAGGTCAAAATTTGGGGTATGAGATGTCATAACAGATGTTATGACATTGATGTGACATTCGATTCTGCGAGAATCATTTTCTGAGATTTTCGGGAAGTTTGTTGATTCTATATTATGTTTTACATTACTAGAATGCATGCTCACGTGGCTGCTAGGTTAATCTTAGTTAAACCTAAATTGGTTGTTGAAAAGACCATGTTTTTAGGATTAAATTAAGTGAACCCTAGCTATCTTTATGGAAGCCCAAGCGAAGTTTCGGATTGCTATAAAAGGAATTCAACCACTTATCTTTTCTTTGTGCCCTAGTATGATATTGAAGGTTCAGCAGCTTGTTATTTGTGTACTGTTAGGAGAGTTAACAGTTGCACTTGTGTAATTCTAGTTTCTCTTGTGAGCCAAGCTACTATCAATTGATTAGTGCCTTGGACTAGGATTTGTTTGTAAGGGTAGTTTATCACTCAAAGCTTTGAAGCACGAGTGTTTGTCTCTTGATTAAAAGCTTTGAAGCAAGATCAAGATAGTTTATTGAAGTGTGTCTTCACAATTCAATTATTCAATAGGTTGATATCACTTTGTGATTGAGGGGAGTGGTAGGAACTCGGATCTAAGTAGGACTTAGGTTGAAGTTGCATTGGGTAGGTTTTAAGTGAAGGAGATAAAGCGGTTGGTTTATTCTGAATTAATTCTACTAATAGTGAATTTCCTCCTGGCTTGGTAGCCCCGGATGTAGGTGTTGTTAGAACCGGCGGGTAAACAACTTATTGTGTTCTTCTTCTGTTTATATTTATTGTGTGAATTGTTAGCAGTGTCGAGATAGTGTGTCATAACATTCTGTGACATCACGTGTCTGCGCCGAAATTTCAATTGGCATCGGGCGGGCACCATTTATTATTTACAGGTGAGATTTAGGGATAATAGTTTACGGCATAATGGATAAGGAAGGAGGATTTGGAGGTAGACCACCTATTACGGATGGGTCTAATTATAGTCTTGGAAACCTCGTATGGTTGCCTTCTTAAGATCGATAGATATTAAAGCTTGGAGAGCTGTGACAAAGGATGGAAACATCCCACCAAGCTTGTGAAAGATGGGACTCTTGTCTTGAAACCGGAGGAAGAATGGAGAAAGAGGAAGAGGAGCTAGCTCAGGGAACTCCAAAGCATTGAATGCCTATTCAATGGTATTGTGAAATATCTTCAGACTAGTTCATCAATGTGAGCTGGCCAAGGATGTTTGGGACACCCTCAAAACTACTCATGAGGGGACATCCAAGGTGAAGATGTCAAGACTTCAGATGCTCACTACCAAATTTGAGAATTTAAAGATGAAAGAAGATGAGACTATTCATGAGTTTCACATGAATATTTTGGAGATTGCCAACACCTCAGGAGCACTTGGTGAAAAGATGTCAGAAGAGAAGCTGGTGAGAAAGATTCTCAGATCCTTGCCTAAAAGGTTTGCAATGAAAGTAACTGCAATAGAGGAGGCTCAGGACATCAGCATCTTGAAGGTTGAAGAACTTATTGGATCTCTTATGACCTTTGAGATGGGAATCAGTGAAACTGTTGACAAAAAGAACAAGAGCATAGCACTTGTATCCAATCTTGAAGAAGGATGCAAGGTGGAAGATGAAGAAGATATCGAAGCTATAGCCATGCTTGGAAGACAGTTCAACAAACTCATCAAGAGGATTGATCCAAAGTCAAGGTCAAATGTCAAGGACATTGCATCTGACATCAGCAGATCTTATGACTCTAGCAGAAGATCCAAGTCAGAGGAAAAGGGAAGTCAAGACAGTGGAATCCAATGTCATGGATGTGAAGGATTTGGACATATTAGAGCTGAATGTCTGTCATACCCCAAAATTTGCCCTCCATCTACTCAAGAGATTCCATACATCCATGCTCAAGGATTCTTCAAGAGTTGATCAGACAAACTCTCTCCTAGACAATCAACCCAAATTAGGGTTTGGTATCTCTCAAGTCAAGATGGATTTCCAACATCTCCAATGGTCTTCATGCCTCCTCATATGCTTCAAAGATTCTCCATGTCAAGTTTCAAGCCTCACAAGTCAAGTTTCCTCAGACAATTGCTCAGATGGTTGAAAATCGGGTGTATTGGACAAAAAGTCAACTGTGGTCAACATACAGTCAAAACTTCTGATTTTTGGTCAACATCCTCATTTTGAAGTTACATCCATCATTTGATCAAGGGTTGATCATGATTCATCAAGAGAACTCAAGATTTGCTCAAAAGTCAAACTTTCTAAATTAGGGTTTCTAGGTGAAAAGTCAACTGAACTTTGACTGATCATAACTTTTTCATACTTTCTCAGAAATTTTCCAACCAAAGCTCATTTTGAAGGAAATTCAATTCTCTACAACTTCATGTCTCACAAGAATGTCCAAAAAATGCTTCATTTGAGAGGTATAGCTCAAAACATTACAGGTCATTTTCAAAGTCAACAAAAAGTCAACTTTTTGTTTTGAAGATATATTGAGCATGGTAACTCCAATTGAGATGAAACCAAAGACATTGTTTAGAGGACTCTTAGAGCTTTCCAAAAAGTCCAAGAACACTCAAAAATATGGAAAATTGAGCAAGATACACTCTTCAGAAGTTGGGAAATTTTGGACAATTGCACAAAAGGACATTTTGGTCAAAATGCAAAATTTTCCAAATGGGCCTATAATCTTTTGATCCAAACTTGTTCATAACAATATTCTTGACCCATAAATGCTTGGAAAAGGTGATTTTCTATTTTCATGATTTATATTTGAATTTTACAACATTTAATTCAAAAATAAATTATGTAAAATATGAAAATTAAGTTTCTTTTTCAAACAAGTTGGATTTATATCTCTCTTAATGTCCAAGAAAGCCCACACCAATTGCCAAATTCGTGACTCATGCATATGGAAAGGAAAAATCAATTTTTTCAAATATTTGATTTGAATTTATTGAAAAATATTTGCACATTCAATATGTGATCTTTTTTGCTTGCTTTTGCCATCAATTCTCTCCTATAAATACCAAGCGACATGTGCAAACCACGAGGACGAAACCTAACCTAAAACCACCCAAAACTTTGCAAAATTTTCATACACTCTTAAAAATTTGAATTCTTATCTCCAGCCGTTCTCAGCCCGATCTAGCCATCCATTCTTGCTCAGGAGACTCCCAGGAGTCATAATCATCCATTACTTGAAGCTACAAGTGCGAACACGAAGAACACATTGCTCGATTTGGTAAACTTTCAAAATTGAATTTTATTATCCATGCATTGTTAACGTTTCTTGTGTGTTTATATGAACTCGGGACACCCTTTAGGTCATGAATGATGCATTACATGCAAGCATGAGCGTCGAGTGAATCACCATCGTTAGAGCGTTTTGGTTATGCATGTATCGTATCTTGTTTTCGGGCCGATTCGGGCAAACGGACTCCGCCATTGTGTTCGCAGCCCTCGATTTAGGGGGGGTAGGATCCTCCTTTTCCGTTTAATCTTCGTATTTTTGCAGGTTCAAATTGTGTCTCACCGGAGAAGACGACCGGAGCTAGGGCTCCGGCGTCGTTGAAAACGTTGACTCCGGCGTGGGCTTGCGTGGCGTTATGGCGATCTCTGATTCGTTCATCCATCCAGCGAGGACCCCACCATGCTGATTGTGCTTTGACTCCTCCAAAGGGCGACGCGTGTTGCTCATCATCCCACGTTTCTGATTCCAAACACAAAGTGCAAGCTGGCGCAGTGGTTAAGTCATTCCCTGTTGCCAGATACCCTCTAGGGTCACGAGTTCGATTCTCAGCTGGACCAGATTTGCATTCTTTTTACAAACTTTGCACTATTTTCTTATTTTTCCATATTTCCATATTTTCTAATATTTTGCACTATTTTAATTTATTTTCACAATTTTATTTCTGCATTAAAAAATTACCAAAAAATATTTTCTTTTTTACATTTATATTCTGAAAATCTTTATTTAATTTAATAAATTAAAAATGTAATTTTTGCATGCATATTTATTTTTATTCATAATTTTGCATTTAATTCACTTTTAATTGCATTTTAATTATTAAATCTTTTCCAAAAATTCCAAAAAAATTATTTTAATATATTTATCTTATTTACAGCATATATTAATTTTCTCATATTTAAAATTGCATTTTTTCTAACATTTTCTCTTATTTCGATTTCATCATATTTTCCGATTTCTAGTTTGTTTCACAGGTTAATCCGATCCAGACGATTCTTCCGTTTTTACTTTATTTTTCAATAATGTAATTGCATATGGGTTGTAATAGTTTTAATTTAGGGTTTTACTTTCCGCACTCCTAATTATGTATCTGCCCCAAAGCCATGTAATAGCGTAGGTTTACTTTCCGCACCTTTACATTTCCGCCTTTACATTCCGCATTTTAATTTCCGCACCCTATAAACTGCTAGTAATTAGGCGTGTATGGCAAGATAATAAATTGAACATAGCCCACTAATCTTCAAGATAAAAATACTCGAATTTGACACACTTCTCTCACACACGCACCTCTTAGGGTAATTCTCTCTCGTTGCCTTACGAATTCAAATGGTCATGTCCCTCGAACGTAGAGGTATTCTAGCACCGTTGCCTTCAAACAAATCATCATAGTCCCTTCGATACAAAGATCATAAGACCCACGATGTCGCCTCCGAATACATGATCTTGACCCTCGATTGTCGCCTACGAAAAATGATGATAGTCCCTTCGAATGTGCTAGGATACTTCCTACAAGTTGCCTTCTATGACCATCCGTTGTCCCTACGTTTGTCCCGCTTACATCCAACGAATGGAGCTACCTACTAACTAATGGTATGGATAGCGCTATTCTAAAGGAAAGTAAAAATACGAAAACGACCAATTCTGAGTAGGTAATAAAGACTTTTAGTTGCTTGCTCTATCAAATATTTTTCACACCTCACACTTTTTTCCAAATTCAAATTCTTTTCAAAACGAAACATTTCCGAACACTTTGTATACATTCCTACATGAATCATTACAAAGTCAAAGCGAAATGCCTTTTCAAAACATTCTTTCAAACACACAGAAAGCACATTTTTCAAAGTGATCTAAGAGCAACTAAGAGCCCGTAGATAACTACGGATGGAAAGGGGTGCTAATACCTTCTCTTTTCATAACCATTCTCCCGTACTCAGAATCTAAACGAAGGTCTTTTTCTGTACTTTTACCTTCCCTTAATTGGATAAAAATAAAAGTCGGTGGCGACTCTTGCTATCCGCACATTTAGATACAAAAATCCATCAAAGTCAGTTCACCGTATTACAGAACTGGCGACTCTGCTGGGGACACACCCTAAAGAGAGAATTATCTTAGGGGTTTCTAGATAACCTTTATTGCTTTTTGTTTGACTTGTATGCTTTATCTTTAAGGGTTGCTTGGGTATTATACTGTTGGGGGATCCTACACCCGGATCCGGGTTTCCTTTTAGGTAAGTAGCATTAGATCATCGCGACCGCTAGACGTACAACTAAACGGTCAACATGATGGCTACGTTAGCGTGACACTTTGGTTGTCCCGATACTCCTCATTCACAAGTTGGGGATAGTATTTGGCTTCTGCGTGGTGTCATCAAGCGCTAACTAAACTTTTAGAACCTTAATTGACCCATCTTAGCCATTAGAAGGTAGTGAGATGGCCGGCTTTGGTGTAGACCGAGGTTGGTTGATACTCGATGCTACGCTCATTGAGATCAAACTTTTGGGACATTTTCGATCGACCACTTGGTAGTCGTATTGAAATAAGCGCCTACGAGGAAGATCTATGATATGAGATTCCTAGAACCCGGTTACTATTATAGGACAGGATGAACCAACTCAAACTTTTGGTGGGGTAATCACCTATACCTCTTGCAAGCCTTAAACCTAGGCTCATTGTGTGATTTGTTTGTGTGTGCCAAACATGACATCATGACATCATCTGCATTGCATATCATTTCTAACTATTTCAAGGACCTAGGGATTTATCTTTGCTCTGTTTTGTAGGAGTATTATGGCTTCTAGAAAGACTATCCGAATCAACTTCATGGGTATATCTTCTCAGCTCAAAGAATTGGTTTCAGAAATTCCCGACCATGCTCAGTTCATCAAAAGACATGGTTATCTACTTGATTTGGTTATCTCCGGTTTTGAAGAAGACATGATGCATGTCCTATTCCAGTTCTTTGATCCAAAACACCATTGCTTCACATTTCCAGATTATCAGTTGGTTCCTACCTTGGAAGAATTCTCTAAGCTACTTGGGGTACCTATTCTTGACCAAATACCATTCACCGGTTTAGAAAAGGTTCCTAAGTATGAAGACATTGCATCCGCCTTACATCTTAAGCGCTCAGACATTGAAGCCAATTGGGAAACGAGCGGAGTTAAGGGTTTACTTTCCAAGTTCTTAATTAAGAAAGCGAGAATTCCTCAAAGTTATGAGTTTCCATGCATTTGAAAACATTGTGGCCTTGCTAATCTATGGTTTGGTTCTATTTCCTTCGGATCAATTCATAGATGTCAACGCCATCAAGTTATTCCTTACCCGCAATCCAGTGCCTACCTTACTTGGAGACATCCTACATTCTCTCCACACTCGTACTACTAAGAGACAAGGAACTCTCATGTGTTGCATTCCGTTATTATCCAGGTGGTTTATTTCGCACCTTCCTCCATCAGTTTTGAAGAACGAACAAAGGTTGAGATGGTCTCAAAGGCTAATGCTACTCTCTCATTCAGATATCCGTTGGAGTCTTTTCTCTCAAAAGGATTTCACCTTCATTGAGCGTTGTGGAGAATTCCCTAATGTATCACTACTTGGTATAAGGGGAGGTATTACTTACAACCCTTCTCTAGCTCTACGTCAGTTTGGTTTTGCTCGAAGAGATGGTCCGCATGATATGCTTCTCCAAGATGTTGTGTTCGACTACAATCACGATCTCCGGAATTACTGACGAAGGTTTATACACGCTTGGGGCATGGTAAAGAAGACCGATACCAAGACTTTGGGGCACCAGAACTCCATTCCTTGGGAACCTTACCTTAAATGGGTGCGAGCTCGAGCTCAAAACCTCATGATGCCATTCACGCCTGTTTTACTAGTAATTATGGAACCCGTTGCTATAGGTGACGTACCCTATATTATTTCCCATCCTGACATGCCTACTGATTTTGAAGACTTGAAGAGATCTTGGGTTCAGCTTAAAGAAGAGAGGGATACCTTTGAAGCTCAGTGTTATGCAAGTGAAAAGAAAGTGCTAGAGTTGACCAAGCTACTTCACGAGGAGCGAAGCATCAACGCCTACCTCGGCGTCAAGAGGAAGCGCCCATGGGAGACTTAGAGCCTGCTGATTTATATGCTTTTCTTTTATTATTTTGAACTACCTCTTGTACTTAAAAAGAAAAGAATAATAATGAGAAGTACTAATAAATGTTTGTTCATTGCTTGTTTAACAAATTTAAATCTCTAAGGTCCTTGAAAATATTGCATAGCATTCGCATAAACATTGCATATCATAGCATAACATTGCATCACAGGTACATTGAAGATTGGTTTTCTTATTCTCTCGCTATTTATTTTAGCAGAAATGGCTCTTGAACAGACTGTCAAAGATCTTCAAGCTCAGAATGCTCAATTCCAGGAGATGCTCACCACCTTAGCCCAAGGTCAGAAAGATCTGAAAGAGCTCATCACTAAGAAGAATCTTGAAGACAACAAGGATTTCCGGTATGAACAAATGCAAGCTGAGATAGCAGAGATGAGAATCCAGATGATGGGTCAGATGGCTCTTATCGAACTTAGCCGGGGCAAGAAGAATTGAGAGTCCTCATCAGCGAGCTTCTCAAGTTCGAAGACAACGGATGGTACGAACCACTAGAGTTGGGAATCAGCGTCACCTACCTCCATAAGATCAAAGTTATCTTTTCCACAAGGAAGAGGCAAGTCCGCATTGCTTCCAACAACAACAAGGTAATCATCCTAAGAAAGATACCCCAGGAGACAATTTTCCAATATCAACATGTCGTTGTCTCAAGCATTACAACACATGTTGAAAGCGATTCATTACTTTGAAGAATCCTCCTCGACATGTCAACACTTCCTCTCAAAGTACAATCCTAATGTAAGGTGTGCATACCACTCCAACAGCCGGGGCACGACAAGCGAATGTTGGGCCTTTGAAGAACAAGATTCAGGATCTGATTAATGAGAGGGTTCTCAACTTCACGCAAGATGGTCAGATTGAGTTATTCTACCATCCATCAAATATCGGAACTGCAGGGTGTGCAATCTAAAGTGATGAGTTTAGGCGGAGAAGCTTTCATTTATTTGAATTTTTAGTTATAATTTCTTCTGTTTGCTTGAACATTTATCCTTATGTTAAACTTTGGTTTTTTTTTACATTAATGCATTGCGCGTGTTTGTCTTGAAATAATCCATTCGTTTCACTATAATTAAATTGTGTTTTCTTACTGTTTGATATTCAACTCTTGTTAAAATGGTAAGCCTTTAGAGGGAGGATGACGATAACTATACCATAACTTCTTACAGTATGCTTTCGAGCAATTGTCTTGACGATGTCTGAGGCCTTGTTTCAATTCCCAAACGGTGGAGATATAAGGAAGTTAATCCTAGTCAACCCCTTTGAGCCTAAGGGTAGAAGTTTTCTTTCTTTACACTGCTGAAACCCTTAATCATAACCTGGGGCAGGGTAGTTTCTCAGTTAATCTAAATGTGCGGTCAATTACGACAAGTAATATCGAAGATATCCTCCTAAGTCAAAATCTGGTGATGGTGCCATGTGATCATTAAGTCAGACAGTCAATATCTATCAAAAGAAAAGCTCGCTAAGTCAAAAACCTATGAAGGAGACTTAAGAGAAAAATGAGACATCCCGCTGACTGTAACCTCAAAATAAACAGTTCAGGCAAAAGTTAGGGATAAAAAGTCAAAAAGAGGTCACTACAAACCCTCAACAAAGAAAGATACTACAAAAAATGATGGTTGTCTTTTCAAATAAACTTCCAGTTTCTGAACCATCACCAAATGTAAGTGTTTCAATTCTAAGGATGCCAATTAAGAACATAGGGTGAAGAACATCGCGGAGATCGGGTTGGGTACAAATAAGTTTTGAGCCATTATCCATTGTTTCTTAAACGTGTGAACCAAGCCACGTTATAACCCTTAAAAGTCTAAGCGAAGCATGGTTAGTTCGGCGTCTTGTTATAAAAGGTATCACGACTCTGTAAGGCTTACTATAACTCTGAGTTGATATCATTTTGTTTGCAAATTTTGTTTTACTAAAAAAAATGCATTTCTACAAACTTCAAACAGACCACGAGCTTTGCATTTTAATACCCTTGTTTGCATATGACTAAATGTTTGACAAGCGAGAGGATTTTGCATGACAAATATTCAATGGATAGAGGTTCTCCCCATGGACAAAGTTGCTACGAGATAAAGACATCTCGGTAGCAAGCCTTTCCAATCAAGGGACATGACATGATATTATCCAATTCATGCAGGGCAATCACGTCAAGATTGAGATTCTCTCAAAGGTCTTGGATAACTAGGGGCATAGCCTACATCTGAAACGCTTGGGGCATGCTACATTGATCACAAGCTTAAGCCATTAAATTACTCGTTTATGCCAGTAATATCAGATGGTGTCAGCATCATTCTTCCATAACATGCCTCAGAAAACTACTCAAGAAGGTCAGGACTATCAGGATTGCTAAATCTAGAGGTTCACCAATAACTGTCAAGTACACGAATATTGATCTCGGAGGTAGATAAACTCCCATACAAAGGGCATATTCCAAGTGCTACAGCTCACCACCATGATGACAAAGACTTCCCACACTCGGTGAACGCAAACATAGTCAAAAAATACTACGCATAAAAGAGACCCGCTAGGTCGACGAACCTAGGCAAAAATAAGGGCATCCTGGCGAACCAAAAGGGTTCGGGCAAAAATTAAGGATATATACAAAACATGTACACGGCAGTCGAAAACCTAAAAAGCGGCTTGGGCAAAAGGTATCGATGGTGAAAACCGAAAGGCGGTCTAGAGCAAAGTTAGGGATTTAAGCGTATGGCTATGTCTCGTCCGGATCACCTACTTACGACATCGAGATTCAAGCAGTACCGTCGGTTCAATCATTTTCTGAGGCTCTAGGATTTGAGGCGGCGACTAAACTCACCAATATGCCCCCAAAGTCACTTTCACAAGAAATACCTCCACGGGTCATCTCTAATCCCCAGGCCATCTCTCTCCTGCAAAGACAAATCTTCTCCAACGAAGTATTACTTTATCATTTCCTCTCCACAGAATTTCAACACAATAAGTTTCATCAGCTTTGAATGATCCTATCAGACTGATCGCTTTAAGTGATCCCAACAAGTTTCATCAGCTTTAAATGATCCCGACAAGTTTCATCAGCTTTAAATGATCCCGACAAGTTTCATCAGCTTTAAATGATCCCGACAAGTTTCATCAGCTTTAAATGATCCCGACAAGATTCATCAGCTTTAAATAATCCTATCAGATTCATCACCTCAAGTGGTCCTTCGAGCCTCGTCTACTCTAGCGTCCGTATCAGCTTTTCCATGTTACATCAGTCTCCAAGAAGTAACACTTCGTCCCCGGCCGGGATATCTATCTCCAGCAGAATACCTCTCGACAATTCCCCTCTTCCCATATCCGGACTTGAAACTTGGTCGGATAGTGCATTGGAGAAACCTACACCTCTTATTCCTCGGCCGGAGATTACAGCGGGCCCCGGATCCTTCTCGGCCGGGCTCCGGCAACTATCAAGCTCTCGGCCAGATCTACACTCAAGATCCCCAATAGAGCACCTCCTAATTTTTCAGCGGGATCTACAAACAGGTCCCCAACAGATTGCCTCCCAGGCTCTCCCCAGCAGGGTCTATGTATGAGATCTTCAACAACGTGTTTCTCGATCTCTGCCATCTTCAACAATATCTAGGCCCCAAGACTTGGTCAGATAGTGCATCGGAGGAATCAAAATTATCTTTCTTCTCGAGATTTCATCCCCGGCGATCGAAATCCTCAAGCAGAACATCCGCATCTTCTTCAAGATGGATATGTTTTGAAATATCCACGACATCTATCATTCATGCATTTCTCATAAAGTCATAATTCATGCATACATCATTCATATACATTGTCATGCATCATACTTTGCATAAAACTAACAATATTCTATCAAAGTTTCTCTTGTTTTTCCAAAGCAATTGAAAGTCACGGCATAAACAGGTCGAGATTAAGCCCGAATCGTGGAAAACTATCTAAAGACCGCCATTGGTTGTCCCACGATTGGTCGAGTTAAGCCGATCGACAGGAAAACTATCGAAAGACCGCCCTTGGTTGTCCTCCGACGGTGGTCGAGATTAAGCCGAACTCTGACGAAAAACTATCGAAAGACCGCTAAACTGTCCTCCGACAAGCGGTCGAGTTAAGCCCGAACTTCTGACGGAAAACTATCGAAAGACCGCCCCTAGCGTCCTCCAACAAGTGGTCGAGTTAAGCCCGAACTTCTGACGGAAAACTATCGAAAGACCGCTACTGTCCTCCGGCGGTGGTCGAGATTAAGCCCGATCTCGGCGGAAAACTATCGAACAACCGCCCTCGTTGTCCTCCGACAACGGATCCGGGATAATACGGGAGCTAGGCGGAAACCTATCAAGCGATCATGAGTTATCCTCCGATAACAGGCAGTGGATCAACGCCCGATGCACAACAGGGAAATATCCACACTTTGCCAACTACTATCCCCTCAGAATGGTCGACACGAAGATCTACTCTGACTCTCTCTTATTATCAACAGCAACTACAGAGTCTGGCGTACGACTCAGTTGCCTTGGATGGCATCTTAAGCCCATCTCCGACCACTTATCAACATTCTCCCACTTTCGGAATGCTGCATATTTGGTTAAAAACCAATACAAATCAATAACTTCATTCAAGGATGAGCACGAAGTCTAAACGTACGACTCCTCCCAGATGGCATCTTAAGCCCATCTCCATGCTCCTTCCAGAAATATCTACCGAGCCTAGCGTACGGTTCACCCCCGGCATCATCTTTCCAGATGGCATCTTAAGCCCATCCCCGGTGGTTCTCCTATCAACAATCTCGAGTCTCGCGTACGACTCATTCCCCAGCGAAGTCTCCAACGTTTTCCAAATGGCATCTGTAAGCCCATTCCCGTATCATCTCACAGCGAGTGCAAATTTTCAGGTGTACTCGAGTGTTCAATCATCTTCTACCTCCAGGTCCCGAAAGGCGAACATGCCAATCTAACCTTCCAGTACAAGAAGATTGAATAGGGGCAGCTGTCATACCCCAAAATTTTCCCTCCATCTACTCAAGAGATTCCATACATCCATGCTCAAGGATTCTTCAAGAGTTGATCAGACAAACTCTCTCCTAGACAATCAACCCAAATTAGGGTTTGGTATCTCTCAAGTCAAGATGGATTTCCAACATCTCCAATGGTCTTCATGCCTCCTCATATGCTTCAAAGATTCTCCATGTCAAGTTTCAAGCCTCACAAGTCAAGTTTCCTCAGACAATTGCTCAGATGGTTGAAAATCGGGTGTATTGGACAAAAAGTCAACTGTGGTCAACATACAGTCAAAACTTCTGATTTTTGGTCAACATCCTCATTTTGAAGTTACATCCATCATTTGATCAAGGGTTGATCATGATTCATCAAGAGAACTCAAGATTTGCTCAAAAGTCAAACTTTCTAAATTAGGGTTTCTAGGTGAAAAGTCAACTGAACTTTGACTGATCATAACTTTTTCATACTTTCTCAGAAATTTTCCAACCAAAGCTCATTTTGAAGGAAATTCAATTCTCTACAACTTCATGTCTCACAAGAATGTCCAAAAAATGCTTCATTTGAGAGGTATAGCTCAAAACATTACAGGTCATTTTCAAAGTCAACAAAAAGTCAACTTTTTGTTTTGAAGATATATTGAGCATGGTAACTCCAATTGAGATGAAACCAAAGACATTGTTTAGAGGACTCTTAGAGCTTTCCAAAAAGTCCAAGAACACTCAAAAATATGGAAAATTGAGCAAGATACACTCTTCAGAAGTTGGGAAATTTTGGACAATTGCACAAAAGGACATTTTGGTCAAAATGCAAAATTTTCCAAATGGGCCTATAATCTTTTGATCCAAACTTGTTCATAACAATATTCTTGACCCATAAATGCTTGGAAAAGGTGATTTTCTATTTTCATGATTTATATTTGAATTTTACAACATTTAATTCAAAAATAAATTATGTAAAATATGAAAATTAAGTTTCTTTTTCAAACAAGTTGGATTTATATCTCTCTTAATGTCCAAGAAAGCCCACACCAATTGCCAAATTCGTGACTCATGCATATGGAAAGGAAAAATCAATTTTTTCAAATATTTGATTTGAATTTATTGAAAAATATTTGCACATTCAATATGTGATCTTTTTTGCTTGCTTTTGCCATCCAATTCTCTCCTATAAATACCAAGCAGCATGTGCAAACCCTGAGGACGAAACCCTAACCCTTAAAACCACCCAAAACTTTGCAAAATTTTCATACACTCTTAAAAATTCAATTCTTATCTCCAGCCGTTCTCAGCTCGATCTAGCCATCCATTCTTGCTCAGGAGACTCCCAGGAGTCATAATCATCCATTACTTGAAGCTACAAGTGCCCAGAACACGAAGAACACATTGCTCCGATTTGGTAAACTTTCAAAATTCGAATTTTATTATCCATGCATTGTTAACGTTTCTTGTGTGTTTATATGAACTCAGGACACCCTTTAGGTCATGAATGATGCATTACATGCAAGCATGAGCGTCGAATTGAATCACCATCGTTAGAGGCGATTTTGGTTATGCATATCGTATCTTGTTTTCCAGGCCGATTCAGGGCAAACGGACTCCGCCATTGTGTTCGCAGCCCTCGATTTAGGGGGGGTAGGATCCTCCTTTTCCGTTTAATCTTCGTATTTTTGCAGGTTCAAATTGTGTCTCACCGGAGAAGACGACCGGAGCTAGGGCTCCGGCGTCGTTGAAAACGTTGACTCCGGCGTGGGCTTGCGTGGCGTTATGGCGATCTCTGATTCGTTCATCCATCCGGCGAGGACCCCACCATGATTGTGCTTTGACTCCTCAAAGGCGGCGTGTTGCTCATCGTCCATGTTTCGATTCCAAACACAAAGTGCAAGTGCGCGATGGTTAAGTCATTCCACATTGCGGATACCCTCTAGGGTCACGAGTTCGATTCTCGGTGGACGGTTGCATTCTTTTACAAACTTTGCACTATTTTCTTATTTTTCCATATTTTCATATTTTCTAATATTTTGCACTATTTTAATTTATTTTCACAATTTTATTTACGCATTAAAAATTACCAAAAATATTTTCTTTTTACATTTATATTCTGAAAATCTTTATTTAATTTAATAAATTAAAAATGTAATTTTGCATGCATATTTATTTTATTCATAATTTTGCATTTAATTCACTTTTAATTGCATTTTAATTATTAAATCTTTTCCAAAAATTCCAAAAAAATTATTTTAATATATTTATCTTATTTACAGCATATATTAATTTTCTCATATTTAAAATTGCATTTTTTCTAACATTTTCTCTTATTTCGATTTCATCATATTTTCCGATTTCTAGTTTGTTTCACAGGTTAATCCGATCCAGACGATTCTTCCGTTTTTACTTTATTTTTCAATAATGTAATTGCATATGGGTTGTAATAGTTTTAATTTAGGGTTTTACTTTCCGCACTCCTAATTATGTATCTGCCCCAAAGCCATGTAATAGCGTAGGTTTACTTTCCGCACCTTTACATTTCCGCCTTTACATTCCGCATTTTAATTTCCGCACCCTATAAACTGCTAGTAATTAGGCGTGTATGGCAAGATAATAAATTGAACATAGCCCACTAATCTTCAAGATAAAAATACTCGAATTTGACACACTTCTCTCACACACGCACCTCTTAGGGTAATTCTCTCTCGTTGCCTTACGAATTCAAATGGTCATGTCCCTCGAACGTAGAGGTATTCTAGCACCGTTGCCTTCAAACAAATCATCATAGTCCCTTCGATACAAAGATCATAAGACCCACGATGTCGCCTCCGAATACATGATCTTGACCCTCGATTGTCGCCTACGAAAAAATGATGATAGTCCCTTCGAATGTGCTAGGATACTTCCTACAAGTTGCCTTCTATGACCATCCGTTGTCCCTACGTTTGTCCCGCTTACATCCAACGAATGGAGCTACCTACTAACTAATGGTATGGATAGCGCTATTCTAAAGGAAAGTAAAAATACGAAAACGACCAATTCTGAGTAGGTAATAAAGACTTTTAGTTGCTTGCTCTATCAAATATTTTTCACACCTCACACTTTTTTCCAAATTCAAATTCTTTTCAAAACGAAACATTTCCGAACACTTTGTATACATTCCTACATGAATCATTACAAAGTCAAAGCGAAATGCCTTTTCAAAACATTCTTTCAAACACACAGAAAGCACATTTTTCAAAGTGATCTAAGAGCAACTAAGAGCCCGTAGATAACTACGGATGGAAAGGGGTGCTAATACCTTCTCTTTTCATAACCATTCTCCCGTACTCAGAATCTAAACGAAGGTCTTTTTCTATACTTTTACCTTTCCTTAATTGGATAAAAATAAAAGTCGGTGGCGACTCTTGCTATCCGCACATTTGGATACAAAAATCCATCAAAGTCAGTTCACCGTATTACAATGTCCTACCTTTCTTAAGAAACAAAAGAGAGGAATGACTGTTACTTGGTCTGATGGTGAATCAAGTAGTGACTCTGAAGAGGAATCAATAAACTTGCCTTGCACCTTGAGAAAGTGGCAATTCTAGTAATGACTCTAGTGATGAGGAAGTGACTTTTGAAGAACTTGCTGATACTTACAAGAAGCTGTTTATCAGAAGTGGTGAAGTATGTCAGCAAAATGAAAAACAGAAAAAGTTGATTGAGAAGTTGGAGGCAGAAAATGTGAAGCTGGAAGCTGAGAAGAAGGAAAATACAATCACTATAAGTCATCTCAACAGTGAAATTATAGTGTTGAATTCCAAGCTTGACCATATGACTAAGTCTGTCAAAATGCTGACCACTGGGACTGATAAGTTGGAAGAAATCCTTCAGCTTGGACAAAATGCTGGAAATAAGCATGGTCTAGGATATGTGGCTGAAAAGGAACTTGTTAGTGACAAGAAAAGGAAAAGACATGGGAAACCAAAGTCAAAGCAGATGTCACAACATAAAACAGGAAATGTTTCTGGCTCAGGGCATGTGGCTGCAAAGAAATTTGCTGATAACAAGAAGAAGAACAGACCTAATATGACAATGTCAAAGCAGATGTCACAACATTGGGGTCAATATCAGGATCAGAGAAACATGAATAAAAAGTTTCAAAGATGGAGATGTCACCATTGTGGAAGGTTTGGACACATAAAACCTTTCTGCTATAGGCTACATGGATACCCTAATCAGACTCCTATGTTAAAGTGAGAACATCAAGGTACCCTACACTCAAAAGTGGAAAAAGAGGACTGCAGCATTGATAGCTCATACTTCTCTTAGAGTGTCTGCCAAGGAAGATTGGTACTTTGACAGTGGGTGTTCCAAGCATATGACTGGAATAAAAAACCTACTGAATAATGTCAAACCTCATTCTACTAGCTTTGTTACTTTTGGAGATGGAGCTAAAGGAGAAATCAAAGGTGTTGGAAACTTGGATTGCTCTGGGTTCCAAACCTAAATGGAGTATTCTTGGTAAAGGCTTGTTGCTAACCTCATAAGCATAAGTCGGCTATGTGATATGGGATTCAAAGTCAACTTCACTAGGTGCGAATGTCTTGTAATCAATGATAAATAAGTAGTTATGAGAGGAGTCGGATCAAAGGACAAGCTGCTACATGTAGAATCGAGAACACCAACCTCTCTTACTGTATGCTCTGAGACAAAGATGAAAAGGAGGTAAAATTGTGGCACCAAAACTTGGTCATGCATCTCGGAGGAATGAAAAGATCATTTCTATGGAGGTATCGGAGGATACCAAGACTCCATATTGATGAAGGAGAGTCGTGGTGAGTGTCGGGTTGGAAAGCAAACGAATGTCACACCCAATGTCTAGACATCTGACCACTTCTAAAGTGCTGGAGCTGCTACACATGGATTTGATGGGGCCTATGCAGGTTGAAAGCCTTGGTGGAAAAAGATATGCCTATCTTGTTGTGGATGACTTCTCAGTTACGGATAAACTTCATCAAAGAAAAATCGATGTGTTTGATGTCTTTAAAGAGTTATGCAAAAGACTTCAAAGAGAGAAGGAAAGGTATTGTCGAATAAGAAGTGACCATGGAAAGGAATTTGAGAACAGCAAGTTTGATGAATTCTGCTCCTCAGAGAGAATCAATCATGAGTTTTCTTCTCCTATAACACCTCAACAAAATGGGGTTGTGGAAAGAAAGAATAGGACTATCGAGAATCGCGGAGCAATGATTCATGCTAAGAAACTTCTATTCATTTTGGGTGAAGCTATGAATACAACTGCTATGTTCTAGGGGGTCACCTTAAGAAGGAACTTCCTCCACCTATATGAACTATGGAAGGAAGAAAACCAAGCTGTGAAATATTTCCATGTGTTTGGTAGCAAATGCTATATTACGACGGATCGTGATCAAAGGAGAAAATGGACTCCAAGAGTGATGAAGGCATTTTATAGGATACTCCACTAACGTGAGCATATAGGGTATTCAACTCCGAACCCAGTTATGATGGAGTCTATTAATGTCATTATTGATGATCATCATCAGAACACAATGTCCCATATGATGTTGAGACATGGTTTGAGACATCACCACAAGTACGATAAGGATGATGTACTGCTCCTACTCCACCAAAATCGAACGAGAGGAAGCCAACAAAGATCCTTCCATCGAATTCACAAAGATCATCAAAGGAACTCATCATTGGAGATCCAAACAAAGGTGTCATTACAAGGTCGAGCTGTCTCAAACTCTTGCTTCGTGTCAAAATAGAGCCAAAAATGTCAAAGAAGCTCTTAGTGATGAATTCGGATTGGAGCAATGCAAGATGAATTGAACGGTTCAAGCAACATGAAGTATGGGAGTTAGTTCCTAGACCGGAAGGAACAAACATCATTGGCACAAAATGGATCTACAAAAACAAGTCGATCGCGAAGGGGTTGTCACGAGAAATAAAGCAAGACTTGTTGCTCGGGGTTACACTCAAGTTGAAGGGATTGACTTTGATGAGACTTTTGCTCCGTTGGCTAGATGGAATCAATCAGTTACTAGGGGTTGCTTGCATTGAATTTCAAATTATTTAGGATGGATGTGAAAAGTGCCTTCCTAAATGGCTACTTGAATGAGGAAGTATATGTAGAATAGCCTAAAGTTTGTGGATCCAAGTTTTCGATCATGTCTACAAATTAAGGAAATCCTATATGGACTAAAGCAAGCTCCTAGGGCACAGTATGAAAGGCTAACCAAGTTCCTTACAGACAAAGGATACGGAAAGGAGCCTTGGATAAAACCCTCTTTGTCAAGAATGAAGGAGGAAAGATAATGGTGGCTCAAATTTATGTGGATGACATAGTATTTGGTGGAATGTCGAGACTCAATGGTGAAACATTTGCCAATCAAATGCAAGGCGAGTTTGAAATGAGTCTCATGGGAGAGTTGACCTACTTTCTTGGTGCAAGTCACAGGATGGAAGACTCAACATTCCTTTCACAGAGCAAATATGCAAGGAACATTGTCAAAAGTTTGGAGCGGAGAATGCCGACCATAAAAGGACTCCTGCTCCCACATGTGAAGTTGTCCAAGGACACAAGTGGTGAAAAGGTAGATCAAAGTTTGTATAGAAGCATGATAGGGAGCTTGTTGTACCTAACGACCAGCAGACGACATTGCATTTCCGTTGGGGTATGTGCGGATACCAAGTGAACCTAAAGTAAGTCACATTAACGGATGAAAAGAATTACGAAGTATGTGAGTGGAACTTGCAATTATGGTATCTGTATTTCCATGGATGTGAACCAATTTTATGCAGTTATTGTGATCTTGGTAGGTAGTCTTGATGATAGAAAAAGTACTACGGAGGATGCTTCTTCTTGGAAACAATCTTGTTTCTTGGTTCGACAAAAAGCAAAGCGTGTGTCCTTGTCCCTTTGAAGTTTGAATACATAGCATTTGTAGCGATTGTTCACAAATGGTCTAGATGAAACAAATCTTGTCGAGTACAATGTCACACGGGATGTCACGACATTGTACTGTGACAATCTGAGTGCTATTAATATTTCAAAGAATCCTATACAACACAGTAGGACTAAGCACATTGACATTAGACATCACTTCATCAGAGACCTTGTGGAGGATAAAGTGATTAAATTGGACCATGTAGTCCTTTGAACTGGTGACATTTTTACTAAAGCTCTTGATGCTAGTCAATTTGAGAATTTAAGGACAAGCGGGTATCTGTCAATATGAGGAATTGTAGCAATTAAGATTGCTTACAAGGAGGGGAAGAGACTTTTTATTTAAATTAATTATAAGTGGGTCACTTCATTATTTCCCTCTTATTTTTAAAAGTCTCAAGAATATGAAGAGACTCCTCCATATAATAGCCTCTTCAATTGAAAGTATCATATCCTCTCCCCCCAAAAGATACTCTCAAACTCTTTGTCATTCTTGGTTTCAGTTTCTCAACATATCTCAGAGAAATATGTCTTCCTCATCCTCTTCATCCCACGACTCTGGCTGTCCATCTCCTACAATGGCTGAGATTAGGGCGAGCGCTGCGGCCTTGAATGTTGAACCTGTGAAGATCTCTCCTCAGCGTTCCATGGCCACTGACCCTAAGAAGTCCCAGAACCAGCATGCACGGAATACTCAAAGGTCATCAGTTTCGTTCTCTGGTAAGATCTCTGGATCATCCTCATCTGTTCCCTCTAGAGAAGGTACTATATACGTGCAAGAAACCATTGATAGGATAGTCACGGGATCTGAGCGAAAATCTCTCTACAGCATTTCTTCCCCAACCAAAAGCTTGCTAGCCCTAGTTTAGCAGCTGATTCAGATGTCACAGGGGGTGTTATGACATCTGATGATCACGTCCAGGCAACTCCTGTGGACTCTGATATTGATACTCCTGCTAATTCCCCTGTCAAAGCAAAGGGTGGTATCTCTGGTTCTCAAGTTGAGAAGATGACCAAAGCTGGAACTTCTTCAAAGTATAGAGTTAAATCATTGGTAGCTCAAGACCCGAGGACACCAATTGCCAAGAAAAAAGCTCACGAACACAGAATCGATCAAGATTACGGTTTCAAATCGGGATGAGCGGTAGCTGGTAATGTTCTGATGATGTTGCTTACAATGATAATGCTTCTTCAAGAAAGGAGCAAGCGATTAGTTGTTGTGATGGTTCTTGTTTTTGTTGTTTTATTACATTTGTTCTTGTTACGTATTTTTTCCATTTTGTTTGGATGATTGTAATTCTTGTTGTGACATTGTACTCTTAACAATTCTTTGGTACTTCCTTTAATTATATGATTGAATGCTTGGGGTAATTGTATTGTTTCCTTTGGCCCTTTATGGCTAAAGGGGAGAAGAACTCTTGTGTGATGGTATTGGGAATTAGAGCTGTGGAAATTTAAATTTTGAATGTGGGCAATTGTGGGAATTGTGGGAATTCTGTATGGGTAGAATTTATCTTATCTCTAAGTTCTAGTTTCTTTAAGCTTAGGATAGCTTAGAACTAGTTTGTCTTCTGCTGCATAGGTACTCTGATAACTTAAGTAGTTTTAGCCAAAAATGTGCCAAAGGGGGAGTTTGTTAGTGTTTTAAGTTGGCATTAATTTTGGTAAAACTAGGCTATGGTAATGTCTTGATAAATGTCATGACATTCAGAGATTGAAGATAAATCCTACTTGACAAGGATGTTTAAAGGACAGCTCGAGGCTGGAAGTTGAAAGGTCTGGAAGTCTGAAAATAGTCGATGTCATAACGGATGTTATGACATTCGATGTGTTCGATACATTACGAATCTGTTTTCTGAGATTTTTGGAAGTTTGTTGAGCTATATTATGTTTTTACATTACTAGAATGCATGCTCACGTGGCTGCTAGGTTAATCTTAGTTAAACCTAAATTGGTTGTTGAAAAGACCATGTTTTAGGATTAAATTAAGTGAACCTAGCTATCTTTATGGAAGCCAAACTGAAGTTTCGGACTTCTATAAAGGAATTCAACCCTTATCTATTTGTTGTGCCTGGTATGATATTGAAGGTTCGACTTGTTATTTAATGTCTTGTTAGGAGGTTAGATTGTACTTGTGTAATTCTAGTTTCTCTTGTGAGCCAAGCTACTATCAATTGATTAGTGCCTTGAACTAGGATTTGTTTGTAAGGGTAGTTTATCACTCAAAGCTTTGAAGCACGGGTGTTTGTCTCTTGATTGAAAGCTTTGAAGCAATATCAAGATAGTTTATTGAAGTGTGTCTTCACAATTCAATTATTCAATAGGTTGATATCAACTGCTTGATTGAGGGGAGTGGTAGGAACTCAGATCTAAGTAGGACTTAGGTTGAAGTTGCATTGGGTAGGTTTTAAGTGAAGGAGATAAACTGGTTGGTTTATTCCTTAATTAATTCTACTAATAGTGAGTTTCCTCCCTGGCTTGGTAGCCCCCAGATGTAGGTGTTGTTAGACACTGAACTGGGTAAACAACTTATTGTGTTCTTTACTGCTGTTTATATTTATTGTGTGAATTGTTAATAGAGTGTTAGATAGTGTGTCATAACATTCTCTGTGACATCACGTATCTGCTGCCAGGAATTTCAGATATGATGAGCGCCATATTCCAATTCTTTGATTCGAAACATCACTGTTTTACTTTCCCAGATTATCAGTTGGTACCTACTTTGGAAGAGTTCTCTAAACTACTTGGGATACCCATTCTTGATCAAATACCATTCACCGGTTCAGAAAAAGTTCCGAGGTTTAAAGACATCGCATTAGCGTTACATCTAAAGCGGTCAGAGATTGAGGATAATTGGGAAACAAGAAGTGGAGTTAAGGGCTTGCTTGCCAAATTTCTGATAAAGAAAGCTCGAGAATTCCTAAACGCTATGAGTTTCCAAGCTTTCGAAGATGTTTTGACTTTGCTAATCTATGGTTTAGTGTTATTTCCTAATCCATATCAGTTCATAAATGTGAGCATACCAAGATTTTCCTCACTCATAATCCTGTGCCTACCTTAGTTGGAGATATTTATCATTCTCTCCACACTCGTACCACGAAAAGATAAGGAACTCTCATATGTTGCATACCGTTATTATCCAGGTGGTTTATTTCGCACCTTCCTCAATCAGTAATGAAGAACGAATAAAGGGTGAAATAGTCTCAAAGGTTGATGTCCCTCTCTCATTCAGATATTCGTCGGTGTCTCTACTTTTAAAAGGACTACACTTTCATTGAACGTTGTGGAGAATTCCCTAATGTACCACTCCTTGGCATAAGGGGAGGTATCACTTACAACCCTTCTCTAGCGTTACGACATTTTGGTTATGCTCTAAGAGACGATCCTCATGATATGTTTCTCCAAGGCATTGTATTTGACTACGACAATTATCTCCAAGGTTATCGCCGAAGATTTGTGCACGCTTGGGGCATGGTGAAGAAAATTGACACCAAAACCTTTGGTCATAAAAATTCTATTCCTTGGGAACCTTACCTCAAATGGGTGCGAGCTCGCGCTCAAAACCTCATGATGCCATATACTACTATCCTGTTAGTAATTATGGAACCTGTTGCTGTAGTTGACGAACCTTATACCATTCTTCATCCAGACATGCCTACTGATTTTGAAGAATTAAAGAGATCACGGATTTAACTCAAAGAAGAAACGAATACATTCGAAGCTCAGTGCTACGCAAGCGAGAAAAAGTATTGGAGTTGACAAAGCTACTTCACAAGGAGCAAGGCATCAACACTTACTTCAACACAAAGAGGAAGCGTCTATGGGAGGCCTAAGCACTAGGAATTTCATTTTTTGTACTCGAACTTTCATTTGTACTTGCTAAGTCAACTAATATAAAAGTTTGTTTCTTGCTTGTTTTTACAAATTTAAACTCCTAAGGTCCTTGGAAACATTGCATTGCATAACATTGCATATCATTTTATAACAGGTACTTTGAAGACCGGTTCTCTTATTCTCTCGTTGTTTATTTCTGTAGAAATGGCTCTCGAACAAACTGTCAAAGATCTCTAGGCTCAGAATGCTCAATTCTAGGAGATGTTCACCAATTTGGCCCAAGGACAGAAACATTTGAAGAAGCTCATCATCAAAAGGAAGAAGACCATTGACAATCCTAACATGGGGAAAAGGTACAAAGGTCTAGTCAAGGTAGTTAGACAATTTGAGTTCTCAGACAAGAGCGACGAAACTGAAGGAAGCGTCAAAAACAATGAAGGAAGCCATCATGAGTGAAAGCGAGGGAAGACTATATGCGGCGATATCCTAACGATGAAAAGTACCAGAACTTGAAGACCTCACGAATGCCGTGGAGAATCGAAAATGTCGAGGTTGAACTTTGATGATCGAGTGCAGTTCACGGAGTAGTAATTCCCATAAGTTCAAGGTCTCTACCTTTTCTATGTATGATGGCATTTCTTGCCCGAAGCTGCATCTGAAGTCCTATATTCAGAAGATCCATCCTCATACTGGAGATAGGAACTTATGGATACATTTGTTTTAAGAAAGTTTGTCTGGAACACAGTTGAAGTGGTATTATCAACTGGAGAATACCCATATTCATACTTGGAACGATTTGGCAGATGCTTTCTACCAACAATACCAGTACGATGCTGAATTTGCACCAACCCGTATGCAACTACAAAGTATGGCTATGGGTCGGGACGAGAAGTTCAAATAGTATGCCCATAAAATGAGAGATTTAGCAGGCAGAGTTCAACCACCCTTGTCTAATAGGGAATTGGTTGACATGTTCATGGGAACGCTGACAGGCCCATTCTTCAATCATTTGATTGGAAACTCTTCAGTAGGATTCACCGAGCTGATATTGATAGGAGAACGTATTGAAGCTGGAATCAAGAGCGGAAAGATTCAAGTCGAAACATCCTTTAATACTGCGAAGAGATCTTTTGGCAGGAAGAAAGAAGCCAATGCTGTGTATGGTCAAAAGAACCGTGACAAAGCTGATCGCAATCAATCTGTAGCGCCAAGAAGACAGTTTACAAAGATCAACATGCCATTATCTCAAGTAATACAACACATGTTGAAAGCAGAGCTGATTACTTTGAGGGATCCTCCTCAGCACGTCAACACCTCTTCTCCAAAGTACAATCACAATGTAAGGTGTGCATACCACTCCAAAAGCTTAGGGCACGACACCAACAACTGTTGGGCCCTGAAGAACAAGATTCAAGACATGATTGAAGCTCGAGAAATTGAATTCGACCCTTATATCGAAACTTTGAATGTGACCAACGCACCAATGCTTGACCATGGTAAAAGTGCCAACGCCATTGAAAATGGCTCCTATATCTTTGATTTGAATGAGCTGACCATTCCCCTGATGACTGTCAATAAAGATTTGTTGCAAGCCGATTTATTTCCAAGATGTCCTGACGACTACCATTGGTGTGCATCTGAATTAGATGGATGTGCTTGGTTGAAGAGACATGTTCAACACATGATGGACAATTGAGAAGTGTTATTCCTAAAACCTCTGTCTATAGAGAGTCTTTGCGAAGATGTTTCTAAAGGTCTAAAGATCGAAGATATAAGCGAAGCCATACCAGAAGTATTGGATACCTTGGGGAAGCCAAGTGGAAAGTTTGATTTCATGGTGAAGTATACCGCTTCTGAAAGCTACAAGTTTGCAATCGAAGACATCAAGGCAACCGGATGGGGAGACGATTAACCCGAAGAATATGATGATGGAACATAATAAGGATCACCTCTGTCGATCCTGCACCCAGAGTGACACCTCTCATTATTACCTCACCCAGATCAATTCCATATTCCTCTAACAAAGTTATACCTTGGAATTATGGAGACGAAGTCTACTATCATGACGTCAAGCAAGAGCCATTAACCATTGAAGACAGTGTAGTTGAAGCTACAAATCCTGACATTGGCAATATCACCAGATCAAGCAAATTAACTCGAACCAGAAGATTGTTTTCTCCAGATATCTCTCCTCCGAAGGATACTACTACACCAGTTTATATTCCTGCTATCGAACCAACTCCTGAAGCTCGAGGGAAAGACAAAGTGACTCAACCTGCTCAGATAGAAGTACCAAAAAAATTTGATGAAGACACCTCCAAGCAAGAAATAGAGGAAATTCTGAAGATCATTAAGAAGAGTGACTATAATTTTGTGGAGCAGTTAGGACAAACTCCGTCCAAGATTTCCATGCTAGCTCTGTTGATGTGCTCCGAGGCTCATACTAAAGCCTTGGTGAAGTTTCTGAAGCATGCTCATATACCGCAAGATACTTTTGTTGACCAATTAGAAAGTTGTATTGCTAGCCTGACCGCAGACAATGGTTTAGGCTTTTCTGATGCTGACTTAACTCCCGCCGAAAGAAAACACAACGAAGCTTTGCACATCTCTATAGAATGCAAGGGCACTAAGTTATCTCATGTATTAATGGATATTGGCTCTGCTCTAAATGTCCTGCCGAAGAGCGCTCTTGAACGACTTAATGCTGAAGAAATGGTGTAACACGGTGGAAGAACTGACTTGTTTTGTTTTGCGTTTGATCGCAAATGTTGCGGATAGCAAGAGTCGCCACCAACTTTTCTTTTATCCAATTAAGGGAAGGTGAAAAGAATAGGAAAATACCTTCGTTAGATTCTGAGTAAGGGAGGAAATTATGAAAAGGGAAGGTATTAGCACCCTTTCCATCCGTAGTTATCTACGGGCTCTTAATTGCTTTAGCTCACTTTGAAATTTGCTTTTTGTGTGTGTTTGAAAAGATTTTGAAAAGGCATTTCGCTTTGACTTCGTAATGATTCACGCTGTAATGTATACGAAGTGTTTGGAAATTTTTCGTTTTTAGAAAAGGAACTTTGTAATGATTCGCGCTGGAATGTATACAAAGTGTTTGAAAATGTTTTTTTAGAAAGTGTGAGGTGTGAAAAATGTTTTGATCGAGCAAGCAATTAAAAGTCTATTACCTACTCAGAATGGTCGTTTATGTGTTATTTTACTTTCCTTTAGAATAACGCTATCCGTACCATTAGTTGGTAGGCAACCCTATTCGTTGGATGTAAAAGGACGCTCGAAGAGACATCAGATGGTCATAGAAGGCAACTTGTAGGAGTATCCTAGCACATTCGTAGGGAAGATCATCACTTTTCGTAGGCAACAATCGAGGGACTAGATCATATATTCGTAGGCAACATCGAGGGACTACAATAATCGGAAAAAGAATCGAATTGCAAATAAGAGAAAAACATGTTAGTGAAAAAAATATTTTTGAGTTAGGAAAAAGTTTTAAGGGTTAGTAAACCTAGCTGAATGAGAAAATATTTTTTGGGAATTTTCTGGGTTGATTTTAATGTAGAAAAACAATTAAAAGTAAATTTTTCGATTAATTAACAATTAATTAAAATATGCATGCAAAATATAATTTTTTCATGTTAAAAATTAAATAAGCATTTTTCTGACCTAAATGCAAAAAGAAAATATTTTTTTTGTGATTTTTTAATGCATTAGAAAATTGTTTAAAAAGAAATTAAATTAGAAAAGAAAATATGGAAAAATAATGGAAAATAAGGTTAGTGGAAACAAGGGTTAAAAAATATGTGAGGCTGTTGGGTTTCAAACCAAGGACCTCCTTCTCACGCTGCCTTGCCATCGAGTCATACACATTAGTTGTTTGAAATATGAAACAAAATAGTTATAAGGAAATTAAGCCACGAATGCCAAACAAAACAGCATAAGACCTTCTTCTTCCTCGTTTGAATTTTTCACAGGCTTTTACCTACGGACACGATCCGTAGCAAAAACCAATAGTGACGGTTTTGCCTGTCACTAAAGCACCTGCAAATTTCCAAAATTCAAAACAAGCAATATAAATTCAAGGTAAAGCCATGGTTCGATCCGGTTTGACCTCCTGAACACGAATATGTCCCTAGTTTTGGCCAATTTTTCCTAATTCGATGGATCCCAAATTTGAGCTTTAAAACCCTAACAATGGCATCACGGTGTCCCTGCATCTAAAATCAAATTGGACCACCCATATAGCTTGCAAAACTCATTCTGAACATAAACAAACAATCAAAACAGGTTAAATATGCATGAATAATATAAATCGATTTTGAAAAAGAAAGTGCAAACCGTGTTCTTGATTTCGTGATTCAGGGTGTTTGGCTGGCTTATGAGTATCTGGATCGATTCAGAGGACCTCCAGGAATCGATTGCAATGCTTGAATGGATTGAATTGGAGCAAAACTATGGCTACTAGTTGCTTGCAAGTCACGGTTTTTTTGAAGTTTGTTTAGGGTTCTTTAGGCCAGAATTTCGTCTCTTTGTCATGTGGAATCATTGTGTATTTATACTAGAATGAATTAGGTCAAGAATTGTCAAAAAATATCATGCCAATCAATGAAAAATTATTTGATTTGGAATCAAACCAAATATTGCCTTTTTGAGTCAATTTCAATCAAATCACTTGCCAATCTTAATTATTTCGAAATAATCAGATTAAATGGCTTGCTTGGACCTCAAGGATGAGAGAAAATCCATCTTGCACTTAATTTTTGAGTTTATATCTTTTATTTTAATTAAATTGGTTTTAAAAACTCCAAATTAAATAAAAAATAAAAGATAAAAACGTGGCCTTGGGCTTGGAGGTTCCAATTCAGATAAGGAACATGTTTGAATCAAGAAAAGTTAAGCCCATTTGGAAATTTTGTTATTTTCTCAAGTATTTCTCTTCGTACACCTCCTCAAAAATGCTCAACTTGCACAATGTGTATCTTGCTCAATTTTTAACATTTTTGGGTGTTCTTGGACTTTTTAGAAAGCTCAAGATGTCTTCTAAACAGCCCTTTTGGTTTCATGTTGATTGAAGTTTCCATTCTCATGAAAACGTCTTTGCAAAAAATTGACTTTTTGTTGACTTTTAAATGGACATGTAATGTTTTGATTCATAACTTCCAAATGAAGCATTTTCTGCCTAATCTTGTGAGACATGAAGTTGTAGAATTTTCTTCAAAATGAGCTGTGGTGGAATTTTTTTTGATAAAGTATGTCAAAGTTATGCCTGGTCAAAGTTCTGTTGACTTTTGTCTGAAAAACCCTAATTTAGAAACTTTGACTTTTGATTAGATCTTGACTTTTCTTGAGGAATCATGATCAACCTTTAATCAAATGATGAATATTACTTCAAAATATTGGTGTTGACAAAAAATTATGAAGTTTGACTGTATATTGACCACAATTGACTTTTTGTCCAATATAGTTGATTTTTAACTATCTGGGCAATTGTCTGAGCAAACTTGACTTGTAAGGCTTGAAACTTGACATGGGGATTCTTTGAAGAATATGATGAGGCATGATAACCACTTGAAGCATTGGAAGTCCAACTTGATTTGAGAATGGCAAAACCCTAGTTTGGGTTGATTGCTTAGGAGAGGGTTTGTCTGGTCAACCCTTGTGAAATCCTTGAGTATGGATATGTGAATTGTCTTGAGAAGTGGGGAGGGAAAATTTTGGGGTATAACAAGTGGTCATAAAACCCAGTGATATAATCGTAAGAGATTTTGATGATTCTAAAAGAATAGTACTTAGAAAGCTTACCATGTCGGTCAAAGTAGGTTCCCAAACTTTTGACTCCACTTTGTTTGTGATGGACATTCGTCCAACTTATTATTGCC
The DNA here is from genome assembly GCA_021764765.1 of Vicia sativa. Lineage (NCBI taxonomy): Eukaryota > Viridiplantae > Streptophyta > Magnoliopsida > Fabales > Fabaceae > Vicia > Vicia sativa. The sequence goes on from CM038794.1 coordinate 9,718,639, forward strand.
TACTCGAACGCCCTTGGATACATGGGGCAGGCGCTGTCACCTCTACCCTACATCAGAAGCTGAAGTACCTAGTGAAGGGGAAGATTGTTACAGTATGTGGTGAAGAAGAATATATGGTAAGTCATCTACAGTAATTCTGATACATCGAAATGGAAGGTGAATTTGTCGAAACTCCCTATCAAGCTTTTGAAGTAGTTCCACGAGTCATGCCTGTCGACTCTCCTGTCACTCCTGAAGTTACTAGAGTTCTACTGAAGATGGCCTCACTAAAAAACGCCAGAGCTGTAGTTGAAGAAGGAGGATGTACTATTTGGGGTCAACTACCCGAGTTTCCATTCAAATCCGACAATACTAGTTTAGGCTTCACCTCCAAAGGTCAGAAGATGATACGCCGCTAACGTGCCGACAAATCTCCATTCTGAATCAACAAAGATGGAGTTCATGCTATAGAAGACAATGATGGTGACTTCGACTTCAACAATTGGATCTTCCCAACTCCTGGTGGTGGACTCAACAATTGGAAGACTGAAGATGTTATACCAATCTCCTTTAGACAGGAGTACTTATTTTTTCTATTTTATGCTTTATGATTTTTACGCTTTGAACAATAAACTCTAAGCCTAGTGCCTTTCCCGGGGCACCATGGCTCGTTTGTGAGGGTTATTATTTGTCATTCGCATATTTTCATTCAATAAATCATTGGACTTTTGCATTCAAATATTACGCTCCATGTCTTTCTTTTTTACTTTATCACCCTTTCAAAAGCTATATGTTCTTACACACACCCACACAATACACTGTAGATCCATATTCACTCTGAATCTCGTCGCTAACGACTCTGCTATTGCTAAATATGACTTTGATAATTTGATCTACCAAGCCTAAGTTGAAGGTAAGGAAGATTGTAAAGTTCCAGGAGAACTTTCTAGACTACTACAGCAAGAGGAAAGGGCCATACAGCCACACGAAGAATCGATCGAGGTTGTGAATCTAGGCACCAACAAAGACAGAAAATAAATCAAGATAGGACCAAGTCTTGAGAACAGTGTTAAAGAAAGATTGATCTAAATGCTGCGAGACTACATCGAGATTTTTGTTTGGTCCTACGAAGACATTCCAGGTCTAGATATTGACATTGTGGTACATCGACAGCCAACTAGAGAAGGTTTTCTCCCTATGAAGCAAAAGGTTCGTCGTATGCGTCCTGGGATGTATGAGAAAATTAAAGTCAAAGTTATGAAGCAGTTCAATATCGGTTTCCTATCCGTTACTTCTTACCCACAGTGGGTTGCGAATGTGGTTCCCGTACCCAAGAAAGATGGGAAAGTACGCATTTGTGTAGACTACCGAGATCTGAATAAGGCAAGCCCGAAAGACGATTTTCCGCTTCCACATATTGATGTTCTGGTTGACAACACCACTCATCATAAATTTTTCTCTTTCATGGATGGTTTCTCCAATTATAATCAGATCAAAATAGCTCCCGAAGACATGGAAAAGACTACTTTCGTTACACAATGGTGCACTTTCTATTACAAGGTCATTCCGTTTGGTTTGAAAAATGCTGGCGCCACATATCAGCGTGCTATGGTGGATTTATTCCATGACATGATCCATCACGAGATAGAGGTCTACATCGACGATATGATAGCTCGATCACAAACTGAAGAAGAACATCTTGATCATTTATGTAAGCTGTTTGATAGACTGAAGAAATACAGATTAAGACTTAATCCGAGCAAATGCACCTTCGGAGTCAGATTCAGAAAACTCTTGGGTTTTGTTGTCAGTGGCAAAGGTATTGAAGTTGACTCCGCTAAGGTCAAATCTATTCAAGAAATACCAGCTCCCCGTTCTAAGAAGGAAGTCAGAGGTTTCTGAGGACGACTGAACTACATCGCCAGATTCATTGCACATCTAACTGCTAATTGTGAATACTGAAGAAAGATCAAGTAGTAAAATGGAACAATGATTGCCAGACAACTTTTGACAAAATCAAGGAGTACCTACACGCACCTCCTATCCCAATGCCACCAGTCAAAGAAAGACCTCTTATCATGTACTTAACAGTATTAGAGAACTCAATGAGGTGTGTTTTGGGCCAACATGGCGAGTCTGGTCGAAAAGAGTATGCAATTATTTACTTAGCAAAACGTTTACCGACTATGAAACAAGATACTCATAGCTCGAGAAAAATTGCAACACTTTGACTTGGGTTGCGCACCGACTAAGACAATATATGTTGACTCACACTACCTTGTTAATCTCTAAAATGGATCCGATAAAATACATATTCGAGAAACCTGCTCTCTTGGTAGAATAGCAAGGCGGCAAATGATCTTGACCGAATCGACATTCAATATACTACTTAGAAGGTAATCAAGGGAAGTGTAGTAGCTGATCATTTGGATCATCAAGCGTAGATGACTACCATTTTATGCACCATTTATGCATTTCGAGTTCCTAGGCGAGGATATTATGTTAATTCTTGATTCGAAGAGCTGGACGACGAATGACTGAGCCAAGATCCCGATGGATAATGGTTTCGATGGAATTGCGCCTTGGAAGCAGTATTGGCTTCATAATTGTCATACCCCAATTTTTGACCTAATATACCACCTCACATTTTCATCATTTCATCTTTAACAGTCCAGAACATAATTAATCAGGGTGTGGTTGTCACAGATCAAAATTAGGGTTTCACAGAATTTTCATCTGATTCAAGAGGCAAGCAATTAGGGTTTGAGTTTTACTCACCTCATTTGATCTATCTTGATCAAATCATCAACCTCTGATCATTAGATATCCAAATTTTCCTCCTGATTAATCGAGGATCGACCAATTAGGGTTTTGATCGAGGATGTGCAATCTCTGATTTTCTGATCAAAGAATAACTTTTTTGATTAGAGATTGATCTTCATATCTTAGATACAACATCTTGACCTAATTTCTGGATTCAAAACATCACAGAAGTTCACAGTTTCATCGATCAATTTACGAATCATCGATGAAATTTCATCTGCGAGAAAAGTCAAACTTTGACTTTTGGTCAAATTTTCAAAATAAAACTTTTCAATCATCAAAATACTTCAAATGATCCATCATGATCATAAAAATCAAGAAATTTGAAAAAGTCAACAAAAGTCAAAATTTTCAACACTTAGAAAAATTTTAAAGTGTTAAAATTTTGTACTTTCAAACTTCATGGCATTTTTCACATAGTTCCACTTTGAATTGGAAAAACTCAAAACATGAAAGTTGTAGCTCTTGAAACAAGCTTTCCAAAATGTCCAAGAACTCACAAATCCATGGAGTCTAGATATACTTTTGAAATTGAAACATAAGGCTCCATAACCATGGATTTCAAGTTCAAAACTTCAAGATTATAGGTCATTTTTGAATTTCTTCTTCTAGAAGCAATGCCACCTTGCCAAGATAAGTTTAGAACTGATAAATATCACTTGAAGGTAATTATTGTAGGATAGGATCAAGTTGGATTTCAACACATGGTTAAAAAGGAAGTTTCCTTTTCCTTTTGCAAAATGACTTCCTTGCCCTCTAAGGCAAGTTTGATTTACCAAAAGCCAATCTTTGTGCCTAACATTTCAGAATCCATGGCCTATAAATAGAGGCATCATTTTCAAATTCAAACACACCAAAGCCATGCAAATACATGCTTTCATTCTTCTTTCTCAAAATTGGAGAATCCTGCATTTTGAAAATTTGTGAAGAAACTTTGAACAAATTGGTGTCTAACATATCTTGTAATCAATATCTAACATGTTTGAAACATAAGATCAACACAAAGAAATCTAAAAATCAGTTTTCACATTTCATGACCATAAGCTTGCAAAACTGCCTTAAAACTCAAATCCATAGCTTGGCTTGAACAACTTGAGTTCTAATCATCCAAACACCATCCACATACATCATAGAGATGATGCAGATCATAAACAACAATTTGTAACAACTTTAACATCGATTTCCAGTTTCCATTTTAAGATTATGCAGGTTGACTTGGTTGGATTGATCCAGGGTGATTCGAAGTGAGCAGACCACTCATACACCTTCCCTAACAGCCGTTGGTGCTCAAGCAATCATTAAACCACGACTGGAAACACTCCTCCATCGAATTCGATTCCAGCTTCAACAGGTAAGAGCTCGAACTTCAACTCCATGATTCTTTGAGTCATTTGAAAAAAACTCTTGGCCGTTTTGTTTCTGCACCTCTCACGATCATTAACCCTCAATCAATTCATAAAATCATCAACCATACACGATTTCAATTAGGATTTTCAGTTCTAGGATTCTTCGTGATTTATGGAAATTCAATCATGTTTAACTTACAATAAATAAAATTAAGTAATGCCATCATGTTCCTGGGTCCAAAACGATCAACTTTCATGTTTACTTCATTCAATTTCATCAAGAAACACGAAATCCATGGCTGAATGAAGATTGGAGGAAGAAGATGAGCTTCGCGCGTATTTTCAAATTCAAAATCTTGTTTTAAAATATATTTAATTGGTTTAACTTAAATACACGGATGTATTGCCGCCCCAGCGGTTGCCAACTCACTCTTAAGTCACTATGCCACGCCTTTGCCTAATGGTCCCGGGTTCAAGCCTCCTTGGGACCATTTTTTTTCAAACTTTCCATATTTTTTTACAAACTTTGATTTTTTCAAAACCCAATCAAAACTCCTCATTTTGAGTTGATTTTTTGTACACTTGTCAATTAATGTATCTATTTTATGATAGTGCAAAAATTTTCAGAAAAACTTTCATCCGATTATATTTTGATCGAGAAAGCGACACTTTGAGCACTTTTCAACGCCTTTAAAAGTGATTTTTTCAAACTTCGAAGCCGATTCTTTTCAAAACTCTTCATAAGTAAACTTCACATTTCAAAACACTTTCAAAATCATTTCTTCAAACTTTTCATCAAACTTACATCATTTTACCATGATCGATCGATTAAGCGATAAAACCGAATTCGTTTTCTCTCGAATTTCTTAACCGATCATGGGCCTCCCTTCGTGTAAGTCCCAAACCAACATTCTTTATGTACATACATATTTTCCTTGTACATATCCAATTCTTTTCATATACATCCAAATTTTTATCTATACATAATACAGATACTTTTTGCAAATACTCAAGTACAGACAAACTTCGATCGTTTGTTTTCTCTTCACTTGTGTATACACTGAATACCATTGGTATTGAAAGGAGCATTATTCCCGGTGAAACTGCTTTTAAACCAATGGGCCTCTCTTACAGTGTAAGTCCCAACCCTCCTATGTACATTCATATCTCTGTACATAAATACTCGTTCGTGTACATATTTACTTCCTTGTACACCTTCAACTTGTAAATAATCAAGTTACGCTCGTTTTGAACGTTCGTTTTACACACACTTGTTTATATCTCTTTCACAAACACCTGTAAAATAAACATCATGCACTGTTTATATTTCCTTCATAAACTCCTGTGAATAAAGTTCATATACTTGTTCATACAACTGTCCAGTTATTAACATAACAACTAGTCTAACCAATAGGTTCCCCACAGTGTTAGCCTCCTCTTAGGCTTTATACAAGATAACTCTCCCCACAGAGTTAGCCTCCTCTTAGGCTTCATATAAGAAAACTCATTCATCTGAGTTTAGCCTCCGCTTAGGCTTCATATAAGACAACACTCCCCTGTTGAGTCAGCCTCCTCTTGGGCTTCGTTCAAAAGAACTCCTCGTTAAGTTTAGCCTTCTCTTGGGCATTATACAATGAAAGAGACCAGGAAATCTCTTAACAGCCTCCTATTGGGCTTCCAATACAAAGAATCACCCGCGTTAAGATAGAACCCTGAGAGTATAATTTCTCGGTGAAATTGCTCTTAATTCCAAAAGGATGGTTTCTCGGTGAAATCTCGTGGATTCCCTTTTACTCCGCTGGGGAAGGTTCGTGGCGAGTGACATCTCTGTGGG